>VXBB01004271.1:1401145-1463645 GCA_013399915.1 Illadopsis cleaveri
TTTTTAACTCTACAGTATTGGATAAAAAGAGATCTTAAAACTTTCAAAGTGGAGCTAGAGGAACTGTTCTCTTTTGTCAAGCTACTGGATTTGTCAGTCTACCAATCCCAGAAGATATCTGAGTGTGGAAACCACTAGCAAATGTATAGCATTAGGCAGTAATTAAATGCAAGGCAGTAATTGAAGCATCACTTAGCCTTGGGCATGAGATTTCAAGGGTCATAAGCCTTCATGCTTTGCTTACATGTGGGTGACTTCACTTCTACCTGCAGAGATGGGGATTAACCACTGAAAACCAAACTCATGGGCAGTTAGGCTCACCAGCTATGCTGGGGCGTTTCCATCCCAAGCCTTCTCTACTCCACAAAGGCTGAACAGCAACCATGGTGCTGTAGGGTAAGGAGAGGCTGATTTGAGAAAATCTGTATTCTGGAAGAGCCTGGCATTAGGAGATTCTGTATCCCGAAGAAGTGAGAAGGGAAAAGGTTTCAAGAATTGGAGAAAGAGGGAAAAAAGAGAGGGAAAGAGCGTGTCCTGCATCACCACTGAGATCTTCTAGCACCTCTGCAGCACCAGAAACCCTTCAACAGCCCCGTTCCTTCTCAAACATGGAGGCAAAATCTCCAAAGCTTGGTTGAATTGAGGCATTTCTCTTTCCAAGTCAGGCTAGTGCACTAGGTATAAGCACTGCTAACATCTCTTATGTCATTATAATTAATAAAGCCTTTGACAATATGTGCAATAATACATTCTTAAGATCAACTGAGCAAAGTTTAAACAGTTCACATGTTGCAGGTTGTCTCAGGTGATTTCTTTAAAAACAAACCCTGCAGGACTGAAAATCAGGCAGAGAGGGAGAAAAGAACTTTTTAGAGCAGTAAATTATTATCCAATAGCAAACCATTTGGATGCAATCTGTTTGTATGATTTCTTTCCTTTGAAAGAAAATGAGTGATTTTCCTATTTCAGATCTCTTCTTTCTATTTGTGTTCCTAAATTTATTCCTGATTTAAGATCTATTTCTTAGATTCTTCACTCATCAAATCTCATAGCTGTACCTCCTGAAAATGAAAGTTTAGAGTAAGGAAGAACAAAAGATTTTGTTCAGTTGTTTCCATAGGCACTGCATTATTTCCTCTGGGAAATTGTGCAAGAGGAAGATTTCAGCCTGCTTACAGGATACATCAGAGTGAAAATGCAATTCACAACTGGGGCAGCTCCTTTGGCTCTTTTTGTTGCTTGTTCTCTTTGAGCTCACATTGGATTAGAACATTTCACAGTTTGTTTCAAGCTTGAGAACAAAGCTGAATAATTAGATGAAAATATCTCATAACAAATAATCCTGAAAAATACGTGGTTTATTGGTTTGTGAGCTAGGAAGTTACATCAAGCATCCAGACGTGGATACTTTCATTTAGTGCATCAGTTCTGCATAGTGCATCAGAGCGCATTCCTCACCATAAAATATATACAAAGTATTTAAAGATGTTGAAATTCAAAGCCAGAACCATCTGCTTATCACTGACATCTGTTGCTTCAAAGCAAAGAACTATATGAAAGGTTCAGAAAGCTTTAAAACTCAAAAGATGCATTTTCCAAGAGAACACATGAATATACATAAATTCAAAAACTATAATAAACTGCTGTTTTCTCCCTGGAGTGTGGTTGCACTAGTTAGGTATAAGAGAGTTTTGTATTGCAAAGAAGACAGCTCCTACCCATCTCTGCTGAAAATTAAACTTTTTCTCATTCTCCAAACACTCTTGAAAATCAACATTTTCTTCTTCCACCATCGGAGAAGTCTGACTTTCACACCAGCCCCATTCACCTCTGACTTGCTCCTGCCAGAGCACCTTCAAGATGTGATCGTTATTACCCTGAAAGCTTTTTTCTGCAAAGCCTTTCCCTGTCCTCACTCAGGGAGGTGACTCCCCAGTGTCCCTGGAAGCAGCAAACTGCATCTCCCAGCCCTGCAGGTCTATTCATTTCCTTGCTGTTTTGGCATCCAGGTCTGAATGCCTAGCTGACAGCAAGGAGAGCCTTCCCATGGCCTTCAAAGAATGGTGGGCATCTCCCTTAATGGGCAGTGCCCCTCTCCCCTGCACTGCCATGGAAATGAAGGGCAAGAGATGTGGTGAGGTATGGAGGGCAGCATCCATGTTCCTCTGAGCACCTTACACAAGAGGTGATCATGGTGGCATATCTGCAATGAATAAAGTTGGGCTGGGGGCCTGTGGGTATGGAACAGGGTTGAAGGGTTGGAGGGTAGAGTTTGCATTGTGAGGGTTGGAGGGCAGGGTTTGCACCTTTCAGACATGTGGGCCTGAAGGAAAGGGCCTGTTAAAAGTTATTGGGAACTGGGAATAAATGTGAACCATATAGAATGTGCAAAGTCAGAGGGATCAGATGCTTTTTGAATAAGGAATGCAAGGGAGCTAGAGACTTTCCAAGCAGGAAGACACTGAGAATTCTGAGTGCATGAAATTTCTGTCTCAGGGTAGTACCTCCTGTACCTAGTTAGTGAATCTAATATAACTTCCATTTATTTATCACCAGGTCTACATTTTGGCAGCAATCAAAATGGCAGGGAGGACTTCACAGACAAGAAGGGAAATTGGGCATTTCAACTGTTCTCTGCCAGGCTTATTGATGCCAAAAAGTGTATGAACTACATAGAAAACAAGGAAATATTTCATGACTTTAAGTTACATTGTGAAGCTCAGAGAAGGGTGATCCATCTACTGCCATAAGCCCCAGATAACCATAGGGAGTGACAAACGCAAATATGAGCATGAACATAAAGTCACATTTTATAAAGCAATCAAAATATTTCTTCTGTTATTTAATGTTCCTCTAAGTCACATAACCTGTGACTCCTTAAACCTCACTATAAAGCACATAAAATCTCACAAGCCCACAAGTTCAACGTGAGGATTACACACCACTTTTGACTTCACTGACAACCACTTTATCAACTACTTTTATGCTTTTTTTTCCTTTTGAACAGCCTTTTCATTTCCCTGCCAGCTTCCCATTGTCCTTGAAATCAAAGAAATCAGAGAAATCAGAAAGGTCTCTGCGCCGATCACAACCAGAGAACAAAAATGGTCAGCAATCAGAAAAGCAAACAGAGCCTGCCCAAGGAGCTACAGATTGTGCTCTTTACGAGACTCACAAGCAAAACAAGGTAAGATACTTAATTATTGTGCTGAGATACATGCATTATTCAAAGGGACGGCAGGATAGCAACGTTACTAGTATTAGGAAATTCATCTAAAGTTTAGATTATCTCGGAGTTTTATGAGGCAAGAGAATATACAAAGTTTGCTTCAGCAAAATAAAGCCCTTTACTTACATGGCTTGCAAAAGTTTGCAGCAGCTGGAGCCTCTGGCTTGCACTTTGTGCAAATATTGTCCCTTGTTGAAAGCCTCCTAACTCTGACGCTGGAGACAGCACATAGCTCACCAGTGGTTTGGGTTGATGAATCCTTTAAAAATGCTCTCAGATGTTTCTTTATCTGTGGTGCGCACTGACAGTAGACTGCAAAGCAGAAAGCCTGTCTGGTGCTATGAGGAAAGAGTTCCTCTCTGCTGAATCCAAAGAAAAGGAGTCCTTGACCTCAACAATTAGAATAAATCTACTGTATCTGCTGGCTCTTTTCTGAATGCATACTTGAGCAGTAACATAAGAGTGCACAACGGGAATGCAGGAGCTGTGGCATGTGTGCTCTGCACCAGGAGGGCATGAGAGCAATTCTGCTTGCACAGGCACAGCAAAACCAAAACACAATGCTTGTTTTTAGCTTTTAATTTGCTGACATATTTTAAAAATAAAACAAAGATGACAGGCTTCTCTATTTCAGTTCATGGCTCCCAAGTGGCAGCACTCTCAGGCTCTGTCCCCTGTGCTGAGGTTCCTTGTGTTCCAGATGAGGTTGCTGCTGGCTTTCTATTTCAAACCTCGATTTTCTGAGAATCTCTCTGTATCCTAGCCAGGAAATGTAACCCATACTGAAGTTTAGCATTTTGGATATCATAAATGCAATGAATGGCCTGAAAGCAAAATGAGTGGTTTTCAGATTTTTTTTTCTCCTTCAAAAGAAAGATCTGTTTACTACTTTCTTTTCTCTCTTTTTTCCCTTTTGTCAACTTAAACTTATTAGACTTCATAATAACAAGCATAGCTTTTGCAAGAAGTTCTTGGTAGAAAAAATATTGAGACAAAGAAGAAAAGCAAAAAGATATTGTAGCTGAAAATAGGTAAATGTAAGGTTTCAGGAAAAAAAATCCCTGCTCCATTTTAAAATTACATCTTCAAGACTAAAGACAATAGTTTAAACATAGTAATATAATTCTCAGGCGATAAGGACAGAGGTTTTATGAAGAAGATGAACAAAAGCCATATTAAAGGAGGAGCAAAGATAAGAAAGGAAATCAAAGTTCTCATTCAATCCATTATATGCAGTTACAAAAGAGGGAAAAAGAGAAATAAGCTCACAGTCCAGAATCAAACTTTAAAATATTGTAAATTCGATTTTCATGGCTTTATGAAATGTAAAGATAAAAGAAACAAACAAAAAAGCCCTCAAAACTTTTAAGGATTTCTAGCTTAAGGAAATAATAGTTTTTAAATGAAGAATGATCAAATGATCTCTTTTGTTATTCTCGTGTGAACAATGGACTTGAAAAATTCCCTACATATTTTGTGTGTGTTATCAATGTTTTTCTTGAACCTGAAGATTTGAGTTCAGCTTTTATTGTTGCTTTTTTTTTGTCAGCTTTATTGAGACATGAAAACACAAGTATAACTTCGAAGTTGTTTATTATTCTGCATTGTAGCTGACTAGTAGCAGTGATATATTTTGTTGAATGAGACCTCAGTTTCAATTTAGTTTCCATTTATATCCATTTCCTTTGTCGAATACTGAAACAATAAGTCCAAAATAAATTAATGTGGGCTCCTTTCAGCTCTTCCTGTTGTTTTCACTTTTCCTTTCTCCACTAACAGTTTCAAAATATGAGGCACTATCAAATTATATATCTTAAATTTCAAATTATTTACCTTTTTTTTTGTTTGTTTTGAATTTAAATAAATGTTTGAAATCTATTGCTTTATTGCTCAGCCACACTGAGGTGAGTCTGTTGTCAGCTGCCATGCCGGACCTCTTTCCCCGCTGCTAAACCATCGGCAAGGATGCATTTTCTCCCTCTCTCCCAGCTCATCTTTTCTATTTTTAGAAAATAGCTGGCATTTTTGATTTTCAGTCTTGTTTTATGATGTTGGAGACCTTGTGACCTGGTATGTAGGAGCAAGGCTTGGCACAGAGGCTGCTCACACACACCCAGATTGCAGGCAGCAGTCCCGCGAGTGGGGCGTGTTGGGATCCTGTCCAGCTTTCTGTCCATAACTGCAAGAGGCTAAACTTCAAACACTGCCTGGGATCTATGACCTGCTGCTCTGTGAAGTGTTTTGAGACAAGCAGAATATATACCTAACTTCTGAGGGATGAACTGAGTTGAATTCAGTAGGGACATCTAAACCACGGTACTAATTTGAGCGCCATTTAATTACTCCCGGGCATGACTTGGTTTCTGCCCCAGGGATTTGACTTTTGACTAAGGAAGCAACAAGCCATTGGTCAGTGCTCTTGCAGCCCCCAGGAGTGGATGATGTCATTTATCCCCAGCCCAATTCAGCCACACCACAACTGTGAAAGCACTGCAAGCCTCTGGGTGCTTCATTCTACTGTGGCTCTGTACAGTGTTGCCTCGCAACTGGAGGCAGCTGGTCACTGCAAATGTCATTTGCCTTACTGGATATTTTTATACACTCCTTCACAGATGCTCATGCAGAGTTAAGAAAACAGTTCCCAACATAAGGGTCATGTTACAGCTGCAATTGTGAATGTGAACATGGAAGCCTGGCCAGGACCCCACGAGCTGTAATGCAGATAGAAAAGTATGAGACTTGTTGGGTGAAGTCTGTGTCATTAACCACATCAAAAATGTAAGAATATTTTTTCTTTATTTTTTCCCCCCAGAGGAAGTGTATATCTTTATATATAAATTAATGTCTTATGTTACTCATTTATCTTTCCACCCAAGAGATCGGTTGGGCTGTGCTGTCTGCAGGCTGAGGGTGCTGCTCTGCTGGCATGGCAGGCACTATGGTTATCTCTGAGACCCTGAGAAAGTAGGTCCCCAGCTGTGATGTGACACAGTCTATTCAACTGCTTTGATCAGACTTTGAAAATTGTCTAATTTTACTCACTGCTTAAAAAAAATCCCAACTATATATATATCCCAGTAGCTATTATATCCAGTGTCAGTGCACAGGGCTTTTACAAAGCCCACACTTATCTTACTTCATGAGAGATGTCACACAGAGAGTCCATGGGAACCACAAGGCTTGATTTTGCTATTTCATTTAAAGGCTGAGCAAGAAGGAGTGGAACACTGATGTAGTGTTGATGTAAGATGAAATGGCAGGTAGATGACAGCATATTCCCCAACATGGTAAACTTTCATTACCTTTAGGTGGTTAATCTGGAGATGAACCTGCCATTGCTTGGCTCCATGGAGGTGCAGTTCTACCTAAAGCCACCTATACTATTTCTAGGATGAGCCTGGGGCCACAAGTACCAAAGTGCTTTTGGTGGAAGCATCAAGTTGCCCTGAACTGGTTCAGTCCATGGCTTGATCAGCCCCTGATGGAGGCAGGCTGTGTCCTGCAGCACTACTTTGGCTGTGTGCACTCTGGTCCCCAGTGGTCCAAGAGGATGTATTTGCAGAGGTGCAGCATTAGAACAGAGTCACAGGGGTAATTTGGGATGGAAGGGATGTTTTGAGTTCATCTCATCCAACATCTGCTTAAAGCAGGTCTAATCAGCTGGCAGCTACCTCTTCAGTGATCACTCTGTTATCCAGAGGTTTCCATTCCATACAGCACACCTGACCCCCATTACCTCCAAGAGCAAGACGACTCCGTGATTATGATCCAGAGGGATTTTGCATCTTTTATCCCAGGTAATGACAAACTTGTGGTTATTGCCATAGCTGATCACCCAGTCATTTGATTATACTTATCTGGCATGGAAGCCAAAACATTGTATCTCATTTTACAGATGTGGACCCAGTGCACAAGGATGATATTTGCCAGAGATTACGATCTGTGCAGAAACTGAGTGGTCATCTCTCAGGGCTGCCATCCTATGTGCTGTCAGCTCTCTGTGCATTCCTGCTATTAGTTATTTATAGCCACCTTGATATTGCAGATCATTTTATGAAGCAAGGGGCAAAGTAACACGGCACTCATGAGATGCCAGCTATGTAATGGGTTCCAGTGCTAGGCTGAAAGTGGGGGAAAATAAAAAAGTGCTAACACTGCTGCTGTACATGTGGTAGGCAGCTGTACTAAGGATCATCAAATGATTGATTCTCCTTAAAAACAGCCCTTCTGACAGTCTAAAATGGGATCTAAATTAAAAAAAGCTGGTTCTGGAAATGGGGAAAGGTCCCCATGGTCTTTACTGCTGTCAGTGAGAATTCATATCATAATGATCAAAAACTGTATGAAGGTGAGTATTTCTGTAACTTGTTTAAATTGAAGGCCTGGAAAAATACACTTAAGACACCTGCAATCAATTTTAATTTTGAAATTCATAAGGAGGGCTTGGGAAGAATTGAAAGGCAAGATAGTCTTTTCTTGAAAGACAAGAATGTCTATATTTAAATGAGTGGCTCATAAGCATGGCCCTCACACTTTGATCTCACATCTAGATTTTGGTGAGTAATGCTATTTTATACATGGTGTCACAATGGTTATATATATATATATCTGGTACGTAGCTGGGAAATGATGCATCACTTCTGTGAAAAACAAAGAAAATATAGAATGGCCACAGATGTATATATATATATACATAAGCTAGTCTTGTTTTGCTTCCTTAACTGGATCTGGAGGGATCCAGTTAAGCTCCTTTGCAACCCTTATGTGGGTGTCCCATATTGCCAGTCCCCATTCTAGACACTCTGCTGCACACCTGCTCAGGCCTGCCAAGCCAGCTAAATTTGGATTGCAGCAATTTCTCACTTGAGGCAAGATGCTAATGACACTAACTCATGTGGTCTCAGCTAGTGTAGGGACTAGGGAAAAATGGGCAAGGATTCAGAATCTGCATGTTCCTGTTGATGCTTCAAACTGCACATTAAAAAAATGAAGAATTCTGACTTTTTAGTTTGTAATTTATTTTAATACATCATTAAAATGTAAAAGGCAAATCTCCTTTTTAAACCTCTAATGTCTAATATCTTGCCCATGTAACTTCTGTCTTGAAATCTGAACAGCCAGGTCTTGAGCTGATATACACCAGTACTGCTGCACTGATTGCAAAAGCAGCATAACCAGTTTGTGGCGCAGAAGTTGAAGTTCTGGCTCAAAACTGTGTGAATGCATATATATATTCCCTTTCTGGTCACATTGGTGCCACTGGAAATGACTCAGGATCTGACAGCCATCACAGCTTTATATCCACATCAAAGCTTATCCTTAGGCCTTGTACCGTACCCCAGGAGGGCTGAACATTTGTTTTTGAATGCTTCACTGAGCTGTATAATTTAACAACACATAACATTAAAACCCATCAAAAGAAACTCTCATGCTCAGATATAAATGTCCTGAGCCTGCACTCGTGTGATCTTCCATCTGAGGGTCAGAAAGGATTTTTTATTAAAATGCCTTTCCTCTCAGAGGTCAGACAACATGGATGAATACCAGAGATGCTTTAAGGCAAGGACATTCACTCTCTTCCATTGTGGGATGTATCTTCAGCCAAAAGAAAACCTATTTCAAGTACTGCTACTTCATCAGAGGAAGGAAGGCAAAATAAACTCCCTAGGAGTCAGACAGCAGGCTTTCTATCAGTAACTTGTGTCACTTTCCCATCAAAAATCTGCTGCTCATGTACCTTGAACATGATTGCAAAACATTATGTTTAATCTTCTGACAGATTAAGAAAATGGTCCTTTATGCACAGATCAAGTCTCCCATAAGTTAAATCTATGTCTCTTTCTTCTCTATAACCTTGGAAAAAAACAAGCAGAAATGAAAATTAGGGCCTCAGAATATCATGTACAAGATATATCTGGAAATTTGAAACAACTTTCCTCATTCAAATTCATCACTTTTCATCAGGTCTGGAGTGAGGTTGAGGCAATTTCAGACCAAGCTATTGAAAACATCAAAGTAACATGTTCTTTTCTTGCAATGAGCGGCAATTAGTTTCCTTCCTGTAAGCACAAAGCTTTCAGACATGAGGATATCTCTGACCATCCCTTATGGGTACACAATGAGGGAAGGCACCTCTTTAACTAGGTAGCAGAGAAACCACTTACAGTGTATATTACCATTTGAAGCACAGCCCAGTTCTCAAGAAGTAAAGAGAAGTATCACTGGTAAAAATGAATTGAATGGCATCTCTTCATTTGGGAAAAGGCTTCATGACTGAAAAGCAGATTGCACCATTGCAGAATAAACTGTTTATGGTGGTCCCATTGCATGTAGCTTAAAACTGTTAAAGTGATACAGGCTTGTCTGGATTTAATTACAAAAAAGAGTGATTTCTTTTGTTAGAAAAAAACTAGAATTGCTTCAGCTCTTTTCAAGCTCAGTGTTGTTCCAGGTGTCTTCAGTTTTCTTCTCAAACTCAGCTTGCTTTATACATTTTTTGTAAAGGAGGGATGGGAACGTAATAGCTGTGGCAGAGCACTAAGGGCTCTGATTCCTGCTTCCACTGCTGCTGTTGCTGCTATTGCTGCTTTTCTTCTGTTTGCTTCTATTCTCCTTTTCACTCACTCCTTTAGCCTACCTGATATTTGGACTTGAAGAGAAGTGCATTGAGATCCTGGTTCATTATCTAATGCTGTCATTTAATAGAAATAATAGAGGAGGAGGATTTCCTGACTGCTCCAACCCCAGGAGATCCTGCTTACAGCCAGAGAGACTGCTAAGGAGAGGGGCATGGGTCATTGCAACAGCATCCACAGCCTTATCACCATTGCAGTGACCCCAGCAGAGAGCTGCATATGAGGCTATTTTGTATTTTCTTACAACCCACTCAGCTACTGCAATTAAACCTGAAAGCCCAAATGTCCAAAAGCAGTGTGCTATGCCATGGCTGCAGTACAGGTGCCCACACCCCTGGATTGAAGGGATTTATTCTTGTGTGTAACATCCAGGGATCAGCCTGTTCCATTGGGTCCCTCTGCAGCAGGGGCACTGGTTTATGAGGGGTAAGGAGCACTGCAAGGTCCACCAGGCAAGGACACCTAATGAAATCCTTATTTTTAGAGATGTAGCTGAACAAATCAATACAGATGTTCTTTTTCCATGTAACCAGACTAGGTTTAGTGTGCCGATTTTCTCTCCTGGTGTTCCCAGCCTGGAACCACAGGGTGGGGGTCTCTAGCCTGCCAAGGCCCTACACAAGGACTCCCTCCCATTCCTGCACCAGGTATTTTCTGTTTTGTGGATTCCCAGCTGCTTCAACAATCCTACTGCTGGTTGGGGTTACCTTTCCCCCTCACCTTTCACAGGCACACAAGGTTTATGCTGTTAAGATCTTTTTGAGGCTACTGCATTGCTATTACTTCACTGCTGCTGTACATGGCAGACATGCTGTGGCTGAGTGCCAGGTGCTTGGAGAGGAGCCCTTTTTCATGAACAAAGACACAAGCTATAAGCAATAGGAACTGGTGGTCTAAAGTGGGTGTCAGCAGAAGCAGGACTTGTGTATTGGTTGTAGGAATAGGGGGTGTGTATTGTTTGTAGCTGGATGGATCAATAGCTATGCATGTGCTGAAATACAGATGATCTGAGCTTGGCCATGACCACCAGGATTGATTAACATAGGGAAACTCAATAATTTTCTCAGTCTAATCTGAAATGGGCTTGGATTCAGGACCCTTCACCTCAGGGCTTTCAGCCATGTTGTGAAGGTGCAGTTTCTGTGCAAGCCCTGAGCAAGTTGTCAGTGCCAGGGGCTCCCAGCACAGGCTTTTCTGGTACCAGGTGCCCTCCAGCCATCACTACCAGACAGTCAAGGGGAAATAACAGTCCCAAAAACAAGAAGGGGTATGCTGGGGTTGCTGCTGAGGCCTGCCTCTGGCACCCGTACCACAGAGGGCTGTGACATCCTTTACACCCAAATAATGTTCTGAAAGGTTAAATAGATAAATATTGGAGTTGTTGATGAAAGGGAACAGTGCCAGATGCTTTTGGCCAGCAGAACAGGAATGCATCCCATTGCCTCAGGTTGAAATGGCTTTGGATGTTTAGGACTTGCAAAAATTAGAGGGAGAAAGCATTAGTAACAATATCTGACACAGATTTGCCTCATTCATAGACATATTAACCTTAATCATCCAATTTATAAATCAGCTTTAAATGAAAGCCCCCCCCACCCCCCACCCCCCACCCCCCACCCCCCACCCCCCACTGCTGCATATTTGGTGGATTAAGTTGTTTGGTTTTAGTGATAAATTAGAAACATCTGCTTCCGCTGACAGCCTGGAATGGAGGCGTGCACAGCAACGTGGCTGGCTGGGCTGCCTGGGGGTGGATTCTGTGCCAGGGCATGGTTCTGTGCCAGGACATGGTCCTGCCCAGCCCTGGCCATGGGGGCTGAAAGGACCAGGCTGTCTCCCCTCTGCACTGGGACTCAGTGGGCCAGGGGAGGCACACGCCTGCTCCTGGGCTTGCTCAGGATGGTTCCTGGGGCCGTCAGAGCAGTGGTGAGCATCTCCAGCAGTCTGCTCTTGGCAGAGCCTTCCTTTTAAGGGTGTCTTGGCAGTTTTTCCATGCAAACAAAATTGTTTCTGCTATGGGATCATCAAGTATTAATGACAAGGAATCCAAAGCTCGTGCCAGAATCAATGCAGACGTTGCTCAAGCATAAGCACTGATGGCAGTGTGTGTCCTGGCCATCCCTTCTGTTGAAGAAAATTGTCCTAACTAAGGGAATGGAGAGGTTTTACAACCCTGGCCTATCCTTGTAGAGGTGGTACAACTTCCTGATTGCTGGGTCAGGTTGGAAATGGCCAAGAGACACATCTCATCAAAGTACTTCACATGGGCATTTACCATGTTCAGGAGGTATGAAAACAATCCTCCTGGCTACAAGCCCTTATCTGCAGGAGGGGAAATCTAGGGCTAAATCCTGCCAGATACAGCAATCTAAATATGCCCTGGGCATCCCTGGAGCTGCACCCACAGCAGACCCGATCTGTGCATGTCCTTGTGTCACACACTAAAAAAGGAACTGTGAGGACTGATTTCACCTCAGTTGTGACCTCACTCTCACTACAGGGATTTAATACATGCCCTGTTGGGTTGCAGAAGCAGATGTTTTACACACACCATTCAGACATTTTTTCCCAGCCTTTGGCAATCAAAAGTCTCAGACAGAAGCCCTGGCTCTCAAGGACAGAGAATGTCTGCAGAAAGAGAGAATACAAGATAATCAGTGGTTTCTAACAGCCTGTTCCCAAGGTGCCCTTTTATTTTTTCCTGGATATTTTCTCCTGGTGAGCTTAAGAATTAGCTGCATTTAATAATAATAAAAAAATGTTGTATATTCTGTTAGATCTGTCAGAGGCAGACACTCCAGGCAAGTTCAGAGCAGGCTTTCAGACCACCTGTACAGAACAGGTCCTACAATTTAGGCACCTCCTGGTAGTACAGGAGGCACTGTTCAGCTGTGACACAGTGCAAAGTGATGTATTTCTGTCTGAGAAGTTCCATGAACAGGAATTTTGAATCAGGACTGAGGTGTGTGGCCTGTCAGCATAGAGATAGCCATCCTAGGCAGTTCTGCTATCTCAACTACCCTTAAAAAGCTGAAAGCAGTCTCCAGTGCAGCTTCCAAAACCCTGGTTCAGTGTACAGCTATGTAACCCATCTGTAAATCTTAAAATACAGAGAAAGACAGCCCCTTCTCTAGAGAATCAAATCATATTCACTGCACAGCCATGGAAGTCCATGGAGGCCATGCAGCCCAGCCTCTCTGAGGTCTCAGGGGCCAACCCTGGACAGGGAGTACCTGCTCTCTCTGGGGGTGCAGGAAGGAGGGGAGAGGGAATAGGACAACCTGTTTCACAGTTGGCCAGGACTACTGATCCTGCTCATCCTGCCAAAACTGTTTCCATATGTCTGACTATTGATGTTACTTGAACTTTGCACGCCCACGTGGGACTTTCAGACACATGGAGAAATCAACGATGATGAAGTGGAGTCAGTAAAGGGAATATTTTTTTTTTTCCCTTTACCCAAGGTAGGGAAAGAAACGAAAATTCCCTTCTTCCAGGAGAGGAGCAGGAGCTGTGATCCACACACCAGGCCTTTATGCAAGCTGTTTGCTGGAGCATAGGCCATCCTATTCCCACTCCCAAAATTGCTGCCCCTCCCTGGAATAGTTTCTTGCTGCCCCACATCAAAGCTGGTGCTCAGAGGTCATCTGCAGATACATATCACCACTTTCTAGCAGGAATATCTGCACTGAATGGCACAAACAATAACTCAAGGGAGGCCAAAGCAGCCTTTGTCTTTCCACTGGGAAATCAGCTGCCCAGAAGCTGGAGAGTGCCTTCCTAGATCATTTGAGCAGGCTACAGGATGGCCCATCAATCACTGTAATTTTTGGAGGAATGGCTGCTCCCCTCAGGAACCTCCTGTGAGGAAGCAGTAAAGTGGTTCCCTGGGTAAACACACAGACACACCAGGAAAGTGGAAGGCCTGTGAGAAGTAGGCTAGTGGGTGGGTAATTCACAGGAGGAGACAAGCAAAGTTGTGTGGGACTATGTGGGTTGCTAATGCAGGACTATGATCTCAGGTTTAGGGCCAAAAAAGGACAATCTCTGGAAGATAACTTTCAGAGCACATCTATACAGAGCTAGAACTTACAGAGGCTCAAAGGAGCCAATTACTCTGTAAAATAAATACTAGCAATGGTGTCTAGAATAGGGAATGGATGCAAAGAGTAATCTATGTGCTTCTCTGCATTTCCACTGTTTAGTGGTAGCAAAAAAGGATTGGAAACAGCAGTCTGGGATGTGTTGGGGAAGTAGGTTCAATCCCCAGGTGCATTGAAAGGCAGCAGACTGGCGCTGTGCGGGAACATCAGTGCAGGCTTAGCAAGGCTGGCATAACATCAAGTTTTTATGGACTCCTGAAAAGGAAAAAGACTTTTGGTCCTGAGTCGTAACTGCTAGTGAGAATAGCAGATGTATGCTCCAGCACCAGAAGAGTCCCCCTCCAAGAAAAGGGAGAGTTTTCCTGGACAAATCCAGAAAAAAATTCGAATTTCTCTGGTTTTTTCCAAGGGGTAAAAAGCCCAAGGGAGATCTATCTCTCAGCAGCTCACAAATCACTTTCCCCTGTGCTGCAGTGATGGGACTCCTACGCTGGCCTCAATCCAGTCATGAGGCCCATCAGACCAATGGGAAGAGGTGGGGTGAGCAGGCTGGATACTCATCTCTTCAGCTCTGCCCTTCCAGCTCGCCTTGGTTTTATAGCAATGTCACTCCCTGTTTTTATTGCACATTTTTTAAACTACATTTCAGGTCCCACCTCAGCTATTAATGCTCTCCCCACTCTCATGTTTTCCTGAAAGAAAAATATCTTTATTGAAGAATGTAGGGGGGAAAAAAAAGAAAAAGAAATAAACAGAGTGCATGAATAACAATATATCCAAAAAACCTATTCCCTTAACTGATCGGTTCCTTTCCTTAAACCTTTCTTATCCCTTCCCTTAATTTTAACCTTGAACTCCTGCCAAGGAGATGTTCTTGTTTGTTGCAGGATGTGTAATTTTGGGTTTGGGGTCTCTTCAAAAGAGAAGAGGAGAGTGTGAGTTGAAAATAGGATGGGTGGCCTGATGGTGTCCAAACATAATCAACTATCTCCATTAAATTTTTGAGATTTGGCCTCCACTTCTGTAGGCTGCAACCCATTTAGGTCTGAGAGACATGATACTCACATGGATGAGGAAGACAAATACAGTAGATAGACTGAAGATGAGCCAATACATTTAAGCCAGTACAACATATGGACTATCACATCTCCCAGCCTAGGAAAGATTGCTTCCCACAGATTTCTGCTAAGTTTGCCCAGGATAAGTGAAACATCCCAGCCAGTGAGAGTTTTCCCTTCTTTCCCTCTGGATTATTTTATAACTATATGTCTCTCACTGCCAGGATGTGTTTTCCCATCATTCATAGGCTATTCTTCCCCTTTAAAAGAGGTCCTCATTATCCTCTGTGAAAAGAATTAATTTTATACTAAACAGTTCTGTTCTTCCCAACCCCTAAACCTCACAGAAATGTGTAGACTCTTTGGTCATATGGCCCTATCTCTGCTCTAAGGTTTAGTGAAACTGTAAAATATCTTTGAAGACTTGAATCAGTTGCTTTGCTGTTCTGTTTTCATCACTTTGGGCTCTCCCATCTGCATCCAACATCAGGTGAGTCTTGAGGGTAGACAACCAGTTTCACATCGCTTTTCCAAAAATGAAAACTGAATCCTAATTTATGAAGAACATGAACGTTTTATTTCAGCTTTGGGAAATCAGAGTAATCTAGATTCCTTCTTCAGCCCAACACAGAAATGCTGAGCGGTGATGTGCACCTTTTACTTTAGAGAGCAGAAATAAATACCCTTTGCTGACAGTTGCAGCCCAATATCGGTAACTAAAATGTAAATCTGCCCAGTGGTTTTCTCATTTGCAGCCTTTGTTTTCCAGGTAGGACCATGAAGATGAGCCTGAAAAGACTCTAGATTTTTCTGCCAATCACATAATCACTTTGCTGTCTTTTTGACTAACAGAAAATCCACTTGAGCAGTGAAAATGGAGTTTGACCTGTCTTTTATCTGTGACAAGCAGCGTCTCTGAATCAGAAACACTTTTTAAATGACCATTATTTTTGTAAAAGGTTGAAATCTTAGGATTTTTGCTTCCCTGTGAGGTTAAGTTTTTCTGGTGAATCTAAATTTTAGTTTCATCATTTGAAATGTAATCCTTTGGTAACAGAGATGTTATTTGATCATGCAATTACTGTATATGTAATGTTCATACAGCATCTGTTTAAGGACTCTGAAAATCAGGTTTATGAGTGCATGGGATAGACTTGTGAATGGGCATGTCACAGAGAATTAAGGATATAAATTAGTTATGTGAATGGGACAGAACTTCTCCTGCAGGGACTCAAACCCAGCCCTCAGAAATGTGGATTTCCATCTACTTCCTCACCTTGTCACTGTGACTGTACCATGGATAAGGGCAACAGTGAAGTGTGGAGATGATGAAGGACATGAAATAACAAAACACTGCCTTCTTTGTTTGCATCCTTCCCTGTCATTGCTGCTGAGCCAGAAGCAGTCCCTTTGGCTGAGATATTCCCTCTCAAAAACCTTCCTGTCTCCAATATCAATAAACAACATGGAACAGCCTTTACCACCCTTACTCCCACCTACTCATCAGATTGGTGGGGATATTGTAGAGAAAAGACAAGGAATAGACAAGCAGTGAGAGAGTCAATGCAATTCCCAATCCCTACACCATGTAGTCCTCACCCAGGAGACACCTGATGGAGGTGTTCCTAGCTCCACCTTTCCAGATTTCAGTAAGGATGGTGATGGTGATCTTCCCATTTGTGCCAAACTTAACACAGGGGCTTCAAAGTCAACAGGATTTTAGCATTTGTTCCATGACAGTGGCAGGCATATCAGCTTCTCCACTTCCAGTTTTGCTTTTCTGCACTCTTTTCCCTGCCCTCCCTGCTCTTACTCTTAAATACTTTTCTTACAGTGTGATCCATGGGAACACAGCATTAGGGGCATTGACAGCCCTCTATTCTCACCAAGGTAAATCTGCTCCAGTAGCACAGCTGAAGGTGTCCCAAGTCAGGGAAAACAGGGGACAGGCACTACAGGAAGAGGGGATTTTCTGCTTCTTAAACACAACATGCTATAGAACATAATAGCCGTGTGATTTCTGAAGCAGGTTCCTGTTACTGCGTTTCCATAGCTTGTACAGCTCCAAGGGCTGTGGGTAATGCTGTGCTCACACCCATATTTTCCTAAAACTTCAGCCTGAAAAGCTTCATCATTTCCTTGAAAATGAGTGGGTTAGAGGAATTAGCCCCCCCTGTGACTATCAGATTTTGGGCAGCAGGCAATGCTTGCCTCAGCCTCGCCTGGGTAATGGTAACCAGAGACCCAACGGAAAAAAGGGAGCTTGAAACTGCTAATCCACTTATACTCTCACCTACCCAGACCAAGGTTCTGATTAATCACTCACACTCAGCATTTCATTAGTGTTTAACAACACACAGTCTCTCACCAGCCTACTCTTAGGGACAAAGCACCCTGCTAGTAGCAGTGGAAACACAAAAAGTAAAATGACCTGGGAATAAAACCCAACCAAGCAGAAGAAACACAGCAGTAAGATAACAAATGGATATATTTGTGAGAGTTTAATAAGTTAAATGCAGGAGCTTAAGTTTGCAACAGCGCAAGCCTGAGGCAAAACACTTTATTTGGTACTTGTAGACTTTTATTATTATTTTTGCAAAGCAAGTTTCTATGAAACCATAGCAACTACACTTAGAGTGAAGATTTGGAATGATGATGGAATCATTCATGAGTGAAAAAATCCAAATAATCTCTGGTCTGGGTTGGTGGAATCTAAGATTAATGCTAGCTAGAGAAAAATAATTTAGAAATGTTTTAGGTAATTTAATCACCCTGAACCCTGTGAAAGGTAGACATTTAAAACATTTTTTTTTTTTTTGCCAGAATTTTACATGCTTGATTTCTAAACAATTTGTCTGCTAACTTTCTGATGGGGCTGTTTTGTGCATAAATGTCCAAGTTTATTACTCATCTCTTACAAGAGAAGATACACATGCAGATTTCACCAAGACATCATGACAGTCTATTTCTAACAATATGTATTCCAGGAAAAAAATATGCATTTTTCTGAAAGACCTTTCTATTACATTCCTTTCTTCAAATGCATTTCAGAGAAATCAGTTCAGGAAAGTAGAATCAGTTACAACTTACCTTCACAGTTGAGTAGATGACGTCTGATTTTTCAGGGAAAGCAACGCGCTCTGTTTGGGTAGTGTAAGAGTTGTAGATTCAAGCCAGGAGGTAATTTTTTGATACAAAATCCTTTAAAATTTAAATGCTGGGATGACCAAAAAAAAAAAAAGAAAAGAACTCTGTGAAAACCTATATGAGGCTTGATGCTCTTACAGAGTTTTCTAACTCTGTCTCAGCTGAACAAGCTCCTGCTCCTTTCCTTGGCCACCTGCCAACTTTTCTAATTTAAAGCAACTGTGAGCTTGCTGTACAACTCTTGTTGGAAGGAACTCGTTTTATACCATGGAGCAAGGAGCAAGCCTGTGCTCCAGACTGATGTGGTGTGACAGAGTCCTAACAGGATTGGGGGCATATCCTCCCCGAGGTAATGTTATATCATCTTTGAAAAGCATCACAGGCTAAGCTGTCTTCTTCTTGGAAAAAGCACAGGGAAGAGGAAAAAACCAAGCTGCTTTTGGCATGTAGTCCCCTCAGCATGGGATTTGGGAGGAGCAGCATCTGCCTCAAAATGCAGGAAGAAGTGACATCCTCAAATACATAAAGTGCTCAGAGCTCCCAAAGGAGCCTGGTCTCCACATTGGCCACAGGCCACCAGTCCTTGGTTTTGAGGCTTTGGGGACAGGTCCAGGGGCTTCCTCCAGGGCTTCCTCTACAGTGTAATCCAGGGTGCCCCTACCACAGGGTGGCTGGGACACCCAAGCTGAGGGTTGTGGCCGAGGACAACCACAAACTTTGTGGTTTTGAAGAGTTTCAAACTTGGTGCTTTGGATAGTTTCAAAATACACTCCTGGCAATGATCCTACCATCTGAGACACTGTCAATAACAGAGGCAAGACACTTGAGTAATAGAGACTTAAAAATAGAAGCATGGTTTTCAAAGGCATCCACTTACTGGGCATGGCTCTGTTCTGCTGTGATGAAATTAAGATAGTGAAGCATGTAAAGTGTTGTGCATGTAGGAGAGTTGCCTATGCCCATGTCAAATTCCTCCTCTTTGCAAGGAATTTATTTCAACCAGTTATGGTTGACACACATGGTGTGCATTTATGAACTTACAGAAAAGGTCCCCTTTTGCAAATATGAGTTCTCTCTGCAGAGTAGCTAAAAGTAAGCAAACAAATAGACAAATGATAAAATATTTTGATTTGGGAAATTTCAGTCTCTGAGTTTCTCCATGAGTACCATAACAAATTTCTGGTTAAGAAATGAGGGTCCTGAAAAGCCTACCTTAGGCTGTGCTCCAAATCTTCCAGCACCTTTGGAAATGCATCCAACTGACCTGCTGATGCTAAGGTGACATGAGGCTTATTGTGGTTGTTAGTAAGTGACTTTAGTTTTGTAAGACATATTTTCTTGTAAAACTAATGAAAGTGAAGATGGGAACATTAGACTGAAATTTTCAAAGGTGTTTTATGCCACTAAAAGAGGAAATGAATCTTCTGTGAAAAATCAAGTCAACGTTGGAATACCACATGTGACATAGCTAAGAAAGATCTTGTTTGTTTGAATGCCCTAATTTTCATGGCACTGAAATATTAAGTATTTTATATTTTAAATAGACAATTAAAAAACAGAGTCCTGTACATTCAAAAATGTAGGTAAAATACTGCCCCGTTCTGGGATAAAGGGTTTAAGGAAAACCAACCCTTTTTTTCCTTTCTTCTAATGGATTTTCATTCCAGTGCTAAATGGTAATAACCAGTATATAGAAAACTCTGTTACAAAATCATATAGTACTGTGAAAACTTCAATATATGATTTTACAAGTCTCAATTTTTCCCCAAATTATTTCTATCAGAGTATTTTTATTTTGCACTGTGGATCTGCTGGTGAACTGAGTTACTGGTGAGCAATAATGAAAGTAGAAATAACATCCTATCATGTCACTTCAATATTCCTGTTTTGTATCTTAATTTTCACTTAGTGATCATGCATTAAGCATGTCTTTTTAGGTACTGACACCTCTGGAAACTTGGCCCTGCATCCTTGTGGGACTCAAACAGAAGTTTTAAAGATTACCCAGAACTTTTAAAAATTACCCAAAGATTATTGTCCTCTTTTGCTCAGTTGATCTCTTTCTGATTCTGTTTAGGGAAGCATAAGATGGTGCTTCCTCTTCCTGATGAGTCTTTCTGGGGGAAGCAAAGGATGTTGCCCATCACATTGGAAAAAAACAAGCCCATGTTTTCTAACGGTCTGTGGAGAATTCTGGTGGGAATTATGAGCTTGAGTTTTGCCACTGAGTCATACCTAGATCTGGGCTGAGTCTTCCACAATGCCATTTACTTACTTGCCTCATAAGAATGTGACTAAGGCTGAATAGCCATTGGTAAAGTAGTAAATAAGATTAATCACCAATTTTATAGCAGCAGTAATTAAAATGAAATATTTCTTTTAAGGTGTTAACATTTTATGCCCACTAAGACTACCTGAATAGTTTTCTGTGGTCCACAACACCAAGTTAAAGAACCAGCTTCAAGTTCCACTCTTAAGTTATAGGGAAGGAGGTTTAAGGGGGAAGATGCAGTTAAAGCTTTGTCAGAGGGTCAGGGACATGAGCTCCAAAATAGCAAAAGTCTTAAACGGGAGAAGCTTAATCCATTTCATTTGTTTACTAGACTTTCCAGACTGGAGGAAGGAGACAAGGATAAAAGTGAAAGAGAAATTGCAAAGTGTTCTGCAAGCCCTGGAGGATTAAGTGTTCAAAAGAAAACACAGGTTCAATTTTTTTGGAAGGTTTTATTTTTATAGGATGGTTCACTGGTGGTTGTGATAGGCTAATTTTTAGTCCCTCTAAATTTACAATTCTTGGCAACTATTTCACATTTTAGCACTTCACCAGAACACTGATTTTCTTGCTTTTGGCTTTGTCTAGAGACAGCTGAGGTAGGATTGAGCTTCCTGCTGCAGCAGCTGAACTAGGAATGGTAACTTGGCATTCATGGCCTCACAGGTACAATGGAATCGCCAATAGAGGGGCTAGGAAAAAAGGAATCATTCATCTTGGGTAAATTTCAATGGGAAAGAAAATGCCTCTTGGCTCACCTGTGAGTGCATCTTCCTATGGTCCTGTGTGTGGAGATTTGTTGCATAACAGATTGTTGCATCTTGAAGACAAAACACATGAATGTTTGTAAGAGTTGCATGAGATTACATGTGCTCTAAGGAATATAGTTGTCACACCCTTGACAAATTGTGGTCTTTAATCCTCTCATGTGGCAAGAAGCTGATAATTTTTCCTGATTACATCTTGAAGTCCCTTCTCTGAACAAAACATTTTAAGATGCAGCAGATTTTAATATGTATAATGGATATTTCCAACACAAGTATCTGAACCAACAATCAAACAAAATCCTTCATCTGTGAACCACTAAGAAGTTATTTTGTTGGCAGGAAGAAATTATGATGTTGTGGCATTAAAAAGTGAAGTATCCTTTGATGCTAGGATTTGGGATTTTCCTGTGCTATGGCTGAATGCATTCACATCCATATAGTGCTCAGTTCGACATGTGGGTGTAAAGGCTCAGCGTTCATTTTACCCCAGTGCTGAGACAACAAGCAGGTATAAATGGCACAGTGCACTCTAGGAGGTCACAAAGCTGCTAAAACGCAGAAGCCTAGTTGTCCCCTCATACAAAAGACTAGCTTCATACAGGTAAACAAAAATATGTCGTTGTCCACTGCCCCCAAATGAGAACACAAATCAGTTTTTACATAGAAATAAGATGTCAAAACACATCTGGAAGTTTTTGCTTAGTTTGATGGGTGATCATTGGGGGAATTTTTTATTGTTGTTGTTTGTTTCTTTCAGGTTGGTTTGAGGTTTTTTGGTCACTAGTTCCCAGTTTTTACAGTTCCTTGGAAGAGGAAGGGATGGGAGAGCTGCTTTTGAGGGGTGCTCCTTTCATGATGAGTCCTGACGCATTTTAAGGAGTGCTGCTTTTGGATTGATGAGAAGCTCAGTATGACCTGGCAATGTGCCTTTACAGCCCAGAAATCAGCACGACCAGCACGTCAAGGACAGTAATTCTGTCCCTCTCTCTGCTCTGCTCTTTTGAAACCCCACCTGGAGTTCTGCATCCAGCTCTGGGGCCCACAACATACAAAGGAGATAGACCTGCTGGAATGAGTCCAGAGGAGGCTACAGCTGATCAGAGGGATGGAGCATCTCTACTGTGAAGGCAGGCTGAGTGAGTTGAGGTTGTTCAGCCCATAGAAGAGTCCAGGGAAACTGTTTAGCACCTTGCAGTGCCTAAAGAGGCCTACAAAAGAGCTGGGGAGGGACATTCTACAAGATATGTTGTGATAAGACAAGGGAGAGTGGCTTTAAACTGACAGAGAGTATGTTTAGATACAATGTTAGGGAGATATCCTTTACTGGAAGGGTGTTGGGACATTGGCATAGGTT
Source organism: Illadopsis cleaveri (assembly GCA_013399915.1). Taxonomy (NCBI): domain Eukaryota; kingdom Metazoa; phylum Chordata; class Aves; order Passeriformes; family Timaliidae; genus Illadopsis; species Illadopsis cleaveri. The sequence goes on from VXBB01004271.1 coordinate 1,423,711, forward strand.
ATCCAGAGAAGCTGTGCATGCCTCACCCCTGGAGGTGTTCAAGACCAGGCTGGACAGGGCTCTGAGCAACCTGGAATAGTGGGTGGCATACTTGCCCATGGTAGGGGATTTGAATTAGATGACCTTTAAAGTCTCTTCCAAGCCAGACCATTCTCTGATTCCCAGTTGGTGCATCCATCTGGAGATGCCTATCCAGTGAATGGCTGAAGGATAGGGATGGATCCATAGGAACAGCTCATGTCCAGATGACTGTAGCTGCTGGGCCTGCGCACCTCAGGGAGGCAGCTAAGGACTAATGGTTTAACTACACATGCATTTTTTAACCTATGTGAGATGCAAAGTGCATTTCCAACAGGGCCCATAATTTTTTAAAAAAGTGTAATTTATTCCAAGTCTAAATTTGCTAGAAAACACAGTTCAAATCTCATTTACCCAGTGAGATTACCTACCTAAAGATACCTCTGCTCTGCACCTCCATTCAAACATTAGTCACCAATGTAAAGCTAGCATGCTGGGTTTAAATTTTATCTGCTTAGAACAGCTTGGAACAACTCTGGTATACTTACTGTTTTGAAATCAAATGTTGTTTGTGGGAAGCAGTACAGCACATTAAATTTCCCACCCTCCAGTGAGTCAGATCATCCTAGTGTTAGGGCTTGGAGTCTTAATGGGGCAGAGCATTACAGCTCCATTGCCTCCACTATATATTTGCAATTAAAATTGAAGTTGGAGTTTCACTTCACATGCCTACACCTCCACATGATGATAATTTTTCCACCCCATCTCCCCTCCCTTTTGCCTTCAACGACACTTTTCCAGCAGGAGTCTTAAATATCAGAGCCCAGACTTGCAAAGGTGTTTTGACATCTCAGTCCATCACTGAAAGCCAGTGAGATTTAAAAGGCTCCTGAAATGAGTGGGGACTATTATAAGCTGACAATACCATACAAAGCAATGCTTTGTATAGATCTTCTAGTTAATTTTCTGTCCTATAGTCTGTTTTCCCAAAGCAGAGAGAGTGGCTTTTGTATCAAATGCAGATCCAGGTATTTCTTCTCCCAAAGCTGGAGATCTGTGTTTCTCAGAAAGTGCCAGGGTAATATCACTGAGCACAGGTTCTTCCTGAAAGTTACAAGGTCTACTTCCACATACTTGAGTGGGAGTCAGGATCTCACATGGGCTGAGGTGAAGCTCCTTCACAAGATTGGAGATGTTTCATTAAATACCCAGGGTTATATTTCTCTGGAATCCCCACAAACCGTTCAAGATAGAAATAGAAATAAAATACACATCTGTCATTCATGTCCCATTCAGAGCAGTATTATTGTCTTTATCTCGTATGTGGTTGTACAGATGTACCAACCAGAGCCACCACAGCTTCCTCTGCATGAGGTCTCCACTTATCATTCTCCTTTATTTTGGTAAATAAAGAGGGAATAAGCTGCCAGTTTATCTTCTACTCATGTTAGCTAGATGGAATGAAACCATGCTTGGTATTCAAGATAGTGCAACAATAGTGGCTTGTATTTATTTCTCTCCTGCCAAGTGCAGTAGAACAGTAACTAAAGATAAGCCCGAAAGTAACAGAAACCCATTAAAAACTAGCACACATACTGATTTGGGAGGACTTGGCAACCAAATACTTCCTCTGATCATTCTGGACAGTTTTCTCTTCCCAGGTGCACTGAGTTTGTCCAGGTGAGAAGGCAGGTTCAGCTGGCCCTGGGTTGCCAGCAGGCAGGCACCTCTGCCATTACCGGGGTTCTCATCCGTGCTCTGCTAATACCAGTGGAGTTCCCTGCTGCTACTGGCATGCTCTGGGCATGAATCCCCCAGCACTACCCACCAAAACATTTAATCTTTGTCTTTAATTCAGGTATTGCAATGTAGAGCTGTTGGCACTGGAGACCACAAAGAGAGACTATGGCAGCCCTCCTGTGTTCCTTTTGCTTAGCTGTGTCCATTGCTCAGGACCTAAGGGTGTATATAGAGGTCATGTTTTCTCATTTAAAATGCTTACAAAGAAGAAAGCTGTAACCATACACAAAAGTTAACATCTCTCTGCTTGTACAGTCTTAATTTACTTTAAATGTTGACACAAATCTAGTCATCATTGCAAATACAAACTATTCAGTTTTGTTCTCTTCTACATCAACAGGATAGATCAGGAAAGGAGTTTTTATCCTATTTTGTAGTCTACAGTGCTATGCATGATGGTCTTCAAGTCATAAAGAAAACATTACCATCTTGAACTACTTCTAGTTTCATTATTTTGTTTGTTCTAAGAGAAAGTTTCTGACTCATTATGCTTGGGCTATCTGGAAACAGTCTACAGTGTGCTCTCTGTGTGCTTTGACCTTTTCAAATTCTGGAGTTGATTGGTTTGGCCATCCATCTTCTTCACTTGTTGAAACCCTCACTTAGCAAAAAAGGCCAACAGCCAAGTCTGTGAAAAATATGGTGCAAAAGGAATCAATTAAGAACAGGGCATATTTCATTGTATTTCCCATAGACATTGACGATTATGTAAAATTTGAAAAATTGGCTAATGTGCCTGGGCTTCACAATTGCTGACATATTATGATGATATTACAATATTTTGATAAATCTTTTTTGGGAAAATAATAATCTTATGCGATCCCATCACCCCTGTACAAAGCAGTTAATATTCCTGTTTCTCATAGTCATCTAACTTCTACTGTTGGTCTCTACAGTTTCTTTCCAACTACCTTGCCAATTCCTTTAATTTAACACAGCTAAAACCAAACTCTGTATTTTCCTTGTCTCTAACATATAATTTTCCCTCCTCTAACCTATCATTTTTTCCCAGGAATATGAATAGGGGAAAAGAGATAGAGATAAGCTGATACAGAGTTAGGAATTTAATCATAGCTGTCAGGCAAGTTTCTCCAGAGTATGCCCACGCTGTTGTGCCATGTACCTGGTCAGATTTGCCACATTTCCAGCTCCAAACTCCTGAACAAATGCAGGGGTCAGTCCTATGTTTATTTTAACACTAACATTGCTAGTGCTAGGAGTGGGTACCAAAGCAGCCCCAGATGCACAAGTGGGAATGAAGAGATGCCTTTTCCAAACAAGCACATTGAGCACAGGGCTAAAAAGCAAACAAAGCTTCCATTCACTCAGTGACCCTTGGATTCACAACTTTCCACTGCAGCATGACACAGATGGGTAGAGAATGTCCTTTGGGCATAGCCTGATGGTCAGGCCCCTCCTGAGCAGTAAGAGGTGTAGACTTGAAGTCTCTCATGCTTCTCTGCATATAACTCTCCTGGACAAATGCTATTTAACAAAGGTGTCACGTCCATGGATATGGAGGGATGCATCTATTCTAATATTTTACAAGGAGAGTGCCCTTCAAAAGTAAAGGAAGCGCAGAGAACATCAACCTCTCAAACCTCTCAAAAATGGGGTTTATGAAAGTGTTTCAAACTCTATTGGCCTTGAGCGTATGTGAAAAAACCTCACTGTAAAAGCAATTCAAACACAAAAAAAGTGAATTTTTAAGTGTACATGCAAAAATATTTATGTTGAAAATGTTGGCAGACCTGTCCAGACAGAAATGCAGCATTTAGATGAGTCTCAGCACAGTTACTCAAAACTCATGATTAAGTTCTAGCACTTAGTCACTTAAAAAAAAAAAAAATTGGATAAGAAAAGGGTGCATACCTCCAAGAAGGACAGGAATTGTACTGAATTAATGAAGTGTGTAACCAGGAAGACAAAAACATTAAAGAAATGCACATTTATTTTATTTGCTGAGAGTGGTTTGTATGAATGGCAAAACTGAAAAGTCTCCTACCTGAAGAGGGACAGTTTTTCTACATAATACAGAAAGCATCCTGCCTTCCAACCCATCCACTGTGTCCCTTGATCCATGAATCTCCCAGGCAGAAAGGGCAGCTGCCAAGTGCAGCTCAGAGCTCATGTCATGAGACAGACTTTAGAACTATCTACAGAACCCAGCAAATATCAGCCTTGCACACGAGGCACCATATGGCTCTCCCTGGCTGCACATGCAGCTGGCTTGGATTTGAAGAAAGCATTATCTGATACCCTCCTGCAAATGATGCAAGGGTTACTCCAGGATAAAATGGCAATTGCTCAAGAAAACCGAGCACTACATATGGATACACATGTATATTCATTTCTGCTGTTCCTTCTCTGGCTGGCTGATAGACTACCCTTCCGGCTCTAAACTGCTGCCAGAGGGTGGCATTTCTTTTTTTAAATCCTCTTTAATTTAATGGAAAGAGGATTCTTTTAATTTTTAATTGACACCTTCCCCAAAGCTTAGACAAAACTAATGCAGAAAGGTTGAAGGTTCATTAATTACAGATGGCCCCATTGTACTGCAGTGGAGCAGGATGCAGCCTGTGCTACCAGCAGATACTTAACTAAAGGATTCAGCATTAAAAATCATTTATACTCAGCCTCTTTGGAAAGTCTGGAAAGATCCATGCCATTAAACTTCTGTTCATAAAACTTTATTGCCTACAGATACCTTTCCAAGTGAGTAGACTGCTGGCTCTACGCATTTCCTGACCTATACCAGTTCTCTGACACTAATGGTTACAAAATATAGCCAGTAACTTTCCGTAATGAAACTTTTGATTCAGAACAAACAAATCACTGCTGTCACAATTAGCTTGACTACTTAAAGCTGCTGAGGTAGCATAACAGCAGTCACCAGAATGAGAAATTCATCTTAAAAAGCTGGAACATTTATTTTTGGTTAGCAGAAAAATCTGTCTGTCATGCTTTCAGAGATGTACCAGAAACACCAGAAATTTAAGTTAGCAACTTCAACAGGCACAGCTGAAGGTTTTAATGCTTCCCTTAAATCCTCAAGGTGTACAGCCATGGTGGACACTTACTGCTACCTTTGTGCAACTGGGTATGTTACTAACAGAAGACTGGGGATCAGGTCATGATGGGTCATGCATGTATGGTTTTCAAATATGCAGGCATTGAGGAACCAGCTATCACTGGGTACAATCCAAAAGACAGACTGACCTTATCTGGCAGTTCCCTGCTGCGAAGACAAGGTGTCTTCCCCTCAGCACCCTGCCCTACTCAGCTGTGTGCTCCTGCTGCTGGCCCTCCCACTTGCTGGACACCTCTCTGGTGGGAGTCCATTAACCTGCCACGCCCAGCATGAAGTTAGATCTTTCACCTGCCTAATTAACAAGCTGAAAGAGTCACTGGAGGACTCAGAGTGCATCAAAGGTGGTGAAAAGGGCTGTGACAGAGTAGGGATGGAGTGACTCCCTGAAACAGGATGGTTTAGTGACGCCCCCACCCATGTCAGGCAGCATGTTGGACCTGGGTGGCTGAATATGTTTCCACCCCCTGACATCACCACCCTCTTCTCTGCAGGCTGCCCAGCCCAGAGCAAATGATAGTGGTCTATGCTGGGTTGTACAAAATACTGCAGTTCATGTTTCAGTCCAGTTCAGATCGTTTTCAGAAATGTGGCTAGAGGCAGTGATACTGCAGTAATACTGCAACTACTTGCTGAGACAGGGAATGCACAAAGTTTCCTGGGTAATGAGGTTGGATTTAGGCTTGAAGGATATATTTCATTGAATTAAAGAAACAGAGACTAGAATCTACTAGTCTCCATTCTAGGTTTTTATTGGAGTGCCTCAAGCAGAAGATACTTCAACCTTACAGCCACCTCCTATGGTTCTGTGGCTCAACATCCCTCTCCGTGGGAGAGATGGAGGCTGCCCAGCCTGGCTGCTGGACCACTGAACTGGGAGAAAGGTCTTGGAAACTCTGCTCCTTCTGACCCTACTGCTCTCACAGCAAAGCTTGGTGCTTGGGTAAAGCAAAGCATGGTGCAGATGGACAGAAGGTGCTGAAACAGCAGTGGGGAGCAGCCCAAAAGTGGCTGGTGGAGTGATATGGTTTCAGCCAGGCCAAGGCAACAACAGTCCATAGGTGTGGTCAAAAGGTGTTCATGGAAAAAGGAGCAGGAAGGGGAGCAGAGGAGTGCTAACGCTTTCCTTGCTGCTGCTAGGAACAAGGGCCTCTGCAGCTTTACTGCCCAGGGATGGGACACTGCCAGAGGCTGGGTCCTCCCCTCTCTGTCCTTACCCAGCCCCCCAGCTCAGCCTTCACCACTTGGAAATGAAGATACAAATGTAATATGAAGAGCAGCAAGGAATTTGGAAAATCATGGAACACAGCAGAAGTTGGAGTGGTAACAAGACCAGAAAGCTGCAAAGACCATCACAGCCATGCCCTGTTCCCATCTAAGGCTGGGGGCTGTTTAACTACCTCACTCCAGCAAAGAGAAGAACATGCATCATTAGATTAAAACCTTGTCCATGTTTGGATATGAAAGTCTAAAAGGAAAAACCCAGTCTTATGTACTCTTATTTTTTTATCTTTGTGCGTGTATATTTCCTAACCCATTGCTAATTCAGACCATCTATAGTGAATAAACAGTTCAGTATTCTGGAATGTGGTTTTTATTACAGTCTTGTTTCTTTCTAATGATGAAAAATGAGGATATCCTTTCTGTGTCCCAGGTGACCTGTTTTCTATAGGGTTTCTATTTTAAATGTTTCCAAATATCTTTCCTTTTCTTGTTCCAAAATGTCCCCATTCTCCACCCCTTATATTTTCTGGACATGATTTTAACTCCACAGCAACTAATTTGGCTGTGAATATATTATCCTCACAGATATGAGAGAAACCTCTAATTTCCTCAGTGCTGTTTTCCAAAGTTTCTTGAAGTTTCCTAAGTGACTCCAACCAAACAACCCAGGAGTATTAGTGCTGCAAGGCAAAAGAATTACATCATTAGGAATTGCTAAGAAATCATGGACTTGATCTGTTTTTACAGTAATATGTCTTTGTGCCTCTTTGTGGCATTTAAAAGGGCTCATTAAGGGTTGCTCTGCTAGCACAGAAGTACCTGAGTGGACTCACACATTACAGGCTCATCTTTGAGAGACACAATTACTTTGGCTCCCAAATGGCCCCGAATGCAGAGAGAACGACCTGTGACTTTAATGACCATTCTTTGACACCTTCTCTGCCACTAAAAGCCTGTCCTTCGAGTGAGAATGGAACACCATAGGGTATTTTTGCTATTTTTAGCACACCTTTTAAACAGCAACCCCTACCTGGACAGGATGTTACCCTGCCCATGTCCAGCTGCTGGTGAAGCCAGCAGGGGGAATCCCACTGGCATCAGGGACAGTGAGCTGGGAAGGAGAGAGAGAGGGAGGGAGGGAAGGAGGGAAGAGGGCATCCCACCGTGCACAGGTGTGCACTTCCCTGAGCTTGCTCGGCCGTCCACAGCTGGCACCACAGCATGTGGCACCGAAGCCAGAGGCCATCACGCTGAGGGAACAGGCTACTCCCATCCCCACGTCCACTCCTGATGCCAGTGTTCAGTGCAAGGAGAAACAGTAACGTTTAGATGGATTGAGATATCAAGTGGGTTTGAACAGTACTTGAAAAAGGTAATTTTTTTCCCCCAAGTTCTTGGTTAAAATCAGTATTTTTTCCCCCTCCAATATAACACAAGGGCTCAGTGCACCAAGGAGCTCTATACATATTCCATAGAAAGGGAGTGTGGCTTGACCTTTCCACTTGTACACCAGCACATGTACAAAGAGGTAATTCTCTTTCTGACCACTTCCCTCTATATTCTACACAAGCTAAATTATTCTTTCCATCTCTATGCTAGAATTTATGTGTCTACAGTTTTTACCCACAAACAAAGAATCTGCTATTTTCAAACATCCTTGTTTGACACCTTTCAGTATTGGGTTAAAAAGTCTAGATAATGGTTTTGCGGCTCATGGATTGTTTTGATTTAGCTGCCAATTGGGAGAAAAATTTGGCTAAGCTGCTTTCAAATACTTCATTTGCTTTTCTCTCTCCCTCTCTCTCTCTTTTTTTTTTTTTTTTAAAGTAAAATCAAAATTAAAAATGGAGGAGAATGGAAGAACTGCTTTGAGTTAGAGAGAAATATTAATTTGTTGAATACTGATATTAAAAGGCAATTAAACAAAAAAATGTGACTGTCATAAAGTGTGTGAGACAACTCGTTCCTCTGCTTCAGAATATCTGAATCCGTCCATCCCTCCAGGAAAATATCCTGATGTTCAGCTGTGATAATATTCTTGGGTGGATCCTCTGAGTCTTGCTGACATAAGTTCAGCTTTACAGACTAGGTAATGAGATTATTTTATCATTGAGAGGGTGAGGACACTCCCCAGTGAGGGGGGAGGCTCCAGATCCCAGTCTCCCCTTGATTCAAAGAAAATCTCCGTATGAGTTCACAAATTCACCTCTGCTGCCTCTAAATTATTTTATTTTAAGAGTGAGTTATTTGTTCCCCTGCCCCCTCCTCAAAGAAAACGCATAGGAAATAGAACAGTCTGCTTAGCTGTACTCCAGAAAATCCATCTCTTAATTTACTTGCTACTTTTAAACTTCTAGGAAAGGAGAAAAAAAGGGTGATGTAAAAGCAGTATTTGCTATTGTCACAGTTGGGTTCCATGGTGAGAAATGATCGAATCACTGCTCCCAAGTCATTCATTGAGGGGAGTGTCTGCTGCTGAGCAGTGGGGGAAAGACCCGCTGGAGCAGATGCATTCCATCAGGGAAGGGAAGGTCTGGGCTGCTGTGGTCAGGCAGGGGAGTGCTGAGATGTGAAAGTGAGAGATGAAGGGATGCGAGGAGGTGATGGCCTCCTTCCTGACGTGGAAAATCCTCACAGCTCCACAGTTCCACAGACACATCTGCCCTGTGTGCCTGAGATTTGAGTCTGGGTCCCCCTGCAGCCTCAGTCCCCACAACAGACATCCAACCAGCTTTTCCTGGGAATTAATTAAACCCAACCCCATTAGAAAACAAAACAAAAAAATACAGAAACAAAATCAGCAGAAAACTGGTTGTGCTTGTTGCAGGTCGTGTGTTGCCCCAGACGAACAGGGTTTAGGAACATGCACAGTCCTGGAGGAAGCGGAGTTTCCCGGCCGAGCCGCGGGCACAGCCCGGTCCCTGCCCGGGGCTGGAGGGGCTCTGCGCTACCTGTGAGCTCCGTTCACTGCCCAGACGCAGAGAAATCTTTGCGAAGGGCTAAAATGTAAACTCGTTCCTCATTCCCATGCAGGGGGAGCAAGGCAAATCATAGGGAACCTTTTTTCTCTAAGACAAGTCAAAGGACCTTCCACGCCCGGAGGGGAGTTGCCCAGCCCCAGCGAGCCCAAGGTTTTCTCGTTTTCTGCCTCTTATTGCCCTCTGGTGGCACTTGTGAAAATGCCATCGTGGTTGTCCCCGGGCCCGCCGCTTCAAGTCCCCCATTGCTTCAGTTCTTGCGTTCTTCTTTCACAGTCTGTCTCCAACATGTTTCACTGCCAGTTTGAGCAGCCTCAGACTGGTGATGCTAGAACATAATTGCCTGGTTACCGAGCTCTTCTAAAAGCTCCTCCTTCATCAGTAGGGATTTTGGTACTGATGTTTCACCCACCTAACCTGCTCAGCATGGACACTCCTGTAAAGACACTGAATTGCATCAGGTCAGAATGTGCCCTTCTTGGTTTAACACACCCTTTAGGGCACTCTTTGAGCAGCGAATCCCTGTGGGCCGGCTTCAATATTCACCCCAATATTCCAATTACATGTTTCTGTCCAAGAAATGTTTGGAGCCAGGATAACAGTGCATTGTTTTCTCCAGGACATCAGTGAAAATGGATGTACCTGATCTGCCCTAAAACAAGCTTAGCATTACAGTTTCTTGGAATAACTTTTGTGCACTTGGAAGAACCAAGACTCAGAGTCAGCTCCACCAAAAAAAAGAGGCAAGCATCTTTTATTAGGGATATAACTGAATACTTAGAGATCTTTCATATAAAATAAAAGAATGAATGCTCCTCACCTATAAATAATCTAATATTGGAAAACATCCACTTTTTTAGTAAACTTGACTAAGTATGGGAAATATCCCTCCAAAACCAGACTGTCCCCACAGGTGGTATGAGGGTTTGCTGCAGGAGGGAAGGATGCAGGGTGTAGGGGGAGGCTGCACACCCACTGTGTGGGATAATAATGGCTGGCTGTGAAGGAGGGCACCCAGAGCCTCCCAGTGCCATAGCCCCTCTCCATGTCAAAAGGAGTGTGAGCTCATCAATCTCCTGTTCCAAAAGGTGTCTTGGCTGTCAAATATTTTTCTCACCAGTTGTCCCTATGTCTTGGGCAGCTGTACTCTGAGTGCAGTGTGGCCTTTGCTCCCTTTGTGCATGGATTGCCCCTGCTGGAGAGGCTGCAGAGCCCCCAGCAAATCATTTTGATGAGATTTTGGTGGTACAGCAGAGGAAGCTTCCTTGCTAACTGTGCTAAAGATCATGAAAAGCAGTGACCCAAATAAACCACGGGGTCCTTTCTTCTCTGCAGCTGGTAGCCAAACTACCTTGATGCACCAACACTATCTTCCACTTTCATGGCTGAGTAGCAGATCTGGTCTGTAAATAACGCAAGATAAGAGAGCATAAAAAGGATGATTTACATCTGGATTTCCACTCTGAACCATTGAACCCAGCTGTTCCCCAAACCAGAGAAGCTCTTTCACAGAGGTTTAAAAGAATTGTTGCAGCCTCTGAGAATTCAGAACTAACAGCAAACTGACAAACAAACCAACAAACTCAAAAGCAGAGCTCAGATCTGAACCCTGCTTTATGCTGGGACAGAAGTGAGATGAGTAAAACCAAACTGGCATTACAGCGTCTCCTGATGTTGGCAATATCTTCTACACTTACAGGCCTTAAGGAGTGCCTCAGGTCAGAGTGAGAAAAGTACATCAATGTGCCCTTCTGGCGGGAAGCCTTCAGCCCCCAGGGCTGTGCAAAGGAGAAAGAAAGGACCAGGGAGCTCACAAATGCCTGCAAGGATCAAGAGACATCTGCTGGGCTGGGAGAAGAAGAAGGAAAAGAGGCATCTTAAAAAGGATTTAATGTGCAGAGAAGGCAGCAGAGCTAAACCCAGGCACTGAATCCTCTGATGCAGCAAGGAATAGGAAAGTAAATCCATCCATGGTCCTTAACATTGCAACTAGTCTGATAAATTAATTCCTCATTATGGAAATGGATATGACAATAGAATGAGGTTTGATTAATGAAAAAAGATAAAGAACTGGTCTTAGCAACACTGCTGAAGTGGCTGAAGGATGGTTCTGAGCATGCCCTTAGATGCTCAGGTGCTGGCCAGCCATATCACAGTGCCTTGAATGTGGGTAAAAGGACAAGGCCTTTATCTTTTGGGCATCTGCCTGGGGATTTGATTGTGGTTTTATCTGATGAACCACATGGCCAGATTTGAAGTGTGGAACTGGGAAATTTTTTACAGCATCATCTAAAAGATGCTTTTTTAATAAAATAAGGTGGGATTTTTTGTTTGTTTAGGTTTTTTGGTTGGTTGGTTGGTTTGGTTTTTTTGTTTGGTTTGAGATTTTGGTTGTTATTTTTTGTTTTGTTGGGTTTTGGGGGGATTTATTTGTTTTTATTTTTTGCTTTATTTTTTTATTTTCCAAAACCCTTGCATTTAAAGGAGTACATTCCTCTCTCACTTTGTTAGCATCTCAATTTTTTTTAGAGAACTAAGACACTAATCTCCCGTGATATTTTTAATAGCAGCTGCATGACACACCTCTGTCCTGCTGCTGAAGGCTAAGATGTAAATTGGCTTGTTGTTTCACTCCAAGAATGGTCTTAATGTTTCATATTTATTTTTAAATGTTTCACTTTGAGCTTTTGAATGTTTCACTATTTATTTTTGGATATACAGTTATGGGAATCCAGTACCTGTTCAATCACCTGCCAGCACCTGAAAAATCTCCTGAGTGGGATCAAATACACATTTTACTTCAGCAATATCAAGCTCCCAGAACTCTACTGCAGTTTCTTCTCACAAAAATTTGAATTATTAACATAATACAGAAAATTCAATAATCAACTTATTTTTGGAAGTGGAATTTCAGGTTGCTATTATAGCTAATTACTGAAAAAAGCACTACAATTTGACCTCAAGATACATAATTTAACAAATCAAATTTCTAAATGCAGAACAAGAATGTTATCTGCCTTTGGGAATGAAAGTAGTAAGATGGTGGCAGCAATATGGCTATCAGTTTACTGCCCATTTACAATAATTGAAATGCCATTTTTAAACTAAAAAATGCTGGTGTTGTGGAGCAGCACTTTCCTCACACTATAAACAGAGTGAATTAGGTGCTGCTGAGGTTATTTCCATAACGACCTAGCTCATGGGCAGACACTTTTTGCAGGGACATAAAGGCTTGGGGAGGGAAGCTGGGATTGGGCTGCAGAGGAAGGAGACAGGAAACAGATGCAGAAGAGACTCGTTTTCACTGGTATGCAGGATTAAAGCAGCCATATGCAGGCTGGGGAGTTGGGTGCTGATGTGCCCATCACAGTACCCAAACACTTAATGGCCATTAATCTATTTTTCCTCAGGACACCTCGTGTGGGAGCACAGTGCTGCTGTCCTTTACAAATGAGTAACAGAGAGAAGTTGTTTCACCTGCAGAGTCAATCTGCTCCCCGTTGCACCCCCCATGGCCACTTCAGTGCTGGTCTGCTGGGGAAAGGCTGGTGTGGTATCCTACCATCTCTGGGAAGAGAACAGGGAAGTGAGGGGGGCTGAGCACAAGACCTGATGGACATACAGTCATCTAACAGCCTGGAGCATCCAGAAAACAGTCTGGGATAGTAGGACAACAATTCTTCTTAGTGTTGAGCCACCCTGCACTGCTGGGAGATCTGTAGGATCTCCAAGTGAGTGACATGAGGCTCACAACTCTCAACTTGAACTGTGATTATGTTCAGATTTATACCAGTTTCTTTCTTTGTTTTGGTCTGTTGATGGAGTTTTCTGAAGGTCCACAATAGTGGAACTATTGTATGATATTTTTCTTAGACAATTATGAAAAAGGTAGTATTTGTGAGCATACAACTATTTTAGCCTTCAGCTTAAAATAGTGATAGAACTAATTAGCACATATAAAAGCCATTCAGTTAAAACATATAAAGAAGTACACCCCAAACACATCCTCTTATAGATCCTTGAAGGGTTTTTTTATTAATATTGTGAAAGCAGTGTTCCAATACTCTTAATTTTTGCAACTGACAGGCTATTTTATGTTCAAAATAAATAAATCAGACTAGAGAAGTGTTGTGCAGAGGTGAAAGCTCAGATTTTACAGCAACAGCCTGAGGTGTGTGGCATGATTGCAGACACCCTGTATCTGCAGAGCTAAACACAGCTCAGAGCTGCAGAAAATTTAAGAATGTTGTTTTTATTTTGAATAATTCTTTTGTTTAGCCTTTGAAAAGAATGTTACTCCAGAAAAGGCGGTTATTTACCAAAAGAGGTGTCTGATTTTCAGCAATAAATGTGCAGACCTGTGCTGTACATTTAATTTTTGTATCGAGGGTTTATAGTAGCTGCTTTGGTAGGACATGCCTGGAATATATGATCAAACCATTTGCAGACCCAATTTAAAAGTGCTTTGCGTCATTCTTTTGTCTCTCTCCCCCTCATCTGGTCATTTGGAAAGCTTTCATTTGCACATTTACAAGTAGCATAAGTTTGTTTTTTTTCTTTTCTGTGATCTCCCAAAACTAGATCTGATTATTGCTACTTACATTTGATTTAGGCTATGATTATAACAAGAGCACTTCCAACCATGCAAAATTCATGAATTCAGCTATTCGCAACTCCAAATGATAAAATGTTAAATACAATATATGTGAGCCTTAATTTCCTTCTAGCTTTTGAATCTTTCAGATGAAATCAGCCCATACTTTCAAGCTTTTCTGTATAGCCAAGAGTGCTAAAGGCTTTCTATCCTCCAGCCCAATTTGTTCTCAGTTTTTCAAGCACAAATGCACACAGTAAAGAGTAGGCCACTCAAAAAGTTGCCAAAAATCTTTGTGAACTGTCTGCAGTCTCCAAGTAGTGCAGGAAAATAGCATTATAAAAACTGTTACTAAATAACAGCAGATTAGAAGCTGTGTAAAAATATTCACATCCCAAAGCCAAACACACTAAACTCACTGTTTGGGCAGAGAAATTTTTGGCATCGTTACTGAAAAGCATCAGAAAAAGAAAGAGAGAAAAAGGAAAATAATTTCTCTATTGGATTCTTTCCTGCTTGTTGGAAAATTATATGAGGATGTGCTTTGCAGGTGTAGCAGTTAAAGCTTTGGTAAATTAAACAAACTGTTGGCTTGAAGCAAATTCATTCTGCAAAAACAGGAACTGCAGTGGTTTCTGTTTCTGTCTCACAAACCCAAAATGGAAGCACAAAAATATTGTCTCAGAAACCCAAAATGGGAGTACAATGTACTTTCACATGAAAGCTTGGAAATGCTGCATCCCTCTGAAAGATGTGATTGCTGTGTAAGGCTGGAGTATGGAACAAGGATAGGGACACACACACACATGAAATACCTCAATTTATTTTTTGCTGCTCCAAGCTGGCTTTTAATTCAAACATAATTTATGGGGACTGAGGATAAGCTTTAAAACTGACAGGCTGTTAAATCCTGAGACATTTCCACCCACTCTGTTTCCACTGCATAAATCAAAGCCTGCCTTTGTTCAGCAGCAGTATTGTAGCAATGTCTATGAGTTCAGAGCAGTGATTGAGTTATCCTTGAGGTAGCTGCCCTGAAAATAAGGAGTAAAATCCTCTGGAGTGGAAAGTTCATGTGCCATGTGCCTAGTTCAACAGGCACCATGCAGATCTGCAGGCATGGCTGAAGTCTTTGTTATACCAAAACAAAACTGGTCCATCTGCAGCTCAAGCTAGGGAAGGATCAGGCAACAAACAGCACATTCATCAGCATGCTCTGGTGGCTATACATAATCTATAGATAGAAAAGTCTATGGTAAAAAACTGGGTATCTATCTACTGCACAGAATAGCACTAAAATGAAGGCTCTGCAAAATATGAAGCAAGATTCTTGGCTTGTAACTCTCTGCTTGGACAGGTGGCACTTCTTGGGGACCCTTGCAGCAGCATTGAGATTTGATGGGGCAGGGAAAGGATCACCCATGTGGCTATGATGGGGAGGCTCTTCCTCCTTTTCTTCCTGAACAGGAAAAGCTGCCTGGGGAAAATATGAGCATGTTTGAGAGAGAAAAGGGCAATAAGGAAGGTCAGCATTGCTGGAGGACCAAGGGTTGGTGCTGCAAGGGGGTCACTGCAGGGAGAGCGACGGAGACTGTCTGCACTGCAAGGGATCCAGTGACTCTGTAGGGCCCTCCTGCCACTCTGGAGAAGCAGGTTGATCTGGGGATAAACCAGATCTCTGAGGGAGGGCAAGTAATCCAATAACTGTAAGATGAATTACATGATGAACTACGACAGTTATTATGTTTGTAGTATATGTACTTCCATTATTGCTAAATTAATTGAGCTGTATGATATGAGCAGAGGTCTCAGGAATTAACCTAATCATTCAGATGTGACCTCTCTCTCTCTAATGCTCAGAAATTAGCAATACATCATTTGTTCTTCTAAGATCTGTGGTATCTTAATCTCTGTCAGTGCTTACAAAAGCAATTGTAATTGTGCAAAATAAGCAAAAGGAATGGATAACACAATTCAGATCAGAACTGTGGTGGAATCACTTGACTCTCAACAGATTTTGGTTTAAAGAGCTGAAAGGTTCTTCTGTTTTTCTCTTTCCTCCTTTCTATAACTCCTCAGTTTCTCAGACCTGCCAGCACAACTGCATGTGTGGGCTTGTTTTCCAAATGACATGCATTAGAAAAGCTCATGGTGTGATTCTTGTGGTGTCCTACACAGGGCCAGGGGTTGGACTCAATCCTGATGGGTCCCTTCCTACTCAGCACATTTGATGCTCCTATGATTCTCGTGCTAAAAGTCACCCAGTCCCATCCTCTTGTTGGGAGGTCTGAGGATGATGAGTCATCCTGCAGCTGGCCTTGGCTCCAGCCTGGGCACCATCCCTCACCTTTGGGAGCCCCAGGCACTCCTCAGCTGCTCTGCGTGGTTCAGGCCCTGGCACAGGTGCCTCAGCATCAGTGTTGCTGGGACCAGCCCGTGTCTCTGGGAGTGCAGTGCCTCGTGCAGGCACAGCCATATGCCTGGGAGGTGGCTGGGGGTGGCTGGGTAGCAAATCCATGTTGGTCTAGGTTAGGGACATCATCTGGTGGTAACCACCAGTTGGACACAGAACATCAGGAGTTCTAGAATTGAAACAACACAAGAAATGGCATTTGCCCTCCAGAAAAACCAGTGCAGTCAAAAATAGAGGTTTCCCAAGTAGCCTGCTCACTAGCATGGCTCTTGGAGCAGCTCTCTGGGGAAGCCAGGCTGGTGCATGAGTGGTGTTCAGCTGTCTGAAGAGAGTGTGTGGAGGGAAGAGCTATTACAGGATGAGCATCATGTGTAAGGTTATGAGTGTGTGCACAGCTGGAGCTGGGCACCACCCATTCTCTAGCACAGCTCAGTGTGAGACACTTGCCTGTACAAACCTCTTCATGGTGGTATTGGTCTGACATGGTGCCAGTGCTGATGCAAAAAGGAGAGGCTGAAATATTGAGGATCCTGAGGAATGCTACTGTCCTGTGCAGGAATGGAGATGCACCCGACCTATGTCAGCAAATCAAAAGAAATTCTGCTTTTCTCTGCACTGGAATTTTTCTGAGCTAGAGATCTCAGTTTGGTTTTATAACCAGGCAGGTATCAGTAACCTACATCTCACCAATGAAAGGATTTATCTTCTCTTTTAAAAGGTTCTCTATATTTTTATCCAGGGGCTGAAGTAGGCAGAATGAAAACACTGAAAACAGCAAGAGAGAGAAAAGGCAGTTCTGGAAAAGTGCTACAAGACTTTTTCTTCAGTGCAAGCATGCTTTTTCCCCCCTGCCCTTTTGCTTCTGCACCCAGTTGCCTGACTCTGCCTCTCTTCAGTGTATTTCAGAAATAAAACCTGTCACAATATTTCCTCTCCAAGTGCTACAGTGTATTAGGTTTCAGCTCCTGACAGGTGTATGAAATACCAGCTCCACCAGATGCATGCAAACTTGGAAGCTTTAAAATGGGTCCACAGGCCACAAGCCCACTTCACCATGCTGTATCACTGGGGACAGGTGTCTTTTCAAAGGTTTACTCTTTAAAAGAGTGACTGATCCTGGTGGTGACATACTTAAAACTGCTGAGGGATTTTTTAGGAGTCAGGCAGCGAATGCTGCCTGAAACCTGCTTCTGCAGGGCAGGGAAACAGGCTGAAACTCCTCCTGCAAAAAACTGTCATATCACAGGTATCTTAGCTGAACTTTATTTTCAAATACTTTAATCCTTTTCTTGGAGGCAAAGTCAAATCCTCTCTCCATGGCTTTGATCTCAGCTGCTTTTCTGGAGCATTGGCTGGGAAACATAAGCAAAGATGGGAGAGACACTGTCCTGCAGTGGGGAGCTGGAGAAATCTGGGTTTTCTCCCAGTCATGTGCCCTGCAGCCCGGTAATGCATTTCCTGCATTCTGTATATCCATAAAATCTTTTTACTCTTGCATGAAAAGTAATGTTAAAAAGAATGATTCCTTTTGTTTAGCATGAACTCACAGAATTTTGGCTATTTTGCTGGCAATGGTAGTATGTCAATCTGCTGGTACCACAATTTATCCATCTTGGTCCATTTAATTTTCTGTTTTAACATCTTCTGTGGCTTTGAGTGCACTTAAGGATTTTTCTAAATAACAAATTATATTTAAAGGCTGAATTGCCTACTGAAAGGTCTGTAATTCTATCTGATACGTCATTCCTGCCACAGAGGAGCTGCGAGAGAGGTATCATAAATGTTGATGGCCAACATTGGGATTGACCCAGCTCCCAGCACAGGTTGGGGGGCTTTGTCCTTGCTTTCAGCAAACCCCATCTGGCCTGATGCTCTTCTGCATTTAGCATGCACCTCACTAGCAAAATACCTCTAGGGCCTTTTCCTGACACTGCCATTGTTCTACAGTGACTGAAGGCACTGTAACATAAGGGCAGCCAGCGGGGCAGGGCGGGACGGCGCTCTCTGTCCACCAGGAGATGGCAGTGCATATACTGATTTGGGGCTTTTCCCCTTTATTTCTCTTGTACAGTCTCCCTGAAAGAAAATGGGTCCTTTGAGGACAACAGAGCTGTAACACTTTTTTTTTTTCTTNAGTAGGTGTGCCCCCCACACCTACTGGTCACCTTTCCGGTGTCAGTGGCTCAGCCCTACAGACAGGCACAAAGCAGTGTCACAGATGTTGAACACCAATACTGGAGGAAGAGAAAGAAGAGAGGGTGACCCGTTTTGAAATTGGCAAGCAGTGTGTGCACAGGCTGCTGTGCACCCAGTGCACAGGCTTGATCTCAGTGGTTTTCTGCCTATGCTTTCTTTAAATAAAAATATGCCCTTGTAGTAAAATTGAATTGACATTTAGCTTCTAGACTTCATCCTTGACATTCTCAGCTGGCCAGAGGATGGCAGGAGACACAGCTCCTTGCCTGTGTCAAGCCTGTGTGCCTGTGGGCCATATAATTCACAGCACTCAAGTCTCCTGCTAAGGGCTCTGACATTTTCTGCTGCAATGTCTTCCATCAGAGGGCTTCCAAAAAGGGTACATTAACATATGAAGTCTCCTAGATTTTGGGAGGACAGAATGAGACAGTAGCTCTGAAAGGGACAGTTTACTGCACCTGCCCCGCCAGCAATGCTCATGGAGAAAAGTCTTTGTGTTCTCCCTTCCCTCACCATTTTGGAGTGGACCCTCAGGAGTTTAGTGCCTTCTGCATTAGTGATGAGAGGCTGTTCAATGAACTGCAAGTAGATTCAAATGCCACAACTGAAAAGGTGAGCTTTTTTTTGGAGGTAGTGCCATAAATAAAAAGACTCCAAGTCCCTGTTTCACATAATGCTCCAAGAACTTTCTTTTGAACCTGAAATGCCCCAGTTTTTCATTTCTCCTACCAAAACATTTTTTCTAAATAATTACAGAGTGTTAAAAATGGATTGCTGTACCCAGGGGAATTTGCTCTTTGTTTGTCAGGAACAAATAGGCCAAGAGAATGTGCGCTCAGCATCACGAGTGGTATTTGAAGGAAAGAGCAAAGTCAAAAGCCTGTAGACATCACCAGAGATGCTCTTTTTTCAAAGTGAATTTTTATTCCTCATTGTCAGGGTTTCAGGAGACACTCCTGCACATTGTGCTCCTAGGGTCTGGGGAAAAAGGAGGAATCTCCTCATATGAGAGCAGTGCACATGCTGCTGTTGACACAGAGAAATTTCTATTAATCTTTCTAGAAGTGACCTCTTCAAAACTATTTTTTTGCTTCTTAAGATGCCACTTCCAAACGAGCAGTGGGTTTTGATTACAACAGTCATGTTCACAACTGTTTGCACTTCAATGGCATTACTGTGCCTCCCCTGATAATCCCTGAGCCCTGAGCAAACACAAACCTGGAAATGTTCAAAGCATCCTGCTGTCATCAGTATCTCTGCAAATTGTTTTTCGCTTTTAGAGAATCCTTCTTGCATTATGTGTGCCTGAACAATCTGTTTCCTACTGTAATATGATGCCAGGTGGTAGGAGGATGAAAGATGGACTAAGCACACCTAGTTTCCCCTAGGAAAAAGGAAAAATGGGCCTAAACCCACAGCCCCAAGGAGAAATTCAAAACATGCTGATTTTCCTGTGGGTTTGCCAGGTTGAACCTCCTCATCCATAGACATGATAAGGGCTTGCTGGAGCTGGGAAGTGGCTGGGGGCTCCACAAGAAGTAGGGCCATGCAGTAATTGTTCAGCAAGACTTAAAAGAAACGTGAAATATTTAAACAATACACAAACAAACAGATCCCTTTGAGGTGAATTTTGCTGAATTTATTTGCTTCCCAGCTAGATTTCAGTCATATCCCTGGCAGCAAAGAGCTTATGGCTGCAAGACAACCCCTCTATACTTTACATCAAGGCCACTTTTCACAGTCGTCTTATTTCTCTTGCTTCCCAGGCCAAGGCTGTGAGGCAAATGTGTGTACTCCATACACTGAGAAACAAGAGAGATATCAATCATACAGTCATAGAATTGTCTAGGTTGGACAAGACCTTTAAGATCATTGAGTCCAGTCAGGTGTGTGATTGCTGCCTACGGACTCCAAAGCTGCTCGTGGTATGAAAAAAGCCAAGTGAAACCCACCTGTGTACATTGCACCCTCAGCAAAGAGCAAGGCAGCTCTCTCCCATCCTCCAGCACTCCACCCTGTGTGTGGATTTCTTTTATAAATTATTTCTGGATGCCTTATATTCAGGTTAAGGGGCTTCTGAAATATCTGTGCACACATTAATCTGTATCTAGTATGTGTGTGTACACATACAGGGACTCCAGGGACAAGTACTTTCCACCATTTCCATCAACCCTCTCCCTTCTAGTCTCTCTGGTTGTTTGTTACTTTCACTTGCTGTTGCTTGTCTTAAATTAAACTGTAAGCCTGTCCTCACAGGGATGTCTTTTATTGTGGGTTGTTGGAAGGGGTTTTGCAGAGAAACTGGAGCAGCAGATAGAGCTCTCCAGGCACTACTGAAATAATAATGAAGTAGTTTCACCAAGGTTGGACCAGAGAGCGTTGTCGGCTATGTCTGAATTCTGCTTGTCCCTGAAAATTGCTTAGGTAATAAGATAGCTGCTTTAAAATTGCTGGGGGTATCCCACAGGATCCTACTTTGACTCTGATTTCCATTTGCAGCACATGTTCTGCCATTTGGCCAGCACCATCCGCCCGTGTGAGCTAATTTAAGGTTGCTAAACAGATGACACAGAACATACATCTTTTATATTTGATCTCTGCACTGGTGAGTTATCTGACTGATGGTTAATCTCAACTTGTAATAGGATTTGCCTACACTTCTTGAGAGTGAGATATTGGTCTTCTTTAAACAGCATCTTGGGGGAAGCATGCCTGGGGGAATGGTGGGAGTGTTAATTCGTGCTTTTTTGGCCTCTTGTTTTTGTAGATTGGATCTGGTGCTGTGTGCCTCTGTGAGGAACAACAGGGTCATCAACCGAAGGAGCTCACCTGTCAGAAGGGACAGCATCTGCTAGCTTTAGGGTCATCCCTACACACCAGCAGAGTGAGGAGCTGGCCACCTGCAGCTGGTGTGGGGCTGGTTGGGCTCAGCTCCCTGGGTTTCTGGGTGCTCTGCACCTGTGTTAAGCACAGTGTTGAGCTCAGTGGCTGGCCAGCCCTGTGCTTCACTTTTTGCCTTCCTTTGTACACATCAGAGTGTTGATTTGGTGACTGTTCATTTTGGAGGTCTTTTTTGTTCATCTATCCACTTCATCAAGGACAGTGCTCAGACAGCCAGCTTTGGGTATTGCTACATTCTGCCCTCAGGGCAAGCCCCCATTCCCAACACTATGTGCCCTCTCTGCTGCATTTTCTTGCTTTAGTCCCTTCATGTCTGCCTAACCTCTCCCAGAGGTACAGCAGAAACAGCGCAGGGACCACACTCTGCAAAGGAGCACACTTGGAGCATTCCACCTTTACCTGCTGAAAGGTAGGAAAAGTTGTCTGCCAGCCCCCAGAAGACGAAAGTCTTCTGCACTGGCTGGCAGCACAGCTCAATCCTGGCAGAGTGGGCAGAGGAGGGAGCTGGTAAGAACTGGCTGCACCCCCTGAGCTCCTCCTAGCATACCCAGGGGGGAGAAAATTGTACTACAAGACCACAAAGACCATGAAAACTCAATGCTTCTGATTGTGTGACAATTTGTATTGACACTTCAGTTGCTACAGTCACATAGTCCTCGACTGACATCTGCAACTGAAGGACAACAAAAAGAAGCCATGAACATAGATGTCCACATTAAAAAAAAACTTGCTCGCACAGACAAAACCTTCTACACATCCTGCAGCAGCAGCAAAGCTCACAGACAGCATTGGACAGTGCCCTGGAATGATGCTGTGTGTTCTAGGTGAGGTGGGTCTGAGGTAGGTGCTAATTGCAAGTTTAGAAGGTTTGTCCAAGTTTTCAACAGTGTAATACCATGCTAGCATGAAAATCTGTTGTTTAATTCTGATACAGGTCAGCAAATAACTTCTGATGTATTGGATAAGAGCCAGAGAGTGCCAGTAAGAGGCACAGTGAGGCCTGTGTCCTTCCCACCTCTCTTGATGTGCTCCCCACCTTGGTCAAAAGCCAAGGTGTCAGGCATGGTGGGGTTCTTGTCCTGACTCCTTGTTGTGGCACCTCCCCAGGGCTGGATGCCTGTTGTACATTAACTAACCTGTACTGTGGACGAAAGGTCATGTGTGCAACCTGGAGAAAAAACAGAACACCAAAAAAAAATCACTGAGTCATCAGTGCTAAGGGTTTCAGACCTGAACTGACCCAGTTTTCTGTGGAATTATGTTTCTACATAGGGCAGGGTCACCTCATGGAGTGAAATGCTGGTACAAACAAGGCTGTTGTGCTCCACATAAGAGATTTATTAACAAGATCCATGTTACAAGGCCTTGATTTGTCTGTCATCTGATCCTTTCTGAATATCCTGTCAAGGCAGTTGATTTCAAAATGATCTCTGTATTGTTTGGGTCTGCTTTGGTGTAGCATGACATTCAGGATTCCTTTACAGGCAACTGTGCAGGGCAGGAAAATCTATGTGAAATGCTTCCTACTGGAGTCACCATCTGGCCAATATTCATCTTGTTTAGTGAAATACCAAGACATCCATAGAACGCAGGTGTTAATGCAGATCATAAGGCACAAGTGACCGCAGTAATAAACCAACATGCAATGAAATGTAATTAATGCACCTGGTGCTTGGGTTTGAAAATAATTTCAGTGCCTTTTTATTTTCCCTGCACACTGATGTGCATTTTAATAGCTGGAACTTCAATCATCACTGCTCAACCAACACTTTAATCATATTAATTCTCTTAAAAAGTGAACCATAATGTTTTTTAGTAAATAATATTTCGTAATTCAGTCAGGAAGGGCAAAGTGCAAACACACATGAAACTATATGCTGCTTACTAACATTTTTGTGGCATGAAAAAACTATTGTCCTGTTTCTGTCAGTCTGGTTCTGCTGCTGGCAAAGGTTTGTTTTCAGTCATGTAAGCCTTGTTGATACGTTCCAAGTGTTTTTGAACCAGCTGGAACAAGGGAAAAGATCCCAGGCAAGAAAATAAATGATTAAAGTTTCTATCACTGGATTTCACAGTATGTTTTTATTTCACCTCTGTCCTGCTTTAAGTAACGAATGTGTTTTTGTAAGGTTAAAAACCCCCAGGATGACATTTATTCCAAGCAGACCAAAAAATTCAACCCCACACTGAAATCTACTGGAAATGTAGATTCTGTGAGTGTATTTCTGAGTTCCAGAAAATCACATTATTTTCAAATGTCCTCTCAGAGCATAGATCAGACCCAATCTCATCAGTCAGCTGGCAAATCCCAAGCAGACAGGGTATTTGTGGAGAAAGGGAGAGGTCAAAGAGTCAAAGAAAGGCGTCATGGGTGATTTTTATTTTTGCACGGATATTTCCGAGGGTGGTCTGAGGGTTGTGAGGAACATAAATCTGTGGGTATACTTGTACACCAGCAGAGAGGGCTGGTCACACCAAGTGACTTCCCAATCCAGTGCTATTTAATAGAGACTCAGAGTGTGCTCCCTCCCCAGAGAGATGTGTGCTGCTGACACTGGCATTGCTTAATCCCTCTCCCCAGACTTTACACAGGTGCAGATCACACTGTGTTCTGCCACCAGTGCTCTGTGCTAAGCCACAGGGAATCAACTGCTGACAAGCCAGGGCATGGGCAAGGGTCAGCCACCACTGGCCACTCATGAATGGGTTACTCCACCAGCTTTACGGATGCTGGCTACACTTTCACCTTCAGCATTGGACCATCCTTGTAAAGCAGACTTCAGCTTCCAGTCAGCAAGGGTTGGCGGCTGAGGGTCACTGCCAAGTAACAGAACACCCTGTTGTCACATAGCTGAGGGTACAATCAGAACCTCTGCAGTGTCCCCATCTTCCACAAGACAAAGGGAACTGGGAGAAGGATGGTCCATGTTGCTGCATGCTGCTGAATTTTGTTGTGTTCAGACAGAGACAAAGAAATTAAGGAAGGCCTGCTGACCCCAGCTTCCCTTACTGCCTCCCATGTAAAGTTACTTTCTTGGCAAGCCCTGTGAGAAGAGCACAGGCAGCACTGGGGTGGGAGTGTGGTGAGTGACAATGAGTGTGAATGTTCACCTGGTGGGGCAGGGCTGTGGAAGGGCTGATGGGGATGTTTCCTCCTGTCCTCAGCTGTTTCAGCATCCCTGCAATCCTTTCAATGACCTGGGTCAGTTTTAGGAAACAAACTACTTAGGGCTGTCCTTGATGCTTCCTGACCTTTTTTACAGCCACCATAGCCTATTAACTGTTCTCCTCGGGCAGCTGACTTTACACTTAAGTTAATCACCTCATAATGGATGCCAGCAGCAGACAAGAGACATGCAACGCTCAAAGCAAACCCTTGCTGACAGAACCGGGCACTGCAGGCAGTGCAACCAGGCTGTCCTGAACCCCAGCACTCATAAGGACTAGGACAAAATCACCAATCTATTTTTTACTTCTTGACCTAAGTCAGCTTTTGAGTCCAGGACTGCAGAGGTGAAAGGTTAATGTATTAAGCTGTCTGCTCTTCAATTAATCCCTGAATCCTGGGCAGATTTACAAACTCTTGGAAGATTTTAAATCTTACCTGATTTATGAGATGTCTTTTTAAAGTTCAGATTGCCTTTACAGACAGTCACCATACAGGGCAATAAGGATAATTGCTACACAGATTTATTATCAGGACGGAAATTTTAATGTCCAAAATAATGTACACCTGTCTCTCCTGACACTGTGGCAAAGCTGAGCATTTGAAATGTTAAACCCAGATGTCACTTTATTTTCTTCATGCCTCATTGAAGAAACCAGTTGTGCTGAGAACATGCCACGAGCCTGACAGACAGAGGAACAAAAATCCTTCTGCCATTACAGAAATGCAAATAACTTGTTGAAAATAAAGTTATACACTGTTGCAACATCAAGAATTTCTCTCAGATAATACTGTAAAAATATAACTTTTGGAGGAAGCTCATTGTCTTTTAAGGAAGACCTTGACACTGGAGAGTTATGAGAATGTGTGCCAGAAGCTGAGGGAGTAGGCAGGCTAGTCTATTTACATATGAACTTTCTGCATCAATTAAAAACCTGGAACCTAGAACACACAGATTTTTTGAAATGCATTCTAGTGCATTCTCTGGTGCCCTGAGAATCCCCCTGAAGCTAGGGAGGGCATAATTAACATCCAGGCCCAGTAGTCCAAGAAAAGCCACAGTGCCATCACGACAAACACTGAAAAAAAGGCCAGGGAAGCTCTTCTGTTCCAAGGTAAGTAATCATAGAATTGTTTAGGTTGGAAAAGACCTTTAGCATCAAGTCCAACCCTTATCCCAGCATAGTCAAGTCCACCACTAAACCATGTCCCTATGTGGCATGTTTACAGGTCTTTTAAATACTTCCAGGGATGGTGGCTCTATCATTTCCCTGGGCAGGCCGTTTCAGTGTTTGACAATTCTGGAGTATAAAATTTTCCTAATGACCAATTTAAACTCTCCCTGGCACAACTGGACTCAGGTATCAATCAATCTGCTCAGCTAAAAGAAAGGACTGGATTGTAGGCTGAAAGCTGACACCCCAGTCAGTAAAGGCAATCCGAACACTCCATGTTATCCTGTGACTACCAGTGCCACTTGCCAATAAGACTGTCTCCAAGAGGGTTTACTGGTCCAAAGCCAGTTTCCTGACAGTGGACATGAATCACACCCAATACTCATGATTCATGGCTACTCACTAGGTTGAGCCTCCTCAGGTATTTCCATATCAAAGTGAGGTAGGAATTTTCAATGGCTTCCCACTCAGGTGGGGTTGAACCAGTGGTGCAGAAGAAAAGCACCTGTGAGCAGCCCTGGCCCCTGGCTGCTCAGAGCAGCTGCACACTATTGCAAAGGAGACCTATTCCAAAATATGTCAGGCAAACTTTGCACATGCAGCCTTTGCAGACATCTATTGGCTCAGTTGTTATTGTTGAATATGCTCTTCATTTAAAAAGTAAAATGCCTGGGGGGGGTCTTTCATCCACAAGAGTTTGAAGAGCAAGAAATAGCTCATTTCTTTCTCTTCTGAGCAGATACAGTCCTCTATGCAGAAATATTGTATTATAGGTATTTGGAAGAGAGAGGGTGAGGAGCGGGAAGGAGAAAATGCCAGGATCCCAGCACCATCAATTGTTGTCAGCTCTGCTCTGGGAATAGTGTGTAGCTGTTAATTGCTGCTGCAGATCCAGCAGATGGTGGGTAAGACATTGTATTTAATGGAGCCCCTCAAAAAAGAGTGGCATCTGTTTGTTTAATTTCTTGGCAACAGAACGGCAGATTTAAAAAACAAACAAACCAAATTGGACATTTAGCTATGAACATCCCCCTAACAGATTATAAATGTTTTAAGATAAATAGGTCAAATTAAGGAAAATATCTATTGACACATTTGAGAAGTAAGCCAAACTTTTAGATATCGTCTCTTTTAAAGATTAGATTTTCAACATATGGCAATGAAACTCCTTGAAGAGGCTTTTAAATTAAATGTTGATACTATCTTTTTGACTATGAATTTGTCTAAGTGTTCATAGAACTGTTACAAGCATTAATTCAGAAACTAATCTATTCTGCCTGTCTCTCTCTGACACACACCCTGAGATTAAAATATGATTTCCAGATCTAGACACTTTAATCTTGTGCATCTCCTACATTTATAAACAGCAACAGAAAAACACGGCAGAAAGAATTCCTCTCCTTAACAGCTGGGACAAGCAACTCTGAGGAGCTGTTGCTGTGGCTGTTGCTGCCACAACTTCAGTATTAATGCAACTCCTGTATTTCTGGAAATTCACTGCAACAGAAGTTGCCATAGCAGAGCGTGCCATGGATCCATCTGTGGTAGGGAATATTATATTGTCTCTAACAATGGTCAAACCTGGATGCTTTGCACAACAGTGTAAATGCCCTTGATCTTTACTGTCTATGCAGGGCTGCACCATGTGAAATCTACTCACTGAGCACACAGCCTTCCAAACCACAAGAGTGGATGACTCTCCAAAGATCTCCTCCAGGTACTTTTTCTGGGAAGCCTTCTGCACCATTTGTCAGATTTTAGGCATGTTTTGTACTTTCTCTGTTTTAAAGCAGAGTTTGGATTGGATGCTTAAGCTGAGAAACAGCCCACGTGGCCTCTCTGTTTCCAGCTGCTTATCAAAAAAATGCTGCTGCTCACTTTTTCCTACCAGCTAACTCCCATCCATGTTCATTGCTGCAGGCTAGGCAGAGTCTGCCCATCCATGCCAGAAAGCCGTTCCCTGGGACTTTATTCTGGATCACAGCTGCTGCGAGGCTGTGCCACCCGGGCCGCATGTGCTGGGCCACGCCAGGGCCTGGCGCTGGCAGGGCCGGCAGCAGGAGCCCCCAGCCCACGGCTGCCAACACTGCTGTGCTGCTCAGATGTGTCCACCCTGGCAGGTTTTGCTGATGGCTGCACGCTGGCTGAAGTTGTGCTGTGCTTTTTCCAGGGGCTGATTTCCTTTCAAGGCTGGATGTGCACGCGCTGTCCCCCTGTGCTGACAGCAGGCCTGGGCATGGGGGGCACAGATCCGTGCGTCCCTCAGAAGAGCTTTCTCAGGCAAGTGCTGGTTGACTGTTGCTGGAACTTTTCCAGGTGAAAAAGGCCAGGGTAAAGATTCAGTTCAGTCTCTGTGTGTCTGTACTGCCTGAGTAGGACAACCTTGGGCCATAGGGGATAACTCACTTCTCCCAATATGTCCCTGGATGGGGAGAATGCCTCATACCCTTTTGATGAGCCACTGCCCTGGGGTCTACCTAGACACAAAGCCCCCTCCTCAGCCTATCCCCAATTCTCTTCTCGCAGGTGCTTGTTTGTCCCATTCCACATGCACGTGAATGGGGAAATAAATGGGAAACATCAACACCTTAAACCAACTGTTAATATTTTTGCCTGGTGATTGCATTCTTCAGGGAAACATATATCTAAATATAGTCATAGGCTGTAGTCAACCGGTATTTTTACAGCTCTTTATTAAGGACACCTCAGATATATCTTTCACTTTTTTTTTTCTTTTTATCATTCAGGTCATAGCTTTGTGAATATTCCAGCTGTTAAAATAAAGGGGGGCTGCGTTGTTCACATAGTGTATACACCTTGATAATGTCTGGTCAGTTGTGATGATGTAAAACTTCTACCTCAGTTCCCCTGTCTGTGAATGGGACATAATAACATGCAGATGACAATAACAAACAATTTTTTTCACTCACAGAGATAAAAACAAGAGCTATCCAATCTTACTACTATGATTTCAGCATCTTATAATCTCACATCAACAGAAGCCTAAGACTGTTAAAAATACCATAGTGATCTTATTTCAGACGAGAGCTTTTTCTGATTAAAATTTTTATCAGGTGAATGGAAAATTAAATGTTTGTGTGATATGACATTCCATAAGGTTTGTTCTTTTTCCCACTTGGCTTATCTTAATAAAGCCTGTATTAAGCTGCTCTTAAAAAAAAAAAATTTAGAAGCTGCACTAGGAAGACACTTCCCCATACACTGAGTTGATACTTGATTTTACAAATGAGGTCAGTACCATCTTGATCAAACAGAGCCACTCCTCCGACAAGAAAAGCATCCTGTAGTGAATCAGGACATATGGAACAGACCCAATTCTATTGAAACTAAAATAAGCATGAAAAGGTCTCAAAAGAGATAATTTAAATGCCTCTCATGGCTCTTACCACATATCACATGCCTGGCCTATAAAAGGTTAGACTAGAAAAATCTACTTGCAAAAGGAAAAAAAAAAAACCAACCCACCTCTGTAACATTCTTAATTAAAAGATAAGGAAATATTCCTCCTAAATACTCACACCTTGCACTTATCTATGACGTTTCTGCTAAGGAGCTGAAAAAAGCAGATGAGGACTGTTATCTACAGTAGTTCAGCCTGTGCCAGGATGAGGAAGGTAACCCAGTTGCCTGTGTAAAGCTCCTCACCACCCGAGGCACCCAGCGTGGCATGCCGGGGCTGCTCCCGCACACCCAGCTCCTGAGGCAGCCTCGCCTCTCCCTGCCAGGGCTGTTTGTCCCCCTGGCTATTTTCATCATTGCAGGGAAATGTTAAATACTGCAAATTCTCCCGTCACCCTTTGTTTTCCATAGCTCTTCTTCATAAAGAATGCAGTCATTGGGAGCTGAATTTTAGAGCTGGCTTAGAAAACACTGGCAGTGAATATTTAAAGAAAGACTTGGACATATCTGTCCCTTCCTGTCCATTCTGCAGCAGTGCTTTCCAGCATGACTAATTAACCTTGCGATATAAATACAGGTTCTCACAGGCAAATACTCATTGGAGTGCGAATGACAAAATCTCAAGTACCAAATATAACCCGTGCATCTCCACGGAGATGGGAACAGGTAGGTAATTTTGCCTGACAAACTAAGATCTGCTTTTTCCTAGTCGGCCTCCCTTCTATTTTCTACCTCAGCTTCAGTAGACTCATCTGCTAATTTTTCCCTCCACAGCACTTGCCTTCCCCATGCTGACAGCCATCCCTTTATAGAGCTCTCTGCATCCATTCACAGAAGTCAGCTGGGTAGAGAGGCCCCATTTCCTATCTTAGGGCACATTCCTTGTTTGAATGCTTTTGGTGAGGCTTGTGCTTTTATCTAGAATGAGACACCATTGCTTTATGCTTTTTAAAAAATTTTAATTATTCTTTATTGTCCTATTGTAAGGGAAAACCAGGCCCTAAGACTTCCTATTGCTCTTGATGATGTTTTTAATATGTGGTCATTTATTGCCTTCTGCCAGGTAATTATTTCCTTTTATAGACAAGATTTTTTGATATCTCATTCCTCTTGAGGGAAGAAGACTAAATAAATAATTTTACTGTGTTTCCTATATTTTCATTTTCTTAAAAGACAGTTTATTTTCTCCAAACTGACTTGAATTATTTTCAGTGCAGGTTAAAATTAATGATGAATGCTCACTTTTTTTTATTTTTGTTTCACTCTGAGATTATTTTCTCCCATTAGTTCTCACTTACTTACTTTCCTGCTTTTGAAGTGCTCCATACAGGAGAACCATAACATGGTGCAGTGCAGGAGTAAAGAACAGCACCATGTGTTTCCCCAAGGCTGGCAAGGCCATGCCATGGTGGAGCAGCCTCTGGGCTCCACGGCTGACGTCCTGTTCCAGCTGCAGCATCACTTGGAAATGTTTTCAGGTAAAAGTGATCTGCTTCCTAAAACATCTAGCCTGACCTGCACCTTGGCAGCTACAACTTTGGGGTCTGTGGCTGCAGTGGGAAGGATGTAGCCGAGAAATTCAGCCAGAGGAAAGGCTGTGAGTGTCACACATGGTGCCAGAGACTGGCATGTGATTAGCAAACAGGTCTGATTTAAAACCTATTACAATGTTTTATAAATATGTCTGTGTTATGAGGAAGAACAAAAGAAACTTGGATAGGGGATCACAGCATGTGTTTGGTCATATGCAGGAAAATAAAAGTAACTTCCAAGGGGATTAGTGTTTCTGTACACATGAAGTTTCAGACTCATTGAAATCAATATCCTCTAAGCCCTTTGCCATCTCTGAAGTGCAAGCCTTCAAATTAGTTTGACACACTTTGTCAGAGAGAGAAAAACCCCAGCCAGCCAAAGAAACCCCAACCTCCTGAGTCCCCTATTTGGAGTAGTTTGTCAGCACTTCACACAAGCACTACTGAAATGAGGTTCAGGAGTCTTGAGCTTTGCAATCTTTTTTAAAATATATTTCTTTTATTGCACTTGAAATAAAAAGGAGTTGGTATATGAAAATGAAAGTACTGCACGCCTCAAAAGATAACAGAAGTTTATTACACTATAAAGGCTTTCAGCATATGTGAATGCTTATTTTATCTGAACACATTAGCATAGTTATTAGTCATTCTAAATGATTAAATTTTCTTCTCATCCACCTAATCTGAATTATAAATGAATATACTAAAGAGAAATGCACTTTGTTGATAAAGCACTGACTTGGCAGTCAGGAGACAGGGTTTGTTTCTGGGCCTGACTTTGACCTCTTGAGTTGGCCCAGGCTGGTAATTTTGCCTTGAAATGC
This sequence comes from Illadopsis cleaveri, assembly GCA_013399915.1. Classification (NCBI taxonomy): domain Eukaryota; kingdom Metazoa; phylum Chordata; class Aves; order Passeriformes; family Timaliidae; genus Illadopsis; species Illadopsis cleaveri. The sequence goes on from VXBB01004271.1 coordinate 1,455,040, forward strand.
TTCAGCATCACAGACTGACCTGTAATGTGGACCTATCTGAACAAAAGCATCACTATCCAATCAACAACAACATCCAACCAATACCCATCAATGACCAATTAATATTTTAAACTGTTTTACAGTGTGTCATTATTGATTGTCATAAGAAACCCTGTTAATGGTGCTTGATGAAAGGGGAGAAACTGTTAGGCTGTGGATTTTGATGTGCTTTGATATTCATGGAGTGACAGAAAATCACAGCACCTTAAAAGCTGCCACTCTGAAACTTGGGTATGAACATGCCTTTTTTCTTTTTTTTCTTTTTCTTTTTCTTTTTCTTTTTCTTTTTCTTTTTCTTTTTCTTTTTCTTTTTCTTTTTCTTTTTCTTTTTCTTTTTCTTTTCTTCCCCCCGCCCCTCCTCTGCCCCACTTCTGAGTGAGTAAGGGCAGAGATCCCCCTGGCAGCAGTGGCAGCTCCTGTGACTTAGGGCACTGCCTCCCCCACGTGGCTGGCTGTCCATTTCTCTTCAGCAGCAATTGCTAGAAAGGAATTAACTCATAGTATGTTTGAATGAAAACCAAATAAAACTTAGTTTTGAACTGTCCAAAGTTGATTTCATTGTGCTCTTGAGCAAAGACCATGTTCTGCTCCTCAGTCCCCTCCTTCCCACCTTTTAAGCATTGTGTCGCCTTGCTGTAGCAATCTGTAGCAGTCTGGAGGTGAGTGTGGATGCCCCAAAATAATGTGATTTTCCTTCTCCCAGAAGTAATGGGATGGTCTCTAGATCTGCCTGTCTCCTCAAGAAGTCTATAAACTTTGGTCACAAACCACATGCAAAGGAATAAAGAGTTGTCAAGAGCCCCACAGCTCCTCGTGCAGAGGAGCTGGTGCTGGGAGCTCTGCAAGCCCTTCCCAAGAGGGCAGGTAACATTGCCTGATAATCACGTGCCAGGGAAAGCCTTCATTTTTCCTACGGTTTTACTGTGCCTCAAAAAGTTTATTCTTGGTCTCTTTTCTGTGTTACTTACACTTGGGATCATACACAACTCGTTTTTGTTACAGCCAAGCCAAACCTGTGCCAGTACATTCAATAGCAAATGAAGTCCTTCCTTCCGGATAGGATGGGCTGAAAAAGGACCGTGGCAGTTGGCTTAAGTAGGGTGGGGCTGGTACCAATAAAAACTTGAATTCCCCTGGAGATCAGTAGCATAGAAAATGAAAAAAAAAAATCTCCCTGGATGATTGTGTAAGAATGGCCCCTGATTTAGTCATATTTCCATGAAGCCTTGCTCCAGTGGAGTAATGCTCCAGGACTCTTCAGGCATTGAACATAGATTTGTGTTTTACTGAGATAAAGCGGGATGTCATCTGTGAAAAGAGCAATTTATGTCCTTTGTCATGGATTGTGACGCCTCGAATCTCTGGAGACTTTCTGATAGCTATTGCTATCGGTTCAGTGGACAGAGCAATCAGAGGAGGTGACAAAGGACACACTTGCCTTCTGCCTCTCTAAGGAAAAAGTTATTCAAATAAAGGAGTCTCCTAGAGTCATTCAAACAAATGAATGCACACCCTCTGGCTTTCTGCGGGCTTAATGAACCCGATTCACCAGAAGCACAGCCTTGTTGACAAGCCTCTGTCTTTGGAGGTAGAAGGAGAATGCCAAAGGAAAGTCGGTCAGATTTGTTTTCTCTGAAGGAGTTGAAAGACAATTTTCTGCCTTTGCCTAGGACTGTGGGAGCTGTACAGTCCTGGGCATGCAGCGACCTACTTGCTCTGCTGGCTCAGGCTTTGCTTTTTCTTCCTGGGATTTTGCTCTGATTGCAAACAAACATTTGCTTCTCTGCAAGAAATAGATTTCACACAGTCCTGAGGCAGTCACGATTTTAGGAGAGCCTATTTGCTTCTTCCTCTGCCTTGTATTTTATATGAAGGCAGCAATTTTGTGCATGAAATAATTTTAAGGGCTGGCAAGTTCCAGAAATGTCTAAATTGTTATGTGCACAGGAAACCATATCACACAACTGTGTTTTGTTTTGCTTGTTCGGTTGGTTGGGTTTTTTAAGTTTATGTTCCCCTCCCTAGGATAAAAGACAGGGAAGCAAAGTGGCTACTCAGCTTCAGGCACCAGGATGCCCACAGTGCCTTTGATATACAGCCCCCTTGCCCATATGTGCAGTCATGTGCTCACATAACTCTTCCTAACTGTGGGAAATGAAAAGGAAAATGTTAAATTTGGTAATATTTATCACAATCATTTTTCAAGAGCCAGAGAGAAACTGCTGGTCTATTGAGAAATGTGGCCTTTTAATAGTCATCTAGGATTATCCATTTATGTGAATAATAAAAATCTCTTACGCAGATAGAGAAAGTAGGGTAAAACTTTATAATGGGGTATATACTCTCTAGCACAGACAATGACTGAAGGCCTTGGAGTTTGAAGAAATGTCAATTCATCAAGATTTTCTCTTTTTTTTTTTTTTTTTCAAGCTCTCCCTTTTGGAGATTTCATGGAAATAATTGAGTTTTCTACTACTGGACCAAGAGTCTTATATATGCATGACTTAAAAGAAAGAGATTAATAAGTATCTCACCATTTAATATCTAGATAATTTCATCCAATAAAATCCTGTGCAGCAAGTAATTTAAATTGGTACCCTATTTATGGCAGACAAAACTGCTCTCTACCATCTGCTTCGTGGTTTTAATAGATGAAGTGTTAACTGCGTGTTGCATAAAATTCATTGCGACTAGGTTAATTAAATGGCTGTGCTTCACTTCCTGCACTCTGGTAATAAGATGACAACCTCATCTGAATTTATTAACCCTTGCCACTTTCAGTACTGTTATCACCCATTCAACCACCTTTGGTCAACAAAAACGAAATAAATCACAATAACAGGAGACATAACCATATTGCCTAACAAAATAGATATTGATTAGCATCTTCTAAAGCAAATATGTCAATCTAGTCTGATTTTATTTTTGCAAAGGTCATTGAAATCTGCTGGAGTATCAGCAGTGTGAGTAAATGATGATGCAGTAGGTTATCGGAAAGCACCGCAAATCTAATCTTTGGTGCTAAACAGCCTAAATGACAGCTTCACTATGGGAAGCTGGAGAGGCTTTTAGAGTCTTCAGCTTTCTATTCAAGCAAGCAGACATTAAATAGCTTTCTGCAGCATAGGCCCTTACAGAGGGCACAAAACCAGACCTCTGAGTGTCACTCCAATCAGAGCCATTTTGGCCCCTCCAAAGAGGGAGCATGATGTAAAACTGCTTCATCTACATCCATGCCCTGGCCACCCCAGCACTGGGTCAAGCCTTAGTGACAGGAGATGCAAAGACACCTCTTAGCTATGGCCAATAGAAGCTATCTGCAGGTGGGACTGGACTGGTGCATGGTGAGGAAGGACCTGACAAAGGCATCTCCAGGTACCAGTTTCTGGAGCTAGCCTCTTCTCCACCACTTACTGTCTTCAGATATACAGAAAAGTTAATTTCAGGCAAGTACACGAAAAAACAGTCTTGTTTGCTCTACAGGAGAGATCAACACCATGCATCAAAGCCATAGTAATTTTTGCCCTTCAGATACAGGCATTGAAGTCTTTTTGGAGGACTTTCAGTCATTTCCACTGATCCCATCATTGTACATGGCTGTAAATTTCCCTCTCAGCCTCATTCTCACCCGGCTACCGCTTCTGAAAACAGCTCCTGTGTCATGTTCAACCCCCTGAACTAAGCAGGCTCCAGACACTGCCTTTGAGAGTGTTTTTATGTGGCCTAGTGAGGAAAGTCACGTGGCTCTCCCTCCTTCTTTGTGCTGAAGTGGTGGGATGAAATCCAGCCCCGGTTCACAAGTTCAGCTGCACCAAACTGGTTCAACCTGTCTTGCGTGTTGTTGTGCCAGAACTGGGCTTTGCCTTCCAGGGATGTAGATAAGATTTGTTTTTTAATCACAACAGGGAAGTTTTCATTTATGCTGAGGGTTGTAGTTAAAAAGAAGTTCATAGGATAAGTCTGGTGTATACACACCAGAACAAAAAATCTTTCTCCACTTGTAGTCAAGAGGCTGCCAAACTTCCCCCATTCTGTCCCCACACCCAGCTCCCAAACCTTGTCCCTGCCCCAGCCATGAAGCAAAATAGGAGAATCAAAGCAACTTGCTCCATACAGTCTCATCTGTGCTGGGGACCAGGAGACCATCAGATGAACTGATTTATTTCCCAGATGCTGGAAGTCTGAGCCTGATGTCAGGCAGGCAGGCAGCAGGCAGATTTACCAAAAAGTCCCTGCCCCTTCCCAGACTGGGGTGCATTCAGTTCTCAGAGCAGACTGGAAGAGGAGCTGTGGCAAAGTTCCAGTAGGCAGAGGGCAGGATGGATGGCATACTTGGAATTTAATGATACTGTAATGCAGATATGAGCTGCCTGTGACTAGGAATAGAGATGACATTGGTAACCACTGGATGCTATCTCTGAATATTCAGTCTTCCAAACACTTTTTTTACCTGATTATTGCTATCAATGAATAACAATATTTATTGTTATTAAAGGAAAGTGAAGGAAAGCCTGTTTTTCAATCTTTTCCTTTCAATATTAATTTAGACTCCAATTTTTACCAGATTACCTTTAGAGACCTGAAGTTCCCTGACAGTATTTATTGTAATAAATGTTGTTTGATTTTCAATTCTGCTTAAAGAAACTCTTACCTTGTACAAGGAAGTAACATTTCAGGCAACTACTATTCATGTGCTTTAAAGAACACAGTATAAAATTGCTGTAGTTCCCAGCAGCACTCTTCTCTCATGGGTCTCCCTGTAGAGTCACTGTACACAGCATTTGAAATGTTGGCCAAGTGCACCAGGTTCTCAAGCAAAATGGGTAACTTAGATGGAGTCATGCTAACCCAAATTTAACCTTAAATGTTGAAATTCAGTTCTCAGGGGAAGGTCCATGCATAAGCTGAAACTGCTGCAAGTCCTATTCCGAAAGCATATGTAGGAAATATCCTCTATAGGGTTTGTGGGATTCTCCTGCATGAGAGGTGGATGGTGTTTGCTGTGGTTGTTTCCTCACACGATCGCGAGAGAAAGACAAAAATACCATATTTGACTCGTCTAGGGGTGCACTTTCTGAGTATGGCAGATATTGCGCACCTCTCCTAGTTCAATGTTAAAATCTCTGCACGTTCTCAAAGTATTGAAATATTTTCCATCCCACAGGCAACCAGTTCAGTGGGGAACAGCTCACATCTTCATTGGTGTATGGACAGAGGGCTTCTTTCAACAGTTTTGCACACCACAACAGTTAAATTATGTTGTTTTTCCTCTTCACACAAGACACAATATTCTAGATGACCTGTGTTTTGCATATCCTAACACTGCCGGCAGTTCAATACAGCAGGATGAAAGTTTTCAGTGGAAAGAAAGCAGGAAACAAGATGCTCTATTTGAAGCCAGGAGGTAGACTTAGAGTGTTCCTGCTCTAGAAACTACAGTTATGGGATTTGAACAGATCCAGGAGCACATGGGTACCCTAGTAATGTCTTGAACGTGTCCATTCATGTCCTGGAGATAACAGGGCTTTTACTAAACTTTCCCCTTTGTATCTTCATGTCTACAGAAGGGCACCCAGGGCAGGGAGATGAGATCATGGCCAGGCCCTCTGGTCGGGTAAGTGGAGAGCGGCTTCTCCCTTTGCTGTGCTGCACATTTGCCACAGAGACAAATTCAGTGAATGAAGCTGTCTTAATTCTGATAGAAAGGAGTAAACTAAGGATCTTCTATTTCTGGAGCAGAAGCAGTGGGTGATCTGTGTGTTCATCACATTGTCAGCACACTGGTTCAAGTCCCTGGTCTGCATCAGGCATACAGAAGATATACTTGGATAAAAATTCCATTAAGTGTTCATCTGTCCACAAGCTCTGGGTAAATTGCAGCACCAGGGTGTCATGAACCTGAGGGTAAAGCAGATGGAAAGAAAATGAAACTGAGAGACATTTGAACCTGTTAAAATGAGAGATGTGGAAAGAACATCCTGCCAGTCCCCTCTTCCCTGAATTACCCAGTCAGTCAGCCCCAGTGCCTGCCTTCTGCAGTGATGCAGCAGCACTCAGCTGTACAAAGACCTTTAGGTATGGAGGGTAAAATCTCAGGCAATGTACACACAGAGCTCCTGGTGAAAGATCAGTGATTACTGTGAGAGATCAGTGAGGCACTGCAGACGCAAGTTGTGGCCAGAACGTTGACCTAGACCTCAGCTCTGTGATACTTTCTATTTAAAGAAAATAGAACAGCTTTACACACCAACCTCCCCTTGCCCACTGTGCTTGTAGGTGGATCATTCCTGCTTGTTCTTCAGGTCAGCTGGTGGCTCTCACAGCTACAACAAACTCTGCCCTGTTCTCCTGTGCTACCTCAGAATCTCTTCTTGGCAGTGCTGGGGTGGCAGCTCCCTGCTGTCCATAGCCTTCTTTCCCACCAGGGCACTCAGTGGTTTGAAGGACAACCTGATCTTCTATTTATACTTAACACAAGATAGAGAAGTGTTTAGTACCTCTGTGGAGCAAAAAACAACATAGCTTTAACTCTGAAATGGCACAGCTTCTTCAAAAGGCTAACAACATAATAGCCCTTCATGTGGCAAGTAGACAGGTAATTTGGCAGCTGAGGCTCTGTGCCAACAATTAAGTGCTAATGAAAGTGATGGCATATAAAAACCCCACCACTGACAACAAAATTAAAACAAGTCAGAGCAATTACTGTCATTGCTGTGGAAAACAAATCTTTTAACTCTTCCAACATTACCAAAAATAGAAAGCTAGGGAATTGCCATTCACACCTACCACATGTGGCACTGCTCTCCCTCTCCTCTTACAGCTGAGATGCTGTGACGGATTTAGAGGTCCCCAGGGATAATTTAGGAACACTGCACAGAAGCATGGTTAATATGATGTTTAATGTCTCAATACATTTGATTTAATAGCAGATTTTCTGGATTAAAAAACAACAAACAAAAGGTACTAAGTGGTAATTTGGAAAACAGTGATGTAGTGACAGGACAAAGGGGTGATGGCTTTAAACTGAAAGAAGACAGCTGGATAGCTTTAGATGAAATATTAGAATGCAATTCTTTACTGTGAGGGCAGTCAGACACTGGAACAGGTTGTCCAGAGAGGCCATGTCTGTCCCATCCCTAGCAATATTCAAGGCCAGGCTGGACTGGGCTTTGAGCAGCCTGGTCCACTGGAAGGTGACCCTGCCCACAGCAGGGGGTTGAACTGGACTTCCAACCCAAACCATTCTGTGATGATTCTGTGATTTTAAGATGACCAGGCCAACACTGCCATGGCCTCTGTCCCCTACAGGAGCAGCCTGCTGTCCTACAAGCGGGTGGGTTACCCATGGTGAGTGCTCAGTGCGAGCTCAAACTCCCTTTTGCTGGATCTCCCGGGGCAGCTGCCGAGTGCACCCCGGCATTCAGCAACATCAGCAACATCTGGGTACCAGCGTTCTGCCCCACCCTGAAACACAGCTCCGGGCAAACCTGTGCCTGCCAAACCACCTCCAGGCAAGGATTCAAACAAGAGCTGGGAGAACCTGCTTCTGCACAGACCTGTCAAGGCTGAGCACTCTGCTGCAGTCAGAGCCATTGATCTGTGAGTGCCTTGCGTCTGTCCATAGGTGACCCAGTGCTGCCTTTTCCCAGAAGGAAGTTGTTCTTCCATGGGGCTCTAAAGCTGCATTAACGTGCACAGGCATAAGAGACTTCCAGTCAAGGGCCAGCATCATCCTCAGGTGGCTCTCACAACTGGAAAGATGTATGGGCATCCCTTGAAGGGAGAAAGATGCTACAAAGGAAAATCCCTAAAATTCTATTGGAACAAAGAAATAAAGCCACAGGAGGGAAAGCAGAAGGAAAAGAGAAATCTGAGTGAAAGCAGGTATATTCCATGGGACAGGCAAGAAACAACCTACAGTGACAACAATGAAACTTTTGACTGTTCATTCAAAGCAGCAGAGGATAAGGTATTTCGCATAATGAATGCATGGGCCTGGAAAATTGTATTTTGAGTTAGAATTACCTATGGTGGAAGATTATGTAAGATTTCAGTTCACCAGCACTAATCATGACCTAGCTACACTCAGTGTTCCTGATCCAGATCTTGGCCTGGTTTCCTCAGCCGACTTGAGCCTCTTAGCACTAGGAAGGATGGCAAATAGCCACAACACAGTCCTTCAGTGAATCACAGTGGAGAATTCCCTGTGAGGAAAGGAATTTTCTAGTGTTCCAAATCTGGTAGATAGAGATTTGTGTTACCCCAAATCTGCAGAAATAGGGATGGAAAGGATATAGTGGGGGCATCCAAGGGCAGGAGCGTGGGGGATGTAAAGCAGAGTGAATAACTGGAGTGTCTAAGAGTGGGAAGAATTCTCAATGAAACCCAAGAGAGAGTCCTGCTTAAAAACACTGTAAGATGTACTGTGTTTGCACAGTTTGGAAGTTCTTTCAGTCATCTGGGAGAGGTACAATAAGTAACAGGACTTCAATGTGCAGCAATGTCAGCCTTCATGTTTTTCCTCATGAGACTGAGTAATTGCTTTTCAATTTTAATAACTAACAGCA
>VXBB01004271.1:1466145-1512061 GCA_013399915.1 Illadopsis cleaveri
TTTTGACTTTACTTAGGATTTAATTTCTAAAGCATTAAGCATTCTCATATATGTCTATTTTTGTATGCATTTGTCATGGGTTTCACATTTGGTGACTGGTTAGCAGTGTGCTGGCCATCTTTGGTTTGTAGAGGAAATCTTAACCATGAACAATCAAGGGGGCTTAAAAAGAACTTTTTGCTAGCTTTTTACTCAAACTTGTATCTATACTACATCACGCCACATTAAGTAGAAGCACACATCACAAAATTGCACAGGGATTACAATATTACATCCAGTCTGCATAAAATTGAATTCCACTACTGACCAGGTCACAAAATGGCTGCACTTTCTAGTCTAAAACTAATTTGCATATTGTACACATGTAGGACATTTTTTTACTTCAGTCACAATAATGCATGCAAGTTTGTTTTTTGTAAGAAATTTTGTAAATTTGCTCATGCTACCTAGTTTCAAGAGAGCCTTTTTTTGAACATTTGCAATAACTCACCTCTTGTTAATTAATAGTTCTAGTGCATGCATATGGTGTATACAGGTAAGTAAACATGCAATTTTTTCACATTCTAAAACTATGGCAGTTTAGGCCATATTGTGCTGCCTGCATTTAATCTGTAATGCAGTGTGTCTTAAACGTTTCAATCCCGTATTAATAGGTGGCATTACACATAACACCTATATAGCAGCAAAGCTAATACAGCTTGTGATTAAAAATGTTTAAAAATAGCTAATAAATCAGATTATCTTGAGGTATTATTTCTTGCAAGTCAAAATGGAGAGCAAAAAATCAACCCTAATTTTTAGTTTATGTATACACTGAAAATAGCAACAACAATAAAAATAAGCTTTTGTAGCAGACATATTCCATCTTCACTATTTTGCTACCTTTGGTAAATTACTGGGGCAGATCGTGAAGTTAAAAACCCATGTTTAGAAATAAGTGCACGCTTCACCCACTAAATATAGCAGCAGACTGTGTGCCCCTACGCAAAAACATTCTCATATCTAGTTTTAACTTTACATATAAAAATAACTTGGAGAAAATACAAAAAAACATTTTATTTTAACATGAAAATATCACAAAAATTAGTAAGCCTGAGATGTAGGGTTTTGGTGAAAAACAAGAGGCTTGTAGTGTTTTGGCTGCTGATAAAGATGCATGTATTGATAGCTGGGGTGAAAAGCAGAAGAATGCACTTATTTCTTCTGCATGTCAGTATCTTCAAACACAGTAAGCCACATGCACCCTTCTCTCCTTATGTAGATGCTGGTTCACCATGTTTAATTCCAGCGGAAGTGGATCTGACGTGGGCGGTCAGCCCCCTCCTTTACCAATGGCTTATGGAATTCACGTCCTGCACGAGAGTGGATATTTGCCCAACAAAACTCACAGTAATACTGCAGGCAAGTGACATTGGCACAAAAGAAAGGAGCAAACTTCCCACCACACCGCGCACCCTGGCACTCGTCACACATCTGGTCATCCAACACGTATGGCTTTACCTCCACCTGTTGGAGTGAAACAGAAACAATTCCCATTAATATCTGTTTCTACTTGGAGTTGCATGAAGGCATTCATTTCTCTCTGGTTTAAAAAAGATCCCCAAAAACCCCCCTGAAGTCTCCAATCAGTTGTATTAATGCCTTTATATAACTGACCAGTTATTACTCGTTATCATTTATCACCTACAGACCCATCCATACAGCAGAACACTTCAAGGCAGCTCTTAGAAGTACACTGTGCATGTAATAAACAGCTGCATCAGAGAATTCCCCTCATTTACCCTGGGACAGTGTTCTTTGCAAACAAAATTACGAAAGTATGTGTAGAAGAAAACCAAACCACTCAAAGTGATGACTAAAGTTCTGGCTTTCATGTTTTTCAGATTCTGTGCTGCCAAGGTGTGTAGTTCTGGGCCTCATATTAAGTGTTAGTAAGCTCTCCACAGAGAAGGCAGACAAAACAAATCCTTTTCCAGATGGAGACCAAAGACAACTGTTACAAGTTTTTAAGTCCAACAGCATAAACAATGGTGGACTGAAGAAAAAAAACACGAAGGATGAGACCTCACAACCCAAGGCTGTAATTGGACAATTAAACCCCATATGCAAATAGACCAAAACTTATAAAAGTGTGAGACCTCATAATCTGTTGTCCATTTTGTGACCATTTTGAGTCCACCTTGGGTGTTGCCCTGGCCAGGATCTTGTATAGCCCAAGGTGTATCCTTTAAGGCCTTCTAATAAACATCTACTTTATTCTCTTAGCTGTGTCTAGTCTCTGTTCCAGGTCAGCCTTCCCAAGGCATCAAAAGGTCTCCCAACTGCACATCACCATGACAATTAATTCTACACCGTTTAGCAAAAAAAATAACTGAACATATGAGACTACCCTTTACTGCTGAATTTTTTTTAAGTACAAGTGTTTGTGCATGTACTACATTTGTGTGCAAATTAAAAGTACTTTTTGCAAGCTGTAATGCAGATCTTTTAGCAGAGCTGTTCACCAAAATTTCACTCCCTATTTTTAAAATACGGTCAAATTTGGCACTACCAATTTTGGTAATCTATTACTTTCTCTTTCTGCGGCTTGGAGCTGTATAGGAATTTGTATTCAATACAATTCTGAAAATATTTTTTTAAAGACCATTTTGCAAGTCTACAGACAGCTACAAACACCTGTCTTACACAGCTTCTTTCTCCCAAACTCATCTGACTGCCAGAATGGAAAAGTGGCAGGAGTCCAGTGGTAAATATGCATTATGTCTTTGCATAACTGTACTGCTACAGACTGTGATCAGACAGGAAGAAGTACTTCATAATAAAACACAAAATGAGCTGACGTGGTCATTAAGGAATGTATTGTTGTATTCCACATTTTCCTCACTGCTGCATGAGATTTTTTTCCTTAGATACTAATACCTCAGAAGATCACCACATATAGACTGTATCCTCTATACTCAGACAAAATATGCCTGGAATATTAAAAACCTTAAAATTATACTTTTTCAATGTATTTCCAGAGGAAAAAAATTACATATTCAGCTCCCTGCTCTGAAGTTTTACAGCCGAATAGGCTTCATGTTCTTAGCTTCTGAAGTAGAGGCCATCCTAGAAATGTCAGAGTATGCTTCTTCCAGTGATCTACATTCAGTACGAGCTCTACTTCTTATTTCACTACAATACCTGCCTTATCACCAATTACACTCAAACGTTCCAATAAACAGGTACCTTATGCAGTAACTGTGTTTCTGGCTCAGAATTACTGAAAGCATGAAGCATTTATTTCAAGCTTCAGTGCACTAATGCACCAAGATCGGTACGAAGACAATTTTAAAAATAGTAGAAAAACACTTTGGGGAATGGAAATATTACATGACGTGGATGCAGAGTGCTGGCATATGAAAGTTAACAGTATTTTAACGCAATAATAAGTTGAAACTCCAAAGAAATGTTTGGAGCTGAGCTTTCATACATGATAAAAGAGGATGAGGAGTACTTTGCTGAAGACAAACATCTGTTAGAGAAACTAAATATATCTACACGTCAAAAGAAGTGGAGAGAAGCTACAGAGAACTTAGTTAAGGAAGGAGTTAAGATCACAGAAAATGTCTGTGAAGTGACTGTGGTACTAAGATTTCCAATTAAGGCAGGAGAAGGTATGTGCAAAAATATGCTGTAAACACTCTGAACTGAAGTTCAGAAGAATAAACAGGTGAACTGCAAAATTTGGCAATTGCAAAAGGCTTCTACACAGACAACTGGTTATGAACAGAATCTGAAAGGACAGCAGACCTACAGAAACTGGATATAACTGGTATGGAAAGGCAGTGCTGAGGTAAAGGGCAGAACAGTCTCTGCCTTGAGGACTTCAGTGAGATACGCAGATTGTATAACCTTCCTGGCCAACATACAACACCTCAGGTGAAGGCAGTAACCAAAGTAGGACTATCTTCCTCATTTACAAAACTAGTGGTTTACAGATTTATACTCATTGCTTGCTCATGTAAAAATCAGCAGTAACACTGATTTCAGATATTTTCAGAGCCTGAAAAGGCATTAGTGTAAAAACTTCATGGAGATAAAAAATTATTTCTGAAAATAGCCTTTTTCATACTTTCAGCTAAGATGCAAGATATTCCCTAAAACAATGCTTTTCTCTCTGACTCCTCAGTAACACAAATAACTGGGACGTAATATATATATGTAATTATATAAAGAAGGATTAACTTTATGGTTTAATTAAAGAAGATGACTTAAAAAATATAGACTAACCCCCCTCTCATATAAACAAAGAAGTTCATAAACCCTCCCCATCATGGGACTTAAAGACAAGTTTAATAAAATAGTTAAGATTTGGCACTGCTGTGTTTTGCCAGTGGAACACCTCAGGAGTAGCACACATTTTTTAAAATAGGAAAAGATGAAGATGGTAATAAAAAAGTGGAAATTCCAAATTTAAGAGAATACTTGAGTCAAGAAATCAATTTTTCAAGTGTTAGAAAAGCAACACTAAAGAAGGAACATAAATTATATCAAAAAAGAAACTTTAAGAATTTAGATATTTGAAGAGAAAATCTAGATCGTCCTGCCTTTTCCCCTCAACCTCTCCAACCCATGCACACCTCTCTCCAGATACTAACTATGTTTGGTGGGAGTTTGGATTGTTTTGGTACTTGTTTGCGTAGGGTTTTTGGGGTTTTTTTTGGTAATTTGTGATTGAAGAAGTCATTGTGTACTGTTTTTATAAATTAAGTTTCAATGGATGCGAGTCAAATACTGTGCTTCTCAGATCCAGCACCTGGGGTAGATTTTGTGTGGGTTTTTCTTTTCCCCCAAGCTCCAAGAGGTCTGCAGCTCATCCCACCTTAAGAACTGCAGTGTTCCATCACCTGTTAACAACCTACATCCTTTTCTCTGCAAAGAGCAAGCACTGCCATTTCAGATGCCTGCCTGGCGTCCAAAGAGCCCTTGCGATCTCTAGTGACTTATCATAAAAAACTACAAAACAGCTAAACAACTTATGTGCAACTGCAGCCTTCAAAGTCAGGATCATGCCTTCTCTTACAAGATGGCACTGCCTCTCTACTGCAAAGGACATACTCCCATGAGAAGAGGAAAACCAAGATAAAGTTCTCCATGGTTTACAAGGTCCAAGTCAATGTCTCCCACACGGGAGGGAGACATAATTTGGATTGGACCCAACTGTCCATGTCTCAATTTTAGAGTCAGGTGACTTCACAGATAAACGCCCTTTCGACAGTTCCTGAAAGAAACTTTTAGTAATACTTAATTCTTAAGTTAAATGACCCATTTAGCATTTCTTTAGAGGAAATCCTGGATTCTGGTCTTTACTTCCATTTTTGTCCAAATACTCAAATGCAAGATGGTGAAGAGTTTTATTTCCCCTCACCCAATCCCAGTGTAAAGGCCATTTTTTCCTGTTACATAAGTATCCAAAAAGCAGTTATAAGTCATCAACAGCTGCAAGTCACAAGGATAGAAATCCCATGACCAAAATGTAGCCATCATATCTTAATTTGAAGCCACCCCTTAGATGACTACCCACATCCACTCCCACTCATCCTTTGGGAAGGACCATGTTTGGGGATTTCAGCTCATAAGGCAAGCGGTATTCGAGACACATACATAAAGCTGAATTACTCTGCCTATTTGAAAGGAGAGAACCACACGCTGTCTCCCTAGAGCAGACTTCTGTTAACTGTACTACTTTCTTTTTCCTGTGTCTTTGAACTGTAGAGAAGACTGGACCTTGAACTACTTTACTTACTCAACCCTTCTTCCCATAAGACCTTAGTTTTTTGGTTTTTTTAAGAACACCTATTAATGCCAGACTATCTCTGCAGCTCTTGACATCAAAACTAGTGAACCTTAAAACTGACATAATTTAGATGCGAGTTTTCTTTGCTACTCTTATACTTCTAATTAGGAGTTATGAAGTTCACTTGTCTTCTTAACACAAGTTAGTTTTACTTTTCCTAGGAATAAGCATTTAGCAAATAAAAATATGCATTGGTAAGTACTAAGAAGACCTTCAAACAGAAAAAAAAAGACCTTTTTATTTTAGGTGTTAAGCCTGACCAACTTTCTGAGCACTGACGATTATGGCTGAAATTAAGAGCAGTTGAAAGCATCAAGTTAATCTGAAGCCAATGAACACTAGAGCTTCTCATGAATGACAGAGATCATAGTATTTGGTTTCATTAGAACATGGGACAGAAAGAGATTTTCAAGCCCTCTGCCCATACACAACAAAACCAGGAACTCCAGAATGGGAAGAACATATGGTCCTACATATGTCAAAGGAACAAACTGCTGCTCTGTGGAAACATGTTGCTCATTCGGGGGCATCCAGGCATACTTCTGAAAGTAGTGGAGTTACATGAATGCTAAAAAAATGAAGCTGACTTGACAGCAAATCACATGCAATGCTACCACACCTGGAGAAGTTTCTTAAGAGAGGAAAACACTTTTTTTAAATGTCCGTGTAACTTACTCGTTTATCAATATCGCCATGCTGAAGTTGAACAAACCGAGCACTGATGGCAGCAATGTAACTCTGCTGATTGGAAAAAGCAACACGTCCAGCACCTTTTGGGTATTTCAGCTCAGGGTCAGTGTCAATTCCTGCGTAACAAACTCCACCATAGAGACGGTCCATGATCATAGCCAATTCCACTATTAAGAAACAAAACAGCGTTTATTCAAACTATTCTTACAGTACAAACTTAGTATGCTCATGTCTAAAAATACTAGGAAAGTAAATTTTAATTACTAATTTTGCAAGAGCCAATGAAACAGTAGTAAGATTAAAAAATATTAAATAATATAAAACCTATTAATTACTTAACAGACAGATCTTTCACACTGTGGGTACATATATCCAAGGAACAATGGAACTGTATGTTCTTGATAACCTGAAAATGAAATTCCAGGGTAGTTTTTTTCAGAGGATTACAACAAAAGTTTTTGGGCAAGGATTGGAATGTATGCTGTATAAAAGAGATCCTCATGCCACAAATTCCTTGGTACATGTTCTCTGGCTATCCTAATGCTCTACATCCTACTTGAATTTAAAGATGTAGTTAGCATCCTTTCATCAGCCACACAGAACTTGATTATCTCTACAGTGCTATACTTACCAGAGATACTGAAGTTCAGAGAAACAAAAATTTCAAATTTTAAAGATCAAATACCTTGGCAATCCTCTGACTGTGAGATTATACTGAACTCAGATGCAATCCACTGGGGTGGAAAATACTGGTTTTCCAGAATTAGTATCCTCTGTATTAGGACAGAGGTGTCAGAAGTCCTTGATGTTGAATAGCTATTTGAAGAGTCTCCTTAAGTTTTACTGCTTTTGTGAAGTCATTTTTCTTATTTCACAATGTCATAAAAGTTTCATTTTCACATATAAAGGGCATTTGTGAACTGAGCATAAGAATGCATCCATTACATTTATCAGACATTCAGCACAGTAATATGAAGCACTGGATTGAATTTAAGGAAAAATTAATCTGTAGTTGGAACATACTGTGTTTACGCTCATTTACAGAGTTTGTATTACAGTCTTAAAAGTAAAATACCCAAAAAGCTTGAGCACTGCAGTTCCAAGATAGAAAAATTTAAGATCCTTTGTATCCCAAGTTTGCACTATTACTTCTTGGTTCTCTTATATCTTTCATCTAAAAGCCCATCTTTCTCTAAGAATAAAATTCATTACTAACTATGAAAGACTAAAACAATCCAGAAGTCATTCTAATAATGAAGGGGGTTTGAACCACTGTAGGGTATGCTCCTAATTCCACCAGTCACTGCAACCTACTTACTAGAAAGCCACCCAAAACACTGTAAAAGCAATCTGAAAAAGCAGAATGTCCAGGCTGTGCATCAACCATTCCACAGCTAGAGAAACATTTATTTTTTCCTTCACGCCTCTGGCAAGAGTCTAGAAAGACTCCTGCAATTTCCTATAATGTTGTGCCATAAAGACTGTGCTAGCTCTCTGAATTTCCTTCTTTTTCCTCTATGCCTACTTGTTCAAGTACTCTATCACCCGTGTTTGTGTGTGTAATCTGACAGCAGCAGAAGAGTAGCTAATGCACAATGACAAGCAGGTACAAATACCACTCCATGGAGCAGGGCAGAGATGTTTCCATAACATTATTTTAAAACCAAACTCTTTGTTTTATGCCTCTTGTGACATAGCTTACGCTACAGCTGTAGAGAGGTTATACTTTCCAGTAAATCTCAATGATGAACTGTGATTTATGGCCAAAACCAGACAGTAGTGAAACTTATGAATACATGAATATTGTACTGTGGTTAAGACCACCAAGACTATTAAATTTATATATATCTATATCCATATCTATCCATACATAACTACAAAAAATTATGCATGGTACAATTATTTCTAATAATTTCTTTCTTAAAAAAATTGCCACAGATTCTACTCACCAGCTCTTAACGGTCTAGGGACTCCTCCAACAAAAATTGTTTTCCGAGGATCAAGTGGCTGCGAACCATCCATCACAAAGTCACTATCACTTAGATTCCAGGGACGGATCTGAACCTATTAAATTGGGAAAGAAATTAGTATCCTACTCTAAGTTTCACTACAATGTGGAAATATATTCACCTGTCAGTCACAACGTCATTACTGTAGCATGTCTAGGTGCTTTGTTTTAATCCTATCAATTCAAAATACTACAATTTTAAAATAATCCAAGTGTTCCAGATGTTGAGCTCTGCCAAAAGTAGTTCACTTTTGATTTTTTTCATCTTCATAATTTCCAGTGCTGCTTTAGACAGATGGCAGCCATAGCCTGCAGGCCATTGACTGTATACTTACGGGCTTGTCCTTGATAGTGGGGCTGGAAACACACAGATAGAGCTTGCCATCTTCTTCAATGCAGGCATCAATCAGGGCCTGAACAGAACTCTCTTCTTGGAACAGGAGGAATGCATAACCTGGAAAAAAAACCAAACCAATTGATATTTTTTCTCTTATCTTTATTTTACAGAATCATCTTTGCCACTCATTTTTCCATAGAAAAGTAAAACGAAGTCAAACTCATATTAGTCATCTTCTTTAACTATGTACTATATTGCCATAATTAACAGAAATTCCATCTGCAAAATAATTTTCAGAAGAGACTAATAACCAAATAAAAGCAAACATGTCTGCTCTATCCTGCACTGGTAGTCTAGGCTAAATATCATGCATTGGCTGCAATGGGCATTATACAATGAAAATCCGACTTGGCACAAAGGACTAATCTCTGTTCTGGAGATTAGATCAAAGTATTTTATTACATAAGTGACCCAGCAAACCTTTCAAACACTACCAAAAAAAAAAAGCAAAAATTAAAATGCTTATTTATTGCTACATAAAACCAAACAGTTAGACAAGCAAAGAACCTGACACACTGCTTTCACAGTTACAGTACAAGATACACTAAATTTGTTACTTTAAAACTAACCCAATAGCATAATTAGGGTTGTATACTAAAACAAACTTAAAAGGGACCATAACTCACATCTATTTTTGAGATTACTACCATGTTTAAAACTTTCACACAAAGTTATGTTTTATGACTTTGACAGAGAAGCAAACGCTGAAGCAGCTGCTCTAGAGGGGGCTTAGGAAAAGACAACATGGATGCATTACCAAGTATTTTGAAAATCCTGATGCATTTTTGAGAGCAGCTACTTAACCACCAGCCACTTCTTATGGCAAACAGACACTGTAGGTCATCAAGGTAAAGGTGGTAGGGTGTATCTTGAAGACCACTAAAGAATCAGTGCATTAACAACATAAGATTTAAGAAACAAATGCACAACTGATTTTAGACATGGGAACAAGAACTGGATTTTAAGAAAAAGCTGTAAGGTCCATACTGGTCTTTCTAATAAGTTGTACCTTATTTCTTACCCCTCATACCACAGTCCCATCACAGTTACATAAAAGGGACACATGACAGGATTTAATGTATTCTATATTTTTATGGAAATCTTAGTTTCATAACAAATATGCCATAGAGAAATCTCTGGACTTGGGCTGAAGCACTTTCTTGTAAAGTCCATTTGTCACTGCTGAACTGTAATTTTTTTAATGATGACCTGTTTAACTTAAGCTTAATCAGTAATACTTTAGATTCAAAATCTGTTTTAATGGGGATATTATTTCACTATTTATCATAGAATTTAAAATCCACTTACTACCCATGCAAAACTCAGGGAATGAGGGCATGTGCCAACTGGCATGGGCCAGATAAGCCCCATGTAACTGTCCTTACTTGGTCAGAAGCCAAGCACACACATTCCAGTCTGAATGGAGAGCTCAGTACAAAAATGATGGGAGTGCAAAAACTTGACTAACCAAAGGGAGGGGTAATTGCACATGATCCCACCTAAGGAATCAGACATACAAGGATTCCCCAGATACTAATTTTTCATCAGTTCTTCTCCTAATGCAGTTCAAAGTTACTGGCATATAGCTCCAGATACACAAGGTTGGTAAGTGCCTCCATATAATTTACCATCTCTATGTCTGCAGCTATTAATACGCTTAACTGCAGCAACTTGCAAAAAGATAGAAAATTCAAGTACAAGAACTCAAGGAGTGATAAGGACTATTACAGATTTCACAGATTATTCTGAGCTGGATGGGACATGCAAAGATCACTGAGTCCATCTCTTAAGTGAATGGCCCATAGAGGGATTGAATCCACAACTTGGATTGTTATTAGCACCATGCTCTAAACAACTGAGTTAATCTCAGGGTCACTTCATACTACCACTCCTGACACGGAAAGGAAAGCAATAGCAAAGCCATACGTTAATACTGCCTCCTCAGCCTTATCTTAAAAACATGTAGTCATGTCTTCGTTTATCCCACTTAATTAAAAGCCTCAGAAAGCACAGTGTCATGAGCTCAGCTGTACTACTCCCCTCTGAAGACAAAGTTAGGATAAAGCCTGTACCATCAAATTAGTATGTCTGTAGTTTTGCTCCACAGCTCTAGATCTTCAATGATTTACAATGCTCACTTAAGAGATGGATTGGTGAGCACTGGAACAGAAAGCCCATCAAGTTAGTTTGAAAAGCCTAGCTATTTGAAGACTCCTACCAAATTAAAACTTTTCATTTTTTGGTATTCAATATATAAAGAACAAATCAAAAGCAAGGCATTCAAGACTAGATTCATTCTAACACGACAGACTGAGCAAGGAAAAAATTCTTTATTTCACAGTAATATGCAAGTTTACCAGAGGGAGAACCGATGCTTCTTGTTACGCATATTCTGTGTAGAAATCAGAGAGCAGCTTGAAGTTCTATCAACCTCCAGCTGATTCCTGTTACTAATAGCTTAGAAGTGGAGTGAAGAAAATCACTGCAAGCCAGCATGGCACTTCCATGTAGTGACATGCTAGTGACTGCAGTGGTGTTTTATGTTGGGGCTGGGTTCTCCACTGTCCAGACAGACTCTCCACAGAGGACACTAAATGGCCTCAGTATAGTGCAATCGCCTAGAGAATGCTGCACCTTAACTTAAATCAGGAAGAATCAGTCCAAGCTGCAGGTTAATACAGACAATGGATCCACATAACCCATGTTTCAGTTTTTCATTTAGTCATCCTTGATGGAGAATAAACTCTAAAACACATGTGAGGTGAACAGATATGATGCTGCACTGTATTTGTGAGACCCATGTATCTAGTCTTTTAGATATCCTCAGTCTGGGTAAAGGAATCAAGCTCAATGTGGTTATGTTACGGTGACCTGAACTGGCCTCTACACTTCACTGGCTGTACTGGCCAGATTCACATCTATTAAAGGAAGCTTAGACACTAATCACACATGAAGACACCTACAGTTACTTGCATGAATCCTGAGTTTGATCCTATTCAGTGTGAACAAGTTAGCTGGCAACAAGTTCAACAGAACTTGTATGGACCTCGGGTTTTGCTTCTGAAACTAGACGCAGAACATTTTCAACCTGAGTTTTTCAGCAAGTCATTCAGCTCCGAGTTGGCAACTGGGAACCTTGAAAAAAGCTACTGCACAACTGTTGTGATACAAGGCAGCAGAAACAATCAGTTAGAAAAGGCTGGGGATACTGTCTTGTTTAAATCAGATTAAACTGTGAGACAGACTATAAATAGTACAGAGGACACAAACAACTGGAGGTACTTTGGAAGGCATTTTTTGAATTACCATATCCTCATGGCACCATTTCTTTAAGAGCCTCATTATCACAAGGAGGAGTCCTCAGCCCAGCAAGTTACTTTGGACATGTGTATTGTTTCATAAATAAGTGTATTTGCCAGCTATGTAATAACATGAGTTATGATAAACAGTGGCAACTCAGAAAGGAAGGAACATTACATTGGCAGATCACTATTACAGACTTTGCACTTTGAGCTCAATTAAGGGTTTTTTCCAGAAGAGAGCTTCCTTGTAAGATCAGTATAAAGTCGTAAAAATTCCTGTTATGTTTGGGTCTAATTTTGTGGTGAACCAACACAAAATCCAATTAGTTAAGAACAAGCAGTTGGTGTTTCTCAGGAGGCAGCCAGCCTTGATGGATCAAGACACTTTCTGAATTTCTTTCAGCAAGGAAACACTTATTATGAACTTGGCCTTCCCTCAGGACCCTCTGAAAGCAGAGAGCTTGGAAGGAAGCACAGCCTGGAAAACTGAACAGTGAAAAAAAAAACCAAAACAAGCTGCTTCTCTTCACCACAGAGAAGACTTACATGAATCAGTCCAGAATGGCCTAATTCTGAGATGTCTTTGGAAAGCAATACTATGGCAAATCTCTAATGAAACTGAACAAAGAAAAATATTGACACTGAATTGATTTAGAAAATGGAGACTGGAAATAAAAAAATAAAAAACCCCATTAATTCCCTGAACTAATATAGTATATATTTCTCAACTGGTAATTACTGATTGATCTCAAAGCTTTATTTTGCCTATCCTTAGCCATTTCAGACATCTTATTAATATATGTATACATGGTTCTCGTCTGTCCACACAAGTAACACTAACGAAAGACAATTTTTAATGAAATTCTTCTACAAAATAATCATGGGTCATATGTATTGCATTGAACAAAAGATATATATACAGTAACACCAGTTGTATGTTTACAGAGTATTTACAAAGAGAAATCTACAGTGTATTTTAAATGTGTTAGGCTACATACAAAAGATAGTGAATAATGCAGCAAACTGAAAATTAGGCTGAAGGGTTAAGATAGAAGAACAGTAAATGCTTTTATTTTTCAAGTAAGGATCAGTTAATCATGAGAAATCAACTTAGCACTTAGGTTGAAATATTTCCTGAATTAATTAGATCAGCACACTGAAGTTCTTCTATTTGTATTCTCTGCCTTTAAGAAGGTCTGCTTACAGCACAATTTGGGGTTTTTTCTTACTGCGGTAATTATAAACACAACCCAACTATATCAAAAAGCTTTATCAAATAAGGAAGTCTGGAAATATATCCTTAAGATGTTCAGATGCTGAGATAGGACTGTCTCCTTGGAAACAAATGCCAGAATCCATTCCTTTCAGGTAAGAATATATTACATCTTCTGTCTTCTATGTATTCATCACAGACTCTGTGAGATGCATCTTCTTCAAAGAGTTCCTTGGGAATTTCTCTTGGTAATTTATGAAGAGAGGTGCACTCTTTAAGATAATCAAATTTAACTTGACAGTAGCTTTGTGTGCTGGGCTGACAATCAAAAAAGCCAAAGTCTCTTTGTTTGTCTTAGAATTTCCATGTAGCATCCATAAATGCTATTCAAATGCTTTCAATTCCATTTCCCACTCTTTAGAGGGCCCGTTGGGGATAATAATCCTGTCTTTTCCCCAGCGTAGATGAACAGATAAATAAAGAATCAGTTTACAAAAGAACTATACCTACATTTGTCACTTCCACAGAAGGAATGAATTGCTGCATTCTCTACAAAATCAATAATCTCTGCATTGCTTTCATGTCTGCATCACACTTCTGCATTTGTAAGTAACAATACATGACTGTACACGTACAGAGATATCCTACATAAGTTAACTGCTTAATCTACAGAATGGTTTTTCCAACACTTTGTAAGTAAGAGTAAAGAATCTAACAGCAACACCAGAAATAGTTTGAAAAAATTATCAATATTTAATAATTTATCAAAAAAGATAAGCGCTTCAACAGCAAGATCACATCCTAAAAGTGAAAGATGCACAGTATTTGATTATATTGACAGGATAAGCAAATGCATCCTTTTGCATCCTCCCTTTAACTCTAGGCAAATATTTCTCTAAGATTTTGTCTTTAAAAATTTGATTAAATTTCAGTTTTGGAAACTAGACAGAAATGCAAATACAGAACTTATGATTAATGATGCACGCAGCTACAGAGTGTTGACCTGATCAGGCTCAGTAACAAAACAACAGGTTTTAGACTCAGTATGTAAAGGAAGCATATCTGGACCTGCACTGAAACAACAGATTTAACTGTTTTACATTATACCCTTTGGAAAAAGATGAGACAGTTTCCCAGAGCAAGACTTGCACTCAGTGACAGGTCAAAACATTCTAACTCTTACCTTTTGGTGGAAAATAGGACTTGCTCTCTGCTTTGTGAGGCCAGTCTACTACCAAGGGCCCAAATCGTCTGAAGCTGGCAGTAATTTCATCTAAAAACATGTACAATAGTTGCAATTAAATAAAGTAAATGACATGACTCAATGAAAAAATATTATCAAGCAAAGACCTTTGTTTCTAGCAAAGGTTGACATGGAAAAAAAAAAACCAGAACAAAATTTACAAGTTTCATAAACAAAAAACTTAAATTAGATGCATCTTCCAAAGTGTTAATATTTACACAATGTATTTCTGGTGATTTTAATCTTACATTTGTTATTTATCGCCTAAAAACAGCAGCATTTCAGAAGCATACGGGCAACTAAAGTGATTTGTGAAAACTTGTGTAGTACTTACCTAAATTCAAATCAGAATTTGGTTTGAATGAAATCAAATCAATTTACTGTTTAGTGACGTACAGGTCACAACTTATTAAGTAGGTATTTATATACCAAGAAACACATGAATTAACATACTAGCAGTTTCCTGTATATAGGAAATAAATATAGGATATCTGCCCTATAGCAGACACTATGCATGTATCAGAGACAGAAATTTTAAATGGTCTATTTAGAGGTGCCTCCAACAACCATGAATAGTCTTGTTGCAAAATCTACTATGCCCCTTGCACTATGCCCCTTGCAAAACTTTATCAGTTCTTTCTATCCCAGCCACACCTACATATCAGTGACTGGAAAAAATTTGGTCATGAGGAAAAAATACTCTATAAACTATATAAAAGCAACAACTCAAACACAAGTATGCGTAATTTCTTTCAGTCATATCCTGCCGTTATCATGTAAACAAGGAGGGAAGAAATAAGATGTATTTCCCTGTGTTTTTGTTTAGTATGTCCGTCCCTGAGCTAACAGTTTAGTATTTGGATTACAGGCAACTGTGCTGAAGTATATTAAGATAAATCCCTTAGTACAGTGTAGGAGAGCCTCTCAATGAAAATGGAACCAAAATCTGATCTTTCCATGTCTGAAAGTTAATTAAATGCAGTCAGCTTATTTGGTTTTCACGTTATTCTAGGATTACCATGAACCTCCTAAAGGGACTTCTGTTTACATTAGAAAGTTAACATGCAATTTACATTTATCTGCACAGGAGAAACCTCATATTAAACAGCACAATTACTTCAAATCACTGATGGTGTACAAAGCAATTTCAACTGCTTAACAATCCCAGTTTCTGTAGTGCAGTCTCTGTTCAACACATCAAGAGTGCTCTGCCGCTTGACCTTGCTCTGCCTAAGTTTCTCTATTTCTCATCAGGAATAACATTAACCTTTCTGTATCACTGTTGAGATCTTCAGGTAATAGTAAAATAGAATATGAAATTCATTTACAAATGGAGATTTCCTATGAATACAGAATAAAGAAGCACAGATAGAGGAGGGCTAAGATGCATTTGAAAAGAATATGCAAGGTAAGCAGGAGCATGCACTCCAGGCATTACATGCAACTGTAATCTGCAAGTGCAGAATCAGAAACAACCCTCCCAAAACCAAAAGATGATAACTAAGCTCAAAACACCCATCAACTTATGTAAAGAACATATAGTTACAGCCTTTTGCACAACATTATTTTGCTGAGTGGCATATTTTTACTACTTAAGTCAGGATTTTCATGACGTCTTTTTGTCTCTACCTCCAGACTTAGTTATCTTGGTTTTCAGGCAGCTCACCTTCATCAATATCCGGTGGAAGACCTCCAACGAACACTTTCCGAGAAAAACGCTCAATTCGTTCTCCGTTCTGATGAGCTGAATAGCAGGTAGGGGAATTCAAGACTCCAACTTGATCACTGTGACCATCATCCAGCAAGCCATCATCTATTGGGAAGAGGGAAGAACGGCCTTAAAAAGAAAAGATAATAATGTACATTAAAATAATTTTGTGGCAATACATGGTTATGTAATTTTAGGGAATGGGGGAATAGCAGTCTGGAGAGTCAAAATGAAAATACCAAGATATTAGAAAAGTTGACATTAGTTGAAAGAAAAATTAGGAGAATGAAAAAATGCATTAAACTTCAAAATGGAATTTCAAAATTGCAAGCTGAAGTGTAATACTTCATATTACATTATATAGTATTGCTCTGCTGCATCCAGTACAAGAGTGGTAGTTTTGTTTTAATTAAAGGGTCTTATTTATGAAAAGAAAATATTACAGATTGCTTAAGTGAGTTTTGTTAGTCTGCCTTTGGTTTAGCGTCAAGTTAAACTGATAACTTCCTCCACCTGAATGACTACAGTGTGTCTAAAATCCTCAAATTTTAATTGAACAGGGAAACAGAAACATCATGATCACAACAAGTGTCTGACGCATTTCTAAAGGTATCGGATGCTGCTAACATAAGAATAAATTCAAATTCTAAGAAAGTAAAAGAGAGTCTTAGTAAATGTACAAAACGTAACACTTGAAAAATGAGTCACAATGCTGATTTATCCTTCTCACTCTCAATTTACCACAGTTTTGGAGGGAAGCCTTGTGGTGATTCCTAACATGTAGTAATCTCCAGTGAGTTTACTGCTATTCTGAAAAGGAAGTGCAAAATCTGAGAAGTTCACAGGATGGCTTTGCAAATGCAGTCTGACCCGAAAAGACACTTAAGAGGGTAGAGGGAAGTGAAAATATGGTAATTCTGTCCCACGTATTTCTTCCCTATTTCATATTTACAAATTTTATAGAACTCCAAACAAAAAAAAATCGGAAGGCCAGGATATTTATCTTGGCATACTCAATCTCTTATTGCTTTAGTCAGCAACATTAAGATTAATGACAGTTTCAAATTCAGAAGTCAGTCTTTTAACTGCAAAAAGCCCTAAAAGAAAGAATTTGTAATGCAAAACAGCCACATCACTGTTTCTTCTGAAATGCCATTTTTCCTGTTTGCTACTCATTTAAAAACTGTTTTTCCAAAAGAAGCAATAAAGCCAAACCAAAAACCAACGTAGCACCCTTTTGGGAAGCAAGCTAGTTTTTTATCTTAAATAAACAACTTCTTCCAGATTCACTTAGTGAAAACCCACAGGCAGGATCAGTAGGTCCCTGACAGCTGAGTCCGCAGAACCTTGGCTGCGAGCAATACTGCAGTCTTTAATTCTCCCCACTCAGGGCAACATGCCCAGTAAAGCTTGGTAGGAACATCAGCAGATCCAGTGTTGACCAGCTGGGGGTGAGAGCAGTAGCAAAGCCCTTCATTTCCAGAAGACCACCTAATAACCAGGTGGTTAAAAGACAAGGGTGAAAAACGGACAGCAAATATTATGACCAATAACCTACGTTATGGTAATGCCTATTGACCCTGATGTGGTATCTCAACAAAAAACCTAAATGAAAGCAGAGGATATTATAAAACAACCAAATATCATAAAGTATCACAAGGAGCACAAAATTAAAAGCAGGACTGCAGGATTGTACCAAGCAACAAAGACTGTTAACTACATCATTTTTATGGTGGCATATCTGTGTCTTCAGCAGACATCTGATGGAGAGGAGTACAGGAAATATAGAAAGCTGTAGCAGGCTTTCCTTTCCATTAGGATTGGTGATAGGTGTGTTTAAGAATGACTAGTGGGGAGCAAGAGATACTTGGTCTCGTAAGGACACATTCAACAGGTCTGCAACAGATCAGCAGAGTTGCCTTAGAAACTGGGAGCATGTAGCTGGTGCTCAATATAACAGGAAAGTGAGCAAGCAATGGAGACACAAAGTTAGCTGGATGAAGCAGGGAAGCAGATTCCTCTTGTATATCAACTGTTTAGGCATGAGAGGTGCAAGATTGAATCTATAAGATTGTAGCAGCTGCATAATGTAGATTTGACTTTTAGTTATGAAGACAAGTAAGAATGATCAAACCTTAAAGATGTACATGAACAAGTGGTAAGATTTGTTTGCCCAACCAAAAAAAGTTGGATGCAATGAATGATGGATGAAGATGGAGCTGTTACTGTAATGACAGTGATAGGAAGTAGTGCATAATGGGAAAAATAAGATTCATATTGCAGGAATCTGCAGGAAACTGCAAAGTGGAAATTTTAAGACATTCCACTAATATAGGAGAGTTATTCTCAATATCTTAAATCTCAAAATTACCATAATTTAGCTTGGTTTATAGGAAGTGCTTCTTAAAACAATAAAACTTACAATATAGACAAGTATATAACGGGGAAAACAGTCATAGAATAACCCTCAGAATAATTTATTTTTACCCACAGACTCATGTTAAAATCTAAGAATAATGAGAATTGTTCTTTACAAACAAAACCAGCAGAACACATTCTGAAGTGATACCAGAGAGCACAGTTTTACTTTAATGTGGGCAAAGGTTTGCCAAAAGCACTGTAGCTCCTCTGAGAGCTAAGGTGACATGAAGGACAATGGATAAATACTTTCAGAGTACCATGGTCTACATGACTCTTATTAATTCCTCTCCATCCTCTTCACTTCTAAATGTCTGTCAGATAAAGAAAGCAAAAAGGTAATTTGCTTTTCCATTTCAGTAAGTTTTCACATTTCTCCTGATGACTATGAATAAAAAGGATAAGCCCTTCTAAACACTTGTTTCTTTTTGTTTCATGACAGTAAAAAAATAAGCAAAATCTGGCAGGAATTGTCAAAATGATTGTAGTGTTACATCCACTGGCCATGATCTACAACACCATCCTTCTCTAGATTAGAGCTACGAAGCTCTAGGTTATGAATCAATGCAGAGACCAAGACAGACACATGAACTGATGTGTATGTGGTGAATATCAGAAGCTACCCAAGATTTTAGTAGTTTGTTCTTTCATGTTTTACGTGGTGTTTTATAACAACTTCAGGTCACATCCTAGCATAGCTAAAACAGTAGAGCTTTTTTTTTTTTTTTAATTGGCTTATACTATGAAGATCTGTTTACTACTTCTAAGAGCAGTCTACTAGATTTTTTGCTAAGTTTATGGAAGGCTTTTAGCTTTTAGTCTGTACACTACTGCTTCTACAGAAGCAAAAGGGGTTAGGACAACTAACAAACTGTATACTTTTAAAGGGGGTAATGACTGCAAGCAGTAGCCATTAGCATGAACTAAATCACGATTAGAACTGCAGTTTTTAACTGATTAAAGGATTTGCAATTCAGACTGTAAGAGAACAATGATTGTAACAATCCAGACTGTACTCCTCCTTCCCTCACACCCTCCATCTTCCCCAAACTAAGATAACATGCAGATAAGCAATTACAATCACTAATCTGGATTATATAATCAAAATGATCAGTAACAGATCAGAATTAATTGAACTGTAACAAACAGAAGTGAATTACCTCGTCTTCGCCCATAACTCCTCGCTGCATGCAAACAAAGGACAAATTGTGAAATGTCAAATAACTGTATCATGCCCACAAACTAAAATATTTAAGACAAAGAACCATGTGGGTAAAGCAGTAAGTAACAATCTGCATCTGTACTTGGTACTGATAATTGCAGATGAGAATGCATTAAAGTCTCATATAATACTATTTCACTATTAAATTGAAGGTAACACCAGCTGTAAAGAACATTCTTTCCAACATTTGAGTGTCTTTAAACTTGATCTCCAGTTCATGCTAATTACGGATGAATTAATTATGGGAACTTTGCAATTCCTTCTCAAAATGTGATTTGTATCTTACACAAGTGCCTAAATAACACACATAGGGTGCTGAAACTGTAAAAAGGAAAATACTACTGTAAAGAGCATGTAGCAAGTGTTAAATTAATCACAGACACATCCTGGTCCACATGGAACAGTCTGTACAGTCCTTTGCAGTGACAATGCAAATGCTGTAGGCCGTGACCTTCCTTTTTCATGAAAAGACCTAGCAGAAAATTAACCGCAAGGTTTTGTTTGAAACAAAAGATGCCTTGTACTAGCACACGAAATCAGGGCACAAGTCACAAGAAATAGCATTGTATCAAAAACACTGCACAAAGGCAAAGCAACAATTTCGCATAGACTACAAGTAAATCCAAGATTTTCCTAGCTTTTGAGTTTTGCAAGATTCTTAAAGAGAGCATGCTCGTAGCTAGAATTCAGAAGACCATACTGATTGCTTCTCTGCCTGAAGGCTAAAAAACTAAAAATAGACAGATTACTAATACAGAAACTATCAAGCTTTGTGTAATTTCTTAGTTGCATTTCCACAAAGTATTTTCTATTCCTGTTTAACAGACTCAGAAAAATTAATTTAATCATTACACAGTGGAGTTCAGTATCCAAATAGATGTTACTATTAACCGTAAGACCATAGCAACATTTAGGAACAGACTGCTGTGTCTTGGCATTATTGTTTTGATTTTACAAGGCATCTATACATACAATTCTCTTAAAAGCAACTGTTGTGTTCTAGGCTACTGAAATACAAACAGACTCATAAAATCAATGATTTATGAATGCCACTGTTCCATTCTCATATTATGAAATACTTATATCCTGGCACCTCCTATCTGATTAGGGGTTTTCAAAAATTTTATTAGATTTAATATTTTTCCCTTTGTTATCTTGATGCCTTTCAACTAGAAATTCAGTGGATTGCTTATGGAATTCTGAAAAATCTTTGTTTTTCCTTCCTTAGAACAATTGTTTTTACACAACAGTCATCATCTTGCTCTCCAACTTGTACTGAACTTGCTTTCAGATTTATTCTCTCTGGCCTGAAATAATTATTACTGAAGAGAATAGTTTTTCCTTAAAGGTTTTCAAATCTTTAAAATTTTTACTAGAAAGCCAAAACAGAAAAAAACACTTTCTGAAAGAGACTTGTGTATCCAACCAAGCGGAAACACTTTAATTCAGGTCTTTGACATCAAAACAGAATCCACAGAACAGTGTGATCAGCTCTCTCACTAGGTGCTGGGGAGACTGATGCTGAGTTCAGGCGTGTTTTCTCCCTGAAGCCAGGCCCTGCCAGAAGACACACAGTTCTGTGTCAGTGTACAATTCTTCTCTGACTCCTGGCCAAAGTGACTCCCACATAGCATTAGCAGTAGCGTCACTAAGCCCTTGCCTAACCTCACAGGCTTTTTTTTTTTTTTTTTTTTTAAATTCCATCCACAAATAAAACTAAAGTAGGGGAAAATTCAAGTGCAGCCCATCTGCAGCAATGTCTGCAGTGCTGTGTTTCCCCTCAAAGGATAATAGAGTGATGCATACTAATATTCATCTTTTGGCACAAGTGTCAGGATACCGCTTTTCTTTGCTTCTGCCCCTTTCAGCCTACCAAACCAGCTCAGCTATTTTCTTAACATTTGCATAGTTAAGACAAGTTGATATGCCGAAAAATATTTTGCTACAGAACAACTGAAGTCTTCTTCTTCGCGCATTCAAAAAAAGGCAACAGTAATTTTAAGGAAAAACAAGAAAGAGTTATTAAAAAGTTACAAAACCCCAATGCAGTTAAACTTTAAACAGTAGATGGTGCAGTATTTTATATATACGGAAATTACAATGATGTACCAAAGTCATCTGCGTATTTCTTGCTTCAGCAAAACAATGAAATCAGGGAAAACGGGAGAAAAACTGTACCGGATGTTGTCACATCCTTTACTTTACCTGTATGGCAAACCTTTCTCCCTAAAATTTATCTGTCTTGCTCATTTAGATTGCAAACAAGTCTAGGCAAGGCAAATACTTTGCATTTAGAAAAATGCAGAATTTCTGTATTTATTAAAGTAATATGCATATAATGTGTTATATATACATATACGTTTTACACCTTACAGAGCACACATGCTTACAGAGCATGGCAGCTGTATAAATATAGTTAATTACAGGTTTACCTATACATCTAGATTATACAGATGTATTTAACATACACATAATCAGGGCACATGTTTATAGATAAATAATTGCAGGGAAGACAGCTCTTTCGGAAAAAGCCAGACACTGTAGGCAAACAGCTGATTTACAGCAACAAAAAAGGAGAGATTAAACTGTTTTTATTAACTTGTCCAAATAATAAATCATACAGAAATTTGTGTTTTACTTTATAAAGCTGGATATTTTAACAAGCCACTAGCTTGGAAAGATTTCAAATGAGTGAGAAAGCATGAAAGACACTTTTATTCTAGAAAATATCAATTAGGCAACACATACAAAAAGTATAATGATGCCCAATAAAAAAGAAATCCAGTAACACTGGAACCTTCCAAAATTAAGAGTGCTGTATATACAACAAAGATACTTCTTTTTAGCTAAAATCTTCTTTTTCTATATCCCTGAAGTTGCATACTAATACAGCTTACATCCATCAGAAAAATTAAAATCTTCCTTTCTGCAATGTAAACCAGCTCACAGATTTAAGACAGAAGTAAATACATTTGTTGTGCATGCCTATCTAACATCAAGGCAATAGAACTGTATGTTATGTGAGCAATGCTACCACAAAGATACCAAATGTATGGTTTCATTTTATTCAGACACATATTTCAAATACATAACCAGAGATCAAATATACACATATTGAAGTAACTCAACTGAATGACTGAGCTGAATTAAATATACTGTGTTGTGTATAAAGAAAAACTACCAGGCAAACTTCCTTCAAAGATAACTGTGAAGTTTACAGAAAGATAAAATACTATTTATCACTAATATTCTGACATAATGATCAAATACTGACAGAGACATGATGAAGCCTTTTTCATTAATAATTTTAATTTAAAGAAATCCATAAATAGTTACAGCAATAATTACCCAAGAGTCTAGACTAAAGGAGGTAGGTGCCTAATTCCCATTTTATCCTACTGGATTTTGGTGCCCAAATTTCATTTAGATTTCTTTAGATATAACACCTTCATAGATTTTAAGCCTGAAAGACATCATTGTGACCATTCAAGCTGGGCCCGCCTAAAAGACTACAGAAGTTCATTTAGCAACTCCTGCATAGGAAGTTCAGTAATTTCTATTTGAAGTAGAACAGCTTTCTTTAGAAGCACAACCAGTTATAGTATCTCTAAGAAGTTTAACATGCCCTTGCTAACCTAATCAAATGGGGAACAATATTTCAACAGCCATTGAAAAAATACAAGGCATTAAAACTACAGAAGGTGGGGGAGAACTCATAATGGAGAAAAATACCCTACATCCCAATAAAGTTGACTCCTGCATTATTACTTGCTTCACGAATGTTCTCTCTAAGCTGACAAAGATGCAGTCAGGTATACCCCTTCCAAAGTATCTTTTTTTTTGACTTTTGAGAGATAACAGTCATTAAAAATGCATTACTTTTTTACAGCTTAAGCTGAAACAGATACATAATTATATATAATTTATTAAAACACATAAATCAGGTTTCCATTAGTTCATTTCATTAATTTAAATAATGAAAACTGTAAATATTAATATTAGGTACAGTTCAGTAAGTACATTTTAAATAAGTTAGGAAAAAATCTATCATTTAAGAAGAGGAAAAACTACCTAAAAAAAAAGTTTTATCTAGAAGTGCTTAGTCTTAAAAGGGCTGCACAATTTCAGCCTGGCTCATGTTAGAACCTTTCTGGAATCCTGAGATATCGGTTCACTAAAATTAAACCAACTAAAATCCAGAGAGGTCAGTGTAAAGTGTTAGTGCATGCATAAATGGGCAGAGGATGTTTAAAAATATTTGTGATTTGCTTTCATGAAGGTCTGGTATTCCTGCTCCTCCTCATAGCCACTACAGTACTCACTGAAAAATTAAGGGACAAATGTAAATCTTTGAATTATCAACCCTTCTTTTCCCAATCTTCCCTCCAAGGCACCAGTTACAGGGATAGAGGGAAATGCTAGCTTGAACTTACTTAAACAGAGAAGGAAATTGAAGTTTACAAGTTCATCAACAGGTGTTCAAACCATAATTCTCATTACTGCACATTTGGAGGAAGTCTCTCAATTCTTGCTAAGAAAGAAAGGTTGTGCAGAGTCTGAGCAGCTAGAGCTTCCCAAATGCTGCTCCCAGTGCTTCTGTTTTTGAGCTGCAAGAAGCGGCAGTTAAGACACTCCAATATGAAGGGGCTCTGAAGAGTGTTCCTGACTGCCCTGGCCTGCACCGACAGCTACATCAGACTCCAGTCATGTGGCAGAGACTAGGTGTCTACACAGCAAGGCTCTGAATTAAATTCTAAAGGGCATAATTTAAAAAATTATGTGTTGCAGGACCTTTTAGATACTCAAACTGTTATTTTTATCTCACTTACTGAAGGCTGAAAATAGTATTGCAGCTTTTAAAGAGGACAGCAGTCACACTAAGTGCTACCTTTCAAAGTACAAGAGAAAGCACACCAGTGTTAAAAGCAAGATACTCTTCAGTGCATGTTCTAGCTTTGTGGTAAGGTTTTAGGATAGACTGGTACCACTGTGTTTTTCCAGTGACTCTGATAACAACAAACTCCTTCTTTCCTAGATATTCCACAGAGTAACAGCCGTTCCCATGTGCTTTTTTTAGCATGCAAAACTCTAAAAAGAGAAGTTCACCATTCTAAGTAGAATTAAATGAATTAAAATATTAATCTCTTACACTCATCTCACTCAAATATTTCAGTTTCTCTTCATACCTTCCCATCTAACACTTCCCTGTACAGCAGCAGATAATGACAACTGCACATACACCACCTGCACAAACCAGTTTGCCCAACAGGTCTTAAAGCTGCAGTTAAATACAGCAAGTAAAATGTTGTAAATGTTGTGACATCAAGCACATTGATATTCAGTGTAGAGAAATCAAGACAGTGTTGGCCAAACACTGATTTTATTTCAATAGTTAAGTACCTATTTTTTCCTTTCAAGATACTCCATTATCTTAAAATTACCTATTCAAAACCAAAGGATCTACTTCAAATGGCCATTGTGCAGTATTTTCCTTTACTGGGTATAAAGGTAAAGCTGCATTTCCCTAAAATTTTAAACATTTACTCATTGTTATACAAGGAAAATAGATATTTGTTTACATTTTATATCCATTTGTACAAGTGGTAAATGAGCAGAATGGGTAAGGCAATTAAAAAAACCACCAAAAACCACCACCACCACCAAAAAACCCAAACTCTCCACATAATTTCAAACTGAAAAAAATGTACTTGGGCCATATTTTTTTTATTAAGAGATCTTTACTGTTAACACTTAAGACTCATGAAGTGAATGACAAAAGTGTACTTTGTGCACAACAGCTCCCACATTTTCTAATCTAGAGAAGCTGTGGTGCTACAGCTCTGATTTTTCCCAATGGAGAAAACATTTATGTGCAAAACCCTTGATTTATTATTGACTTAGATGGATTACCAAGCTGTGCTTCCTTCTTTAGCCTCGAACAAAGGCTAAAGTTCATGCCTTCACTGAGTAGCAGATGTTCATGAAGTCTGAACTACTGGGAGAGGAACATGAACGTGAACTCCAACTTCAGCATATTTCACGGTTAGACACGTGCTTGACAAAAGCCACTTTCAAAAACCCCAACAAAAATAAAATGTTATTTCACACGAGCGTAATACAAAGTGTCTAGTTCACTTTTTATTTACCCAATATAGAAAAACATGTGTTTCTGGCTGCCTTATTTTTCTAATTCCTGTTTCAGAATAATAGATTTCTTACAGCTCTTTGAAAAACATACCCCTGGTTTGCTTGAGAACAAAAAAGAATAGTGCATCACTATAAGCACTTCAGATTTCCAATAAGCTAGATATAATGAAAGGCTGTTGCAAGATTAGCTCTTGCCATTCAACTCCAAAAAATGGCAACAGCCCCATCAGTGTTGAAGACTAGAGGCAAGTAATTCAGTAACAGAATATAATAGTATAATTTTATACCAGCATATCAGATTTAAGCTAAGCTAGAGATAATTACAAACTGTTATAGGATTAGAACTTACCATTTAACATCAGAAGATTGTCAGTCCCCGGATGTGGATAACTCAAGCGACCTTAAAAGAAAACAAAAACCAAAGAACAAAACACATGCAGAGGTTTTAGCTATTATGCTAGAAAAAATAATGAAAAATCACTGCTTAGAATTTGCCTAAGGGAAATAAAGAGCTAATATTTAACTCCAAGCACATTAACCAACAATACCCTTGACCCAAGTTAAAGCTGACAAGAACAGACTTCTTAACCTTAATTCTCTGGTCATAAGATCTGCAGTGTACTTTGGGATCAGCTCCAATAGGATAAAGCCACTTTTTGTTTCATGACACCCAGAAATAGTGCTGACTGCTTTAGTCTTCTCTTTCACAGTGACTGTGAATAACTGCACTATGCACACTGCTCAACAGAGTGGCATTTCTACAACTTAGTGCTTCTCTACTGAAACAATTTAAGAAAAATCATGTTAATAAGGCAGAAAATGTTATTAACTGATTTATGACTGCATCTTGGTATATTCTCATATAACCCTGGTATGTAGTATTTTTCAGTAAGTCCAGCAAAACTAGAGGAACTGCGTATCTACACATTCCACAAAATTAAAGACTGTTACAGATAAAATTCTCAGCATTTGACTGAATAAAAAATTATTTGAAAACCTTATATCCTGACATCAGAATTTTTCAAGAATTGCATTTTACTACATCGGTGGCATGTTATACTTTAGTAGTTATGTTAACTACTTTAGTAGTTAAATGAATGGTTTAAAATGCACAGCTGAAGTGTCTGCTCACTATGAATTCCTTTTTATTAAAGGAGACTTTTTCTGTTTACAGGAAGCTGCAAACATACCAGTAGTGCACACTGACCTAGAGAGACATTTACAATAACTGCTGTGTTTGGAAAAACTGTGGTTGAATGTGCAAAAAACTGCATTGCCATCTATCTTGCTATTCAAATATGCTTGCTTGCATATAATCTGAAGAATATTTTATATATATATATATGAACACTGTGACTTAAACATGTAAATCTTCTGAAGTAAATGGGAATGCTTGTAGAGGCATAAAGAAGAACCCAGTCTGGAAGCAATGGGCACGCAGAACTCACACATTTTTAAAGGGTCATATATATGCAGATGGCTTGCAAGAAAAAGAAACCTCAGGGGAAAAAAAGAAAAAAAAATCTAAATCAGCAAGCTATATATTAAGGCTGTCTAGCAATTCTTATCATACTGTGTTTGGTCCTCTACTGCTGGTAAATCCATGAGCTTAGCAGCAAGGCTAGAAATTTCTGGAAATAGTTCTGAGTCCCAAGGGACAGCTTTGGGGCTAAATAAAAAACATTTTTATTGTAAATGTGTAAATAATAGGGTTTAGGTTTTGCTCTTCTCCTTTAAGAAACTAACACGGTAATTTTCTGGCAAAAAATAATTTGAAAATATCACACATATCGAACACATTGCAAACTCTGAAATGCAAAACTTAAAAATAACAGTATTAGGATAATTTAGGAAATTTTGTTCAGCCATATTATTTATTTACAGGCATTGTGGCAAAAAATTTTTATACAACTATGAACTATTTGGCATCCCACAGATATTATTATTGTAAGAATGCATGGTACCAGAACACCTGCAGATTAGGCAAGACCAATCTGCTGTTGAATTTGGAAGCACTGAAAGGCTAGGGCAGGTTCCTGGAGAAAGGCAGATGAATGCCACCCAGAAGGACTCTGCTGTCTTCTCTAACTTCGACAGAATCTTTGAGTAGGTTTAGGCAAAATACTAAACAAAAACCTTTGTAGAAGCCTCTGTCTTTATGTTTCTTGCCTTCAAGTTTTAATATATTTGTTCTGTCACACTGAACATCTACAGTTATATCTAATGTTTCTTGGAACTATAAAAATTCTGCCCTTCTAGCAATGCATATTAGTAAAATAGGCAGAGATCCGAAAAAAGGCATCCTTAAATTGCACTATGGGAGCTGCCACAGCTCAGCCTGGTGTATAAGTTACTTTGCTATACTGCTTAGGTTTTTGCGCTATCAAGGCTAATATTCAGTTGTGTAACAGCAAGAATTTCCCAAGATCACTGTCATATCATGTTTATATACATTTCTGTAGAAATACTTGTAACAATATGAGGTGTTCCTTCCAAATCAGAATGCTGTATTTATTGAGAATAACAAAAGAAATTGTGAGACATTATCTCAAACTTCCTTGAGTCTGTGGTGACAGTCTTTCTCCCCGTCTGAATTTATCCTCTTTTCCTACTTAGCAAGAGAGACAAAGGATAGGGGGTTTTTTTTCTGCAATGATTTTGTAAACAGAAGTCAGATTTAAGGCCTAGTAGGACAGAGAAGCTCACTAGAAACACCTGGGGAAGAAAATTTGTAAAAAATAGTCAATTCTAGCTTTATAACTCTTTTGCATTGTTTTGCTTTTTCCCCTTTATAGCTTCGCAAATAAGCTGCATCTGAAAGAAAGACGCCGAGCTGAAATAATGAAGGACTCTCACTGAGTGGAAGGGAAGGACTGCACCAGGCAGCTGGGCCCACCACTGCAGCCCAAAACCCCATCTCCCTGTTGGGGAGATGAATTTGCTAACTCAGATAATGAGGATTTCTAGGTTAGAAATGAAAACAATTAACACAATATTCAGTACACTGCTGTATTGATACTAGTAAGTTTTATTTACATGGTTATTTCAATGAAATCACACTTTACTGCATTCCCACGAACTAAACCCCTGTATTTGCTAGCTGGTCTAGCACTTGAACTTACAACTTTAAGAACATTTTAAATATAGAATGTTTGCTTACATTTTCAGAATACAATCACTGCTACTGATTTATAATGTTAATTTAGTTTCTTATCCCTCAGCTTAATCTGTTGAAGTAAAAGGCACTGTTTTCAAGGCTATCCACTTGAATTTCATGACATACATAAATTCAGAACATTTCACACGTGGAACTGGGATCAAGATCAGTTTTACACAGAGCTCAGACCACAGCATTTTCTAACAGGTTATTCTAGTTAAATGGACATTTACTATATTAAACCTCACTTAAAATATCAGTATGTAGAATACAGAAGATGGGAGAACCATCTTGTAACAATTTACTTTGCTTCTATCACATACATCTTTCTAGCTGGCTATTTTCGCTGTATGTTGTTCGATGCATTAAAAAAAAAAAAAGTATATACCATTTTAAGAACAAGGCACAAATCCTATCTAATCCCATCCTGCTTCAATGTCAGAAATCTAGAACTGTATAAACCATTCAAGGGTCTTCTAACAGTTCCGGTGGTCTCTACCTGCTTAAAAAAGTAGTTTTAATAATAAAGATGATTGAATAGTTTAAAATCAACTACCAACTAGTTAAAAAATATCTAATACTTAAATAATAGACTTAGTCCATTCTTGAAAAATGTAAAGTAGTTATTTCACTACCTCTCTACAGAACTTGTCTACAGAATAAAAAATTTGTAACCTGCTACTATCTGGAACAAATACAGCACCTAATAGTACCATTCTGTATCAGAAAGATCATTCATGTTACAGAAATTTTCTCTGTGTAAATCTGAACTTGCAACTTCACCTTGTTACTGCTAATTAATAATTCTCTTGTATCGTGGCTAAACTGAAACTAGCATTGCTAAGAAGCAGCAGGTATGCCTGACACTTCTTATGCAACTAGACTTCTATTAAATCTGGTCTCCTCTTCCTTATCTAAATGTAATTGATATTAACAGAACTGCCTGCCTCACGCATATTTCTCAATGCATTCTTCTCCAAGGACAGAAAAAAAATAAAGGCTTCAAATAAATTTTAGTGGGCCACTTTATCCACCGAACCAAATTAAAGGCTTGCTAATCCAAACATGAGGAAAAAGTAACAATCTTAGTTTTAGCAACATTTCTGCAATCTCATGTTACTGATAGGGGAAAACGAAATTTAAATTTTTGTAAACTTCTTTTTGGCATAGTCACTTTTTAATTTTAAGGCAAATTCACATCTACTTTTAGAAATGCATACATTTTATTCATATTTAACTAAACTGTTGGAGGAATCCCCATATAATAAAACATTACTGCTTCAAACATTACTGACTCAGAGATTCACAAGTTTGGTATTTCATGCCTACTCTTCCCCTTTAAAAAAAGTCTTAATGTGTTGTATGGAGAGACTGAGAATCAAAAATTCCTTACCCCTTTTCCTTTTTGTCAAGAGATCTCCTGAGTAGAAGAGGAAAAGCTTCCAAGTCAAGCTTTTCCCAGTACGAGTGAATGGCTGAGGATCACAGCAGTTTTAGAAAGCAGTTTTTGGAATCAGCGTAGTTAAGACAACAGCACAAACCCGTGTTTGGACAACACCTAGTTACAGAAAACCTAGAGACTGCATTTTCCAATGCTTGCGTGCGAATTATGCAAGCCAGAATGAGGTCAAATGGGTTGTCTTTGATAGTCCATGTATTCAGACAAATCAGTGTCTCAGCCTTAAATATATTCTTTTATCAGAAAAAAAATTCTATGACAGAAAGAAGAAACAATGTGTATGTAAGATTTCAAAGCCTTTCATGTGACTAGGAAGAGAATTTGTTCCTTTGTATTTTTTTTTCCTAGCCTCAGAAATTCTTTTCTTGGCAGAAACTGAATTACTCTAGGAAGAAACTGCACAGCTTTAAACTTTAGAGCTTCATAGCACAAAATATAAAACAAATGTCTTTGAAAGAAAGACAATGTTCACTGTGCCACAATCTTTACTAGAAAGATGTTTAAAACGGCAGGTAATGAATGCCATTAAATCAGTCTCCTCAATTCCAATAGATATTGCATAGAAAATGTAACAACTGTTTCTAAGCTTTCTCCACAACCTGTTTCAGCCCAAATGCATTGTCTTTCCCACTTCTTGACAGCAAAATGCATTGACATTTGGGGGAGTAGAAAGGGGAAAAAGAAAAGCAGGTATGCAAGTGGTATATCTGAAGAGTTATACCAGCAATACCTATATTTGTCAGGCTATCAGTATTTTAATTCTTCTCTCAATTGTTTTAAGAACTGTTAGAAGAATAAAAAGGCTATTTAAAACCAATGATATAAAAATGAATTAATTTAACTTCAGTTTTTATTTCACTGGAATTGAAGGGATGGGATAATCTTAAACATTATTTAAGGTCTTGTTATGAAATGCATTTCAAGAAAGCTGCATGGGAAAGATTAGTTTTAATTTGATCAGTATTTCTGCTGCAATGACTAGTGAAGTCAAACATCTTCTCCCTATTACCCTACCTTGAAAATATCTTATCGAAAGATAAAAATTACTTTTCTTTTGATCATGTGTGTTGTAATAACAAAGCTTTGTCTAAGTGAAGCCAAAACTAGTCATCTACAAACAATTTTCTGGCAGGCAGAAACTTAGCTTTCAGTGAATCATATTTGAAATAATTTTTTTTCTCAAGTTCATGAAAGCAAAAGTGGTGAAATTTGACTTGCTCCTAAAATGGATGTTGACATGCAAAACTTGAAGCTATGAGCTAGTACACAGACTGTCTGTTCTGCATTGTGCACAGTTTCAGACAAGATGCTTAGTCATACTCCAGATATTGTAAGCAGCTAAATCTGAAACACGTGCCTAAAATTCCAGGGACTTTCATTTTACTGCTGCGATCAGATGTAAAAGATGCATTGTTTTAGCGCACTTAGATTTACTTGAAAACTTGTCATAAAATATTCTCTAGTTACAAAATACTCTTTAGTTACAACAAAATATGTTATATAATCCTAAGAGCAACAAAATAATAATAATAATCATCTTAATCCTGTGCATTCTGCAAGCAAATATGATGGAGTTTTAAATAAATGTTAGATTTTCTGTGGTGAAAAGTCAGAGGGACTGATATAACCAAGATAAAGTTTCACGGCTGGCAGATAACAGAAAAAAAAAAGTCAAAGTTGCTCAGAAATTCCAATTAATGGTGAAAAAAACCAGAAGACAGTAAAGAAGAACTAAAAGACTGATATACCACAAGGTCTCTTCCTCCCATTTTCAGTCTGTAAGGAACATTTCTCGTGCCTTATTGTTAATAACGTAGCTGTTTCAGCTGAAATCACATCCACGGAGAAAAAATATCTTATCCATCAACTTAAATAGCAGCACACAATTACTCTATTTAAATTCAGTTGGCATGTGCATTGTTCTCTGGCACTTGAACAGAAAAATGGGTTTCCTTTGAGTTCATCACTATCTATGGCTTCCATCTGCTTTAGTTCAAACATAAAACTTAGCAGAATTTTCACTGCAAGAACATGACTGTTTAACTGTTAAAAAAAATAAATCTCTTAACTGTAGACTGACACAATATTCTCATGTCCCTAGAAAGCACAGATGGAAACTACTGAGTTTTTCAAGGTATCTACGTATGAACCAAATTAACTTTCAAGTCTTAAAGCTTTGTCTTGTCTTACTCTCCTTGGAAAATTATTATTGGAAACATACCATTTTCGTCTATTGTAACATAATGAAGTACAAAGAGGTAAATAAAAATAAAA
Source organism: Illadopsis cleaveri (assembly GCA_013399915.1). Lineage (NCBI taxonomy): Eukaryota > Metazoa > Chordata > Aves > Passeriformes > Timaliidae > Illadopsis > Illadopsis cleaveri. Next base: position 1,499,223 of record VXBB01004271.1, read on the forward strand.
ATTGGTACTTTCTGTGTTCACTGTGCCTCTGAAATCTCTTCTGCATTACAGAGCCAAAATTAAAACAGTGAGATGGCAGGGGGAACCAAGCAATCAATTCCATTTGTCGTGTCAGCATGTACAGCAAGAAGAAACAGACTGGTTTTCATCTTCAGGAATGTGAGAGGTGCCAATGGCAATATATTGCAGTGAAGATCTGCATTCTCTAGCTTTATGCCTAACAGTAGTCTTCAGACAAGGAAAGAAGTAGTCACCACCTGAGCATGGCAAATAGAAGCAAGAATGCTCTGTAACAGGAACGACATACCTGGTCACCTCATCTTTGAAGAGATATGCATGCTTTAAGCACACAGCAGTTACCACTGGGCAAGCTGTTTACAGGTTTCAAGCCTTTTGTGTTACTTAATAATGTTTTGCAAACATGTAGAATAGACAGAAACTGAATTGAACAATGGACTTAAATAAAATCGCTAAAATGGAATTAATTCTCTCAGGCACTAAGAAAGAAGCGATCAGATTTTAAAACACCTAAGAAAATGTAATTTCGGCTTCCACTTCCTTTAAAGTCAAGGAAATTAACGATTTAATTAAATGCTACATACTTACAGATGCTTTGTAGAGATTTTCAACTTGGGAAAAAACTCCAAACTTTTGGCTAACTATTTTAAATATTAAAATACCATTAAGTCCTATCTGAATGCTATAGGTCTTCCAAATGATTACACGGTTCTTAAGAGAATCATGAGCAGACTAGCAAGGTGTCCTTAAAATTAGGAGAACAACAGGCCCTTCTGTGCTAATGTATTATATAGTAAGTATAAAAGCCTCTAGAAATGGAGAATGGATGGGAGTAAATAATGCTCAAAAAAAAAAAAAAGATTGTTTTATTTTTCAATTGCTTCAATACTGAGATTTAATTTCTACAAAGCAAGTCTGAAGTCTTGGATAATTTCAAAATTAGATTGTGTTAGTCTAATTAGAATACCACAAAAGAAATAACATCTGATCAGTCGAAGTGAAATGATTTGGGTTCCCTGCCCCAATGTTCAATATAAACGCTACCTGAGAAAGTATGGAAGAACAGAATTCACCAGAGTGAGTTAATGTACAGTGAAAAGAGGAGTTCAAATGGAAGCCCACATATACCAGCTATATGCTTACTGCTGTCGCCAAATGATTAATAGAGCCCAGGACTGTAGGAGGAACCAGCATTCTAAAACCAACTGTATTTCTGGACTTCTTGGATGCATTAGAATCCTCCAGTAGATTTGAAAAAAATACTTGAAAGGACAAAACCTGATTTTATCAATGGACTTAGTTTTCTTTTCACTTAGTTTTCTTTTCAACTTCCACTGCAGAGAAAGGGAAAATTAACTGCTAACACTGGGAGTGGTTTGTTTTAAGTAACTGTGAAACAATGTTTTCAGTAAAGGATAGCTTTAGATTGACTTTTCATTTGAATGAGAAAATAGTTCATTTGCCATTTTCATATGAACCTAGAATCTAAATTAACAATCAGTATTAATTCAAATATGCAGAATGGATGACCCTTTTTTTCTTTATTAAGCACAGTAACATACCTTTAAGTGGATCATGCTCTGCTCTCATAATGTCAATAAGGGAGTTTTCCAAAGAGTGCATATTCAGACTGTCATACATTCTATTTCGATCCTAAAAGAAAACAAAAGCCTTAGTATTGGAATACAAATCCTGTAGTTTTTAACAAAAAACCTGAAAGGAAAACACAGGTTCCTTCTAACAGCTGCCCACTCAGACACTCTGGAGACGGACAATGATGCAAAGTAACATCTGATTTTATTAACTGTAATTTTAACAGCATCCAAATATAAAACTAGAGCTGCACTGTGAAGAACTCTGTGTGATGCAGTGTGAACAAATGCTGTGTATGCATTTGACAGGCTGTGACTGCCTTTTTCCTTCAAAACTGCTTGATCAGTTCTAGTGATCCACAGCACAGTTATGCATTAGGCTGATTAATGAAGGAGACTAATGTCCGTAAAGAGTTCAATTTCATTTCATGCACAAGTAAAATAGTGAGGAAGGTGGTGAACTACAGGACAAGGACAGTCATGTCACATAAAAGAGAGCACTTTCTTGGTGCTTGGCCAAGTGTCTGGCATGGGCCACCAGCCCCTGCCAAGGCTGCACTTGCTGGCTTCAGGGCCTTTGCATATAAAGACTTGGGTTACAAATGGTCAGCACTTAATGGTTAAAGGGTGGAAAATCAAAGCTAAACTATGAAAAGGAAATGTCACAAATCTTACTAATAGATTATCAGCCTTACAGAGCACAATTTCTTTTACACATGATTATTAAGAAGTTACTATAATGTCTTTATAAATATTTTCAGTAATAAAAGATATTGCAATGAATTAAAAATTTTGTTTTACCCAAGCCATTTTCTCCCATGTTTTCCATTACACCCAAGTTACAGACACAGAAAAAAGATGACCTCTAAATTCTTTGGTGTTTTTGGGGATACCTTTCAGAAACTGTAAACAGTTTGTATAAAACTATAATCTCTTCTATTTTCAAGGCTTCTGCCTAGACTGTACTGCACTTAAATCCTGTAACTGTGCCTTTACTGTTGTCTCCTGTCTTCACTATAGTAATTCAGCAGAGTAGGATGAAATACATCATATACATCCCAGGACTGGTGAAATTCCCTGAAGATGCAGCCATCTACTTGGTATGTATATAATAGGAACAGAAGGTATATGACCCACGCTCACTGTGACTTTCCATGACGGTTCAGCAGAATCACAGACTCATTTCAAACCATGTCCCTCAGCAAACGGATATTCTTCACATTGGAGGAGTGAAAAAGCAAGCTTTGGAACAGAAATTTTGTATGAATCACACACTACATGTGTACTCATGATCAGCTTTGCTATGATGAAACCAGAGTTTTACCTTCACCTCTTAAAAAGTTTAGTCCATGTCAGGATGAAGAGAGAGAAGCCTTTTTTCCCACCTCCCTCTATCTCAAACAACTATTCAGAGTAATGGGTTCCTGTTGGGTAAGCAAACTGTTAAAAAATAAAGGATCTGATCAAATTAGTATTTCTGGGAGCCCTAGAACAATTCTAATGATAAATTTAAGAAGCAGGTTTCTCTTGTCTCCTGCCACATCCCCGACCCAATAACTGTGACACTTCGTGAGGCAATCTTCAACACAGTTTGAGTGCCAACAAGTCACCAGCACTATTTTAGTTCATAGTAAACTTTATTTTGGACTGGCTGGCTTTTATTCAGTTTAGTTACCCTGAGAACCATCAAATGAAACTGCAGTGACTAATCTTCCATGCCCTTACAAGTTTGTTTCTCAATAGCACAATGAAAAGAACCAGCTTACCACAGCAAACTTGCTTTCTACAGAAGGTGTGAGCAATGACCAAGCTGGATCTGTTCCCTACTGTCCCCCACCATTTAGAAGGTATCTCATCAGGATTGTTAATGAAGTCTTAAATTCAGTTTACAGCACTAGTTGGTAGGTAGTCAGTGCTCTTGCAAAAACCAATGCTGAGTATAGACAAAACATTATTTGCTACCTTTGTAGCTGATAAGGGAAAAGAACTAGTGTTGGCTAAAATCAGAATGAACTGTATATGGTGTTTTATCTTTGTAACAGGCTCATTACATATTTTCTTATTTATTTTTTTGAACACTGCTACATACATTTGTGCTGAGGAAACTCATGACTGTCTGGGAAATGGTCATTATTACAGACTTAATGACACTGTGGAGCAGGAGCCTGTAAGAAAAGGCTCAGCCATGGTTAATTCCTAAAACTGGGCTACTTGGTCCCAGATCTTACAGAGAAATGGAAAAGTAAAACATGGAACATCTGCTTGCAATTTCTTTGTAAACTGCTCTACCAGGAGACATGGTGCAATGATTCTAAGTTCACCCTTGCATCATTCTACTTTGAAAGTTCTGTGTCTTGCTCTGCTAGAACAGAAGAACAATAAGCTTTTCCCATCCATTTTAGAAAGTTTGTTTCCTTGAATTGTACTACTTAATTTTGGGCAGTGGAAACATACAATGGACAGACACTACACAATATCAAAACGTTATGAATACACTGATGTACAGCAGGATTCAAATATGGGAATTGCATTCTGCTATCCCACTACCCACACATCACACTACCCACTCATGAATTTGGGTAGTATCTTGGTAATCAGGGCTTCAAAATTTTAATCTCTATTCCAAATGACACTGATGAATTGCATGCTATAAAGCAACATTATCTGAAATTCAACTGTCTCTAAAGGAGTAAGTAATTCTTTGGGTACAAGGTTAATTTTAAACCTTTGTGCAGCTTGGCTTTATAATGCTACAATACTGCTTTGAGCTCCCCAAATATGTATATCATCTTTCAAGAGAACAGTTACCATGTATGCTAATAGGAAGCTTTAATTTCAAAGCAGAACTTAGAAGTGTTCCAGTAATGTAGGTCACACACTAGACAGTATTTTCTAGAAAGGTCTGTTGAAACGGGACAATTCCCCTACAGCAGGCAGTACTAAATCAGAAAACTTCCATTATGATTTTGGTCAATTTTTGGGACAAGCACGAAAAGCACTACCATAGAACACAATTGTTCCAGATCTCCATGCATGTGGAAACAGTCCCAAGAATTAGGATTAGCTTTAGTTTAATTATTTCAACACAACTGATAAGCAGTTATCTTCTAAAATAACCTGCACCTACTCGTAAAACAACATGGAAGTAGTCCCAAAAATTAGAACTATTCCCATGTCGTCTTAAAGATAGTTCCAGATTGTTTTGGAAGATAACTGCTTATCAACCACGTCAAAATAATGAAACTAAAGATAATCAGTAGTGCAAAGGCACTGATACCTAAGCATGTATGTTAATACATGTTTTCTATCATCCTTACTCCCGAATTTTCAAGGTTGAATTTCTGCTAAATATTTTTCACTGACTTCAGCTTTGTGGCTCATCAATCCTGTGCTAAGAAGCAAGTGAACTCCTGTTGTGTCAGAAGGCCTGTATCTCAGTGGAATGTCACAACAAAATGCTAGCTTTCTTCTCTCAGAGATGATAGTTATAGTTAACTTCTCCCAAGCACTACAAATTCTCAGACTAGTTTTTTTACTTTTAACTGTCTAAATGTTTGAATCCTGCTTGACCTACCTTTCCCATATCAGAACTACAACTACAGACTGAGTGATATGGTTAAGTAAAAAATTGTCTATGTAAGAAAGCGTACAGAAAAGTGGTAGTTATTTTAGGAATAGGAGAAGCACAACATATCCTTCCCACAGAATACAAGTGCTAGAAGGAGCTGTTGACAATGTCATGCAAAGTACACATAGAGAGTGTGCCTTTGAGAAGTAGTCCCCAAGCCATGCATCTGAATATGCACAAATGGGAGGGCAGCTGTCTCTGAAGAGCAAGTTTCAGTACTCAACTCACAAACAAACAGCTTTTCTTGGCACATTCTCTTTAGAACTTCTATATATATCCCTGCAATTTATGCAAATATTATCCTGTTCGAGCACTTGCAGAAACTGAAGTCACATCTCTTAGCTTATGTATGGTCACTTATGCATAAAGCAAATACAAGGACTGAAGCTATTGAGTGGTGAATAGTTTTGCTATTTTTTAACCACAAACACTATTTCATAGTTAAGAAGTTTGACACCTTTGAATTTTGGACACATGCTTTAAACTACTGATTTGTGGGACTACTTGAAGTAAAAAATTAAAATGCTAACATAGGTATTAAAATCTGTAAAAGGTAGTATCTTTAAGAAACAATCTTTACATGTCTCTTCATATCCTAAGGAAATGTAGCACCATGAGATGGGAGCTGAAGACAAAAGTCATAAAGCTTATAGTCATTTCAAGTATGGTCTTACACGGCTGCAAAAAGGACTCCAACTTCAACCTCGATGAATTAACTGAGTTTGTTAAAAGCTAAACTAAAGAAACCTTTTTAAACCTGCATCTCCAACTAAAATGTTAACAAGTTCCATTTTTTTTTCACCTTAAACCTGACCACCGAATAAAAATGTGCTTTAAGACTAGAAAGTGACAGCTAATTTAGGAATAAAGTATCCACACTTTAAGAAGTACCTGAATATAGTATTCAGTGTTAATGTTAGCAGTAACAACAATTCTTACATACATATTCTAAAATATCTCTGCTAACATCTGAATTTCAAGTCATTCTCATTTTATTGACGATATACTATAATCATAAGGCCCTTGTTGAAACCATAACTAGTGTAAATGAGAACCTAAATATGCAAACCTACTGAAAATACAATTTTAGCTCTACAAAAAAGCAAGGAGGAAGGCTTAAAGTCGACACACAAAATTTCTTGGTTACTTTTCAGAGTGTCATTAGTGGTAAAGATGAACTAAAGATGTCTGGTAGACATCTGCGAATGGTCAACTTGACAACAAAGTGTTTAAAGTTAAAATTACACAATCAGCTACATAAGCTAACTAAACTGAGCCTAAAATGCACCAAGAACCCGTCCTGTGGCAAAGACACACCCATTTCCCAGCCACATAAGCATTTAGAAATTAACAAAAAAATGCCAATATTGGAGCACTTCAGCTCAAGTGTATGTATTCATAACCTGGAAACAACCAGACACCAGACTATGGAGATTATGAAAGTCTTGGCAACCTTAACTTGTATACAAGGTAAATCTAGAAAATTTGTATATTAATAGTTTCAATGAAATAACTAAAGGGATATTTAGACATTTGAAAGGGAAGTTGCTATTCAAGTTTTGGGTTTCTCACACCCCTGCTTCACATCTAGAAATGTCTATACAGTCCTGAGTACTTAAATGCAAATACATCAGCACATATAGCAAATGTACTTTTGGATGGATCTTAGGTGAGAACACATTCACTTTAACTCAGAGAACAAGGTGAGATAAGCTACTTAGCATATACTAGCATACTATAGCATATCACTGCTATACTATCATGGCTGTTAAATTGTTTGTCGAATTTTCCTAACTCTGATTTTGTATTGCATTAATAGAATGAGCTGTATAACTGAAGCAAATTTAAATAATAGAAGAAAAGTCTTGTGTCATATGAAGTCATAAAAACATTTGCATGGTAAGACCTTCAAAACCCAGTAATTGATTCCTTTGAATGGTTAATCTGTGCAGCTCCTAATGCTGTTTATTCAAAGGTTGTGATCCTGAAGTTAAAAGCATGGCCATAGACTGCTTTCCCCAGTTAGAGATATCCCCAGTAAGGTCCTCAAACACAAATATCTGGTTGTGCGTGTTATTTTAATCAGCCCCAGGCAATCAATCCATTGCATTAAAAACCCTGAAACTGCTCTGTTCCAGCACAGCCTCACAACAATAAACTGGTAAAGTCTAGCATACAGATCAGTGTTTGGACAATTATATTACTCTGAAGAAAAAGAAAACTTTGCAGATAGATAATCTCAATGCGTTCAAGTTTAACATCAGCTGCCAAACACTCAGCACCTTTGAAAAAATGGGCCACACATTTAGGAGTCTAAATACGGCATTAAGAACCCAAGTTTAACAACTTGACCTTCACCTAATATTCACTGGTATGTGTATCATCTAGATTAGCCAATGAAAATGTTAAGCTGTATTAAATTATACTAAAACTGTCACATTGAAAATTTGAAATTCTCCAAATGGAAGTGACTCAAAGGCAGAAAAACATGACAGCAGCTCAAATTAAATATCTGAAACTAATACCTGTTGTGACATGCAATCTTAAATCTCATTTTGTTTTTCATGTGATTTGCTTTCTTTGGAAACTTGAGCACATTTCAAAAAGAAACAGAAAAAGAAAAATCTGCCTTTGTGCAAGATGCTACCTTTACCATACCAATCCCCAGCTGGAGAGCTGTGTTTAAACACAGAATAAGAACGCGCAGCTTTTGGGACCATGAGCATTACACACTCTTTGTCTGAACAAACAGGAAGGACAAATCAAGGTGAAAACCACCCAGACACACGGTGTATTTCCTTAATTCAAAAGAGACACAGAAATTAAATTCACGTTTATAGAATGCAGTGTTTTTACTAGAATGAAAATAGTTGAACACTGATACATAGTATTAAATATTTTTAACAGGTTTTAGTAAGATTATTTTCACGAAATAAAGAAGAAAAAGTAAGCTTGCAATCAAAATAGAGCTAGCAGAAACAGCAATACTTAAAAAAAAAAAAGTAAAAATTTAGAAATAGTTAATTATCTTCCTCATACATAGAGTGTAAATCAAAAAAGTGGATATACAAAACACTAATCTCTGTCCTTGGGTTTTGTCCACAGATACGCCTGTAGCATGTTTTTCAGGAAAAAACACTTGCATAAAAGTTTAGAAATATATTTTCAGCTTCATACTTTATAATTGGGCCTTTTTCTGTACTTTAGGTCAGGGAATAAAAGAGAATATTCGTATTATATGACTTCCTGAAATGCAATATAAGTGCCTAAAGTGGAATCCCAGGGGCTGTGTAAGGTCAGTGGTGCCAGGTATGTTCTTCTAGAGAATTAGATTATCTAAATAAGGAACCTAGATTCTCTCTAAGGAGAGAGAAATAGGCCCCTCAATTAAATGCTTAAGTTGTACGGTGTCAATACTTGACAAGAGTTCTAAACTGTTCCTTTAATGATTCAAGTGCAAGGCAACAACCCTTCCATATATGAAATACCTACAATGGTGGAAGCAGTATGGCTCAACTTAGACAAAATTACGTCTACAGATTTTATGTCCATTAAAGAATGTATTTGATGCAGTTTGTATTATCTTAAAATCCTGAGAAAGGCAGTAAAGCTTCTAACAGTGAGGTACGTAAGAAAACCTTGGCTACATGCTTAATTTCCTCGTGTTTAAATCAGTGTTGCCATAATGTTTAATTACTTTTACTTAAAACCAAAAAACCCTGACATTTTAAAACACCTAAGAGAAGTCTTTCATAACTTCGTAAGCAAAAGCAGCTTTGTGGCAACTAATTGTGTCCATTGTGAATTCAACTTCATATGGGATATGTTTTAACTAAGTTTTGACTAAGAAGTACAGAAAATCGGCTTTCATCCCTACAAGCAATACTCCTAATAGTTTACTCAGTTATCAGTAATGACATTCATCGTTACTGGTTTAATGTCAAGAAATACTTTTTTCATCAGAACTGACGCCAATTCTATTCTGGGGCCCACCCAGCAATGCAAACACCAAAGAATAAAGAAGTTCAATGGAAGGGTAAAGCTTTGAATTTGCATATAATTCCCCCATGGTTTATCTTGTCTGCATGAGATGCGTGGTTTTTCAGAAAATGGAGGAGCAGCTGACATGCCGAATGCTATCTGGACTTTGCAAAAATATATAGCGTTTTTAAAAAATGGTAGCTGAACATTAAAGATCTACACAAAGTCCCTGAGAGCAATGGCTTTTCTAAGCTGTTTTTAAATTGCGAATTTTGCGCTAGCTGAAGTTTGGAAGAGCTGCTTTGTCCCCTCCCCTACAAAATTATTACTGCAGTTAGCCCAAAGAAAAAGGTGTTCTGCAAAACTGTCAATGATGGAGTATATATATCCATCATGCATGCAAAAATGTGTTTGGTCTGTGGAAGCTTGGAAGAGATAGGTAACTTCTACACACACATAAATGCTTTTGTGCTAGACTTTCCCAACAGCACGAAATTTAATTAGTACTGTTTTTTTAGTATTTTCTGAAATTGCTACTGTATCTTTAAGAACCCTCAATCTAAATACCACAGCCTTTTATGGAAGGAGACAAGCATAGTACAAATCAGCAGGATGGGTGTTTGACAGAATTGCAATTGCCAACAAGTCCTGATGAAAAGAAGCACGAGTTCCAAGCTCTATTTAACTTTTTCATTATGACTTGCAAAATGTAACAGTCATCACAAGGAATTAATCATATAACAATAGTGTACTAACTGAAGAATAAGAACACGATTTCAGCGTAGCAAAGTAATTTATGGAAACATACAGTGTTTCCACAATAGCAGTAGATAACATTTCAACCCTTCAGAGAGGTTTATTTTTACTGTGTTCTGCAACTATGACTTTATACATGTCAGGGAGATCTGAGCAGAGACAGATCCACAGCATAAATACTGCCAAACAGGCCTATTTAACTGGTGGGTCTGGTGCTCATAGGTGTGACCAACACTTAAGAATGCCCAACTGCTCACTTTGACATTATCCCTTAAAAAATTCCCCAAACCCTTACACAGAAACATTAAAATATTACAAAGTTAAATTGCAAGGATTTCTTTTCTAGCTTATTACATAGAAATTAATTAGATGATAGCCTAAATGCACAAGATGCTAGTTTAGACATAAAATTAGTTCATCTATGTTTGACAACTGCTGCAGAAGCTTCTGAAAGTTCAAAGTATTGGTCATTTGGACTGGTAAGGCATATTGGCTGAGCAAATACATCCACAGCCTGGGCTTAGCTGCATATGAATTACAGTGTATGTCGTGGCAGTTTCAACGTATGATGGCATTAATATTTTTAAATATGTTCCTTAGGTTAACATCTTTGGGACTATATTTTTGTTCCCTGCACTGCAAAGTAGTACCTATCTGTAATCTCTTTTCCTTAATAGAACACAATTCCTGAAAAATATCGCATTTTCCCCATCTTTCTACCCACACAAAAGATTATTCAACTACGACATTCCAGCTAGCAAGGCTACTTAATGGAACCTGTCTTGACAGTATGGACAGTAAGTTTTCAGGTCCAAATGTATACACTTGAGCATAACTTCAGCATGTCTAAAAGTCAGGTAGTTTCAAAAACACTTCAAGCATCAGAGTGCACCTGGATAGAGTCAGGACATCGCCTCCTGTGCAAAGTCACTAGAAAAATAGTACAAAAAACCAGAACTCTAGTGTGAAATCTAGTTCCAAGGAGCACCCTTTTGCCACTACTTCAGCTACATAAGCATTAGATTGCCATTTATGCAAATACAGCTCAAATGTGGTCACAATTATGACAAATGAAAGGTCTTTGCTAACAACAAATGACTAAATATAGGTAAGAATGGGAGAAATAACATTTTACCAAGAGAATACTAAGGCTGGAGTTAAGTGATTTAAAGTCACATAAGATGTCACTGGCAAAATTCAGGTGAATCCAGATCTTTAGTTCTAAGACACATCCTTCCATTTAACACTTCTAAATCACAGGGCTTCCAGACAAAACAAAATACAAAAGGTGCTACAATGTGGAGGAAAAAGATCTCACTGACACACAGGCATCAGCCTAGAATACCAGTAGAAGATAAACATGACAAAGACCTGAGAACCGTCTACAAAAGTAAGAAAAACCCTAAGTAGAAGGACAAACAAACAAAAAAATACCATGAGGTTTAAAGGGATTTATAAGAATATAAGCATTATGATAGACACAAACTGTAGGCACTGATGATGCAATAAACATAGTATGTTTAATCCAGCAAGTATTTTCTGCCTTTCTTGACAATCAATATTCTTATTCAACTGTGAGAATCATATATTGCTGAATACACTCAGCATGTGGGGATTAACTGCAATTTGAGACTAAAAATAATACAGAAACACAATTTTCAAACCAAGTATCAGGGCTGCAACCACTGTTTAATTCTGATATAAAATGAATGAAGTAAAAATGCTATGCAAGACTACGAACACACCACATACACCATCCTTACCTGCAAAGGAAGGAGAGTATTACTGTTGGTGTCAGTTCGGAAAACATTATCTTCAATCCACGATTTTGGTGTCAGTGATGGAGTAGAGCGAGTAAATTTAGGAGGAGCTATGACATTACCAGAAAAGGGCTTCTTCAAAGGAGAGATCTGGTTCATAGTTCCTGGAATTCCCATGGTTCCAGTTCTACGATGGTCTCTGCCATGCATTCCTCCCCAGGATATATTTCCTGTGCTCCAGCCGCTGCTCTGATTGCTCCAGGGTGACTGCTTCAGAAGAGGCTAAGAAAAAAAGATCAATTTATATTATCTTGAAAATACTTGAAATGCTTTTCTACTTTGAAAAAGCCAAACCCCAAATCAACCAACCACCAAGAAAGCAATGCACAGAGATCTCTATAAACCACTCTCTTCTGGTAACATGTAAATTAGTTACTGAAGCAAGGAAAAAAACACAGCTTTGTTAAAAAAAAGTCATTCCTACTCCCCCATATGTCTCCCAGTAAAGGCTGCAGTACTTGTGCAGGCAATTTTGATTATCATTTCAGTAACTGGTAGCATTTTTAAAGCTGTGCAGAAGAAAAATTCCAGGGTATAAAACCAAATTCCAGAAAAACCTGAAACCAGTTTTTATCATACATTACTTGCAATTGCATGATGAGATCTCTGCGAAAGTAACGGAAGGATTTCAAAGAGATCAATTAAAAATTATTATTGAAATCGTATTTATATTTCTACTAATAATTATTTTTACTCAGTGAGTAGTAGTATTTCACTACAGTGAGTAGAAATTTAAAAATTAAAATGCAAATGGCAGATTTAATTCCCCCCACTCCAGTATTTTGAATATCATTGTCTCAGTATTACCATATAAGAGCAAAAAGAGCACTGACTACTGTACAGAGAATCTGTTTGAAAGAGCTATCTTAACATTTCCACATTAAAATGCATTATTCTGAAGCCACTGCTGAAATATTTCTGGAGTAATTTCTGGAGTAATGAATCTGGGATTCTGCAGGGTGTACTCTAGAATCTTTTTTTTTTAATGATTTTTTTTCCTATCCAGATACGGTGCACCTTACAACTACCTAAATACACTTACAA
>VXBB01004271.1:1522236-1591280 GCA_013399915.1 Illadopsis cleaveri
GGTAAATGTTGCAGGCCAAGTACTGGTTCCTCTCTGGGGGGTGAATTGCTTCACAGCACAGTCCTCATAAACATTAGTTTGGTGAGCTGCAGAACTGGTATCATCTGGCTTCCCTTTGTGCTCCTGTCATACACCTGACATTGGGTTGTGTGCAAGCCTGAACAGAAGTTGTCCTCCACCTGGGGCGTTCTCAGGCAATGTCTAGCAAGCGTGGAAGTAGTGCTGCACTACACTCTCCTATAACCAGCTGCCTATTTCTATAAACTGTGTAGGAACTCATTCAATTGAGGGGATTTTTTTTGGTAAGCAGTCAGCTTCTCTTTCACTTTCACCTCTAAATCAAGCCCAAATTCTAGCAATTCTTCCTTCAAAACAGCTGTTTTGGTGTACGCAAGTATTTTTTAAATTGGCTGAAAGACAAGTGTTCACATCCTTCACCACGGCTTATCTCTGGCATGGTAGCCACTCACCCTAATTGCATGTGTTTGTTAAATCAGCTTTTATGGAGGGAAGATCATCTATTTTTAACAATGTAAAAAGTAAACGTCCACTCTGCATTAACTGCCTAATATTCTACAAACACAAGACAAGTGCTACCAAGGAATGATTCATCCCCCAACAAAGGTACTTTTAGAGAGAGAAACCTGATCTCTCTCTCTCTCTCTCTGTTGATTATGAGCTGTCTTGCTGCAGAATCCAGTAGGTGGTCCCTGGTCTTGGGGCACATGCTACTTGACTCTAATACAAGCAAGAACAGTTGTACCGAATCAAACCAAGCATCCTCGGACATCCAGACTCTTCTGCCTCAGGTAGGAGACCCCTTGTGTCCTGAGGCCACAAATTCTGGCTTCTCCTTCACCAAGTCAAGTCTCTTAACTGGCACCTTGGTGTCATCAAGATGTGCTGAAGTCTGTCCTTGGCAGTTTGTTTTCTTTCTGTAGTCTCCAGTTTCTTGATTTTTTGACCATTTGGCCTTCACACCCTCTTGGGTTAGTGGTTTTCTCTCCCTTATAATCCCTTGATTCCTTCCTGCTTTCTTTTATCTTAGCTGTCCCTTTCTAGGGAAGGCTTGAGAGCTTTTTTGGATTAGACTAGTTGGAAGGTAATAGTGTCTGAAAATAAATGCCTAAACAAATGTATAAGAACAAGCTAAACGTGTGTTATGCTTCCTTCAGGCACCTCACCCATTTGCCACACAGCAGCTGCCTAAATTTCCCTTTCCAGGGTGTACTGAGAGGCTTGGATTCCATGTTCCCTGATTGTTACCGAAGTGAGACTGCCTGAAGAGGAGAGCATGCTGGCAGAGCCACGCCTCACCTGAGTGACTTGAAGAAGCTACGGAGTCATGGAGCTGGGATGAGTTCCTTAGATTAGACAACAAACATTGCAAATGCCAAGCCATACACAATATCACTATATATAATATGTAAATTGAAAAAAACAGGTGTTGCAAAGCAAGCTGTTAGTATGGTAGAACCATACATAAGTTATGTTTTTTGCAGCTATTAATCAGCCTGCTTCTGTATATTCATTCCAACAAATGTGCCAGACTTCACCTGGGTGGCCTGTGGTAGAGCTGGGGCTGACAGCTTTCCTGGATTTGTTGGTGCCTGAAAGACAACGATCATCTTGTCTGGTGTTCTGCATCATGCAGTGGGTGTTAAATTTTGTGTGGTGAGTTTAACCATCAGTGCTATAGAATAGAAAGTATAAGGACAAATCACATTAAACTATATAAAATAGCTATAACTGTATAAAGACAAACTGTAAGGGTTACAGAGCAGCTCCTCTGGCTGCCATTCAGGTAACCTGAAAGGGATTGTCAAGGTAGTGGCTTCTGAGATTTGCCTCTGAGTGGTTATCATCTCCTCTAGAAACTGCCTTGCAAAGCTTAAGTTCTTTCCTTGTATAAACCCAGGAGAATAACATCTTCTATTGGCCAGTGTTAGGAACAGGATATTATATGAGAAAGGATTTTGGCCCACTGTCCTTTTTTTTTCTTGAACAATAAAACTTTTAGTGGTTACAAGAAGTGAATGGGATTGTACTGAGATGCTGTGCACTTCGGAGTGGTCTGTGGGTTTAGCTCCTTTAAAAAGGTCTTTCTTCTCTTGTGGAGTAGGATCCATACTTTTTAATGATCAGATACCACTTAACAAGTATTACAGTTTTTGTGAACACACAATAGGTCATGAAGCTTAGATTCAGTATGTAGACTTTATATGTACACAGAGCTACTTCAGCTCTTACTTATTTTGTAAATGAACACGAACACTAGAATATCAGGAGCCTAATGTATACAAGGCAAAGTAGCTCTGACTAGTGGTAGAATCTGCTCTTTCCCTCCTATTAGCTAGTTGGACAATCACCATGCCTGTGATTTTGAATATGGGCTGCAATTAGATGTACACATTAGAAGTATCTTTGCTTTCATTCTAATACTAAACACAGGTTTTTGATGATTTTTTTTTGCATGTTGCAATTAAAAATAAAGTGTTACAGATAGTATTCACTTCAAAAAACCTTCTGTGGATTGGCTCAGCACAGTAGAGACTCATTGCCTGCTTGTAATGCAACAAGTTGTTCTTTCCACAGCCCACAATATTTGTAGGTCTTTCACCATTTGCAGTGATTTACTACTCCATTTGACCTCTTTTCCAAAGCTCTACAGCCAAAAAAAAAAAAAAAAATTTAAATCTGTTTCTTGTTTTCTCTTGCTGTTTTACCACTCCTTGTTTTGCATATTGACTCCTTTTCCTAGAGTCTTTGTTAACCCTCTCTATTTAGGTAGCTGTGTCTGTCCTGCAGTGCTTGCAAGGGTTCTGCATAAGATCTGCTCAATCTTCCCTGAGATCAGGCTGTTTGGGGAAGTACACAGTCTGCTGTCCTGCAGTTTGTGGCATTTGTCTGCTTTGTTGCTCTGCCTAAACTGTGACATGGGGTTGCACACGCATTCCAAAACAGCACATTGTTCTAACTGGTAACAAAATACACGATTTACATACTTTTGCTAGAGCTGCTTCCTCTTAACCCTAAAGTTGATTTTTTGTTAATGACATTTTCCTCCCATGGAAACATGGTGAACGGTCTGGGACTGCAGGTTATTCATATAGAAAAGCAGATAATGAGGTTTGACATTTTACAGGAAAAAGAGGTCTGAAGATTTTTATGGATGTGCTTCATTCACTGTTTTTCTGTTCTTGATTTTTTTAAACTCTGGAAATAATAATCATGTACCCTTAGGAAGGAGGTAAGTAAGTCTTTTTCAGCAGTGAAGAGCCTACTGAATTACAGTAGGTTATCTTTTCTTCTGGTGGTTTTTATCATTAAAAGAAAAAGTATTAATTACCCAGATATAACAAAACTTGGTAAAGAACCCTTTCTTAGATCACTGTGTGTTGAAAAGAAATTAAAAGCTGTGGAAAAAAATAACACCAGCAATTGAAATAGTTTGCTTTGTTCTCTTATCCCACCCCCATGTTATGTTTTTGTTTGTTTGTTTCCAAGGTTAAAAATCTTTAAATTCACAGGAGATGGGCAGCTTTCTTGCTTTATTCAAAGCCCAACTTCCATCATGAAGGCCTGCTGAACTTGAAGGGTATAGGTTCCGGTCACAAGAATGCAAAGCAGTGATCTACTCTTTTTTTTCTTCTTTGTGCCCTGGAGTTTAACCAGCACACTAGACTAACATTCTTTTGCTTGCTAATAGCAGTTTCTATTTCTTTTTTTTTGTTTTTTGCTTTTTTTTTTTTTTTTTTTTTTCTTTTTTCTTTTGGGTTGGTTTTTTTTTTTTTTTTTGGTAGTGGAAGTCATTAGACTTTCTCCCAAGAGAATCACTGCCAAAGTAAACAAACATCTTCATGAAAGGAAAATAATGTACAGAGTATTCAGAATTCTATGTTTTACAGAGGAATATTTGTGGCAACCAACTAGTGAATTTAAGTGAATGAAATCCTGTTTCTAGTTTGCTACTTTTTCTGTGCTAATTGAATGTGGCAATTTCTGCTAGTTTCTCAGCTATGAGGTGCAAGTACTGGATGCTAGTTATAATTTAGGATGAAAGAAAATATGAGATGAAACTCGGTTTAGAAAAGGGATTTTCTTTTATTTTTTATTTTTTATTGTTGGGAATTGAATAGTGCATGTAAACCTCCAAGGAGTTGCTGTTGTCTCTAAAATGTTCTGCATGTGGTTGGCAAGAACAACAAGGACAGAGGAAAGTTCAGCTAAAAAATTCATAAAGGCTGTCTGGTGGAATGCATTACAGTCATCTGTATACCTCTGTGCTCTTATCCCTCTGAACTGATAATTTTTAGCTGAGATAAAACGTTCTGAGGAACAGGAGGCTGACAGATTTGCAGCGTAGATTGTTTGAAGGTTTAAATACTGTGACTATCTCATCTTACTCTAAGTCTGTAGATATAATGTAAACTGGAGTTGCTGAAAAGTGATAGAATGGCTCATGTGAACAGCCAAAAAAACCTATGAAGAGCTTATTTTGTGTGTGCTGCAGAATTCTGCACTCTTTCCACCTCCTCTACAGGATGGCAATAATTCACCAGTGAAGCAGAGACACTTCAAATTTGTTGACGATGAGACCATATCTAATTCTTTGTTTAGGCAGTGGCTTTCACAAAGGGGACCAGTGCTAACTGGGAACTGCTGCCAACACCATCATATGTTTCTTGACAAATGCAAAGTGTTCAAAAAGTTGGCACTACAAAATAGAGATACTGTCAATCTTTGTTTAATTCTCAGAATGGCTTTTAAGCTTTTAAAGCTTGTGTTGTTGCTGATGCACTTGCATATCAGATAACATTTTTGACAATCCTTATAATATGTCTAGTTAATTTGGTCACATTACTAGAACATAAACCAAAATTCTGGGAGTGCTAAGATTTTACTGCTGTTTTTTCCTTATGTGCTGTGAGCAGAAAAAGGGTTTGTGCAGCAGTGTGTGCTACTATAGCCAGAACACAGTATTTTCTCATCTCCTTTTCTATGCACTGTGCAGATGCAGCTGCTGCTATTTACCAAACATGAAGGTGTTGTTCACAGCTCTGTGAGTGAGTTTGGGTTCTGCTTTACAGAATGCATTAGGCATCTCTGCTAATTGCACAAATGTTCAGCCTATATTTATGTACCTGAATATTGTGGTGTAGGAGGCAAATTGAAGTTCTAAGGAATTATTTTGGTGATCACTGGCTAGGTCTCCAGAAGCTCATGGAACTGAATTGTGCTAGGAGTAACTGCGTGGTGCTTCCAGTGATAGAATAATCAGTTCTGAAGGGTGGAATACTTTAGTGTGACTGTATGTAGGAGATGAGGTAGGAGACCCAAGGAAACTCAGGAAATTTTTGGTGGAGGCCGTGAAGTAGCATTCATTGAGTCCTGTAGGTAGCCCTGATCACAGATGCAGCAGGAAGAAGCAAGTGTGTGTCTGGAGCTAGGTCTTCCCCTCTGGAAGAGTGTACAGATCATGTAGTAACTTAAACAGAAGGAGTGTATGTTTGTATCTCATCAGGCTATTAAAAAAGTGCTTTCAATTGCTACAAGAAAATTTATTAAAGTTTACTTATTAAACTCAAAAAGGTAGTAGAGGAACAGGTTTCCCTTCTGAGCCGTAGCATCTGTGCTGTACAAAACCCAAAGGCAACCTGATTTATATGTGAAAATACATTCTCTTGTACTTGACCTTATTTTCGCTTTGAGTGTAAGATGGATGCTCACTAATTTTGCACCACCACCCACTGTTTCAGTAAAATTATTTTCAACAGATTCTGCAAGAAATTTGCTGCTTTAATTAATATGGAATTATCTCAGAAATTACCAGTGCAGACTCTTCAGCTTTACCATAGAACTAAAATTAATCAGTCTAGAGCTGAAGAAGCACAGATTAAAATTAAAAGATACATTAACTGTATAATTGTGAGTAATTATGATGATATATCCAGTAGTCAAGGTGGGATCTACAGCTCTGGGCCAGCCACTGGGATATCAGAGTTTAGCAGCCAGCCTGCTTGAGGGTAGGATGCTCACCTTCCCAGTTGCTCAAGACATGCAGCATCTTTTAGGAAATGCTCCATCATCCATAGCTGGAATGATGGGACTTGTCCTGTGATGAGGCTGTCCGTCTGGGAAGGAAAAGGAACAGGCCTGGACACAGTGCAGGATTGAACTCAGCTCTGCCGTGCAACCGATGAAGGCTCTCTCAACACTTTGCTGTTTTAAATCAAGTCCCAGCTGCCTTCCCCACCTCTGGCTTTTTGTTTGTTTTTTAACCTACTAGGTTATTTTTCTGAACAGTGCAGAGTGACTCTACTGAAGCTTTCACTTATTTTTCTGTGGGTCTCCCTCTTCCTTCTAAATATGCCTAGCTCTGTTTGGGACTCAGAAACAAGAAATCTTGAGTTCTCCCATAGTAATTTACATCTCTGATCTGATGATGAATTGTAAATCAATGTTTTAACTATGACTTTTGAACATTCATGCAACTATGATGATACAAAGACATTGAAAAGCAATATGCTGATTTTGCCCCTTACATTTTGGTTACTAAATAATATTACCCATGTGATTGTTTCTTAATGCTCATGTATAACATTCTTAAAAATTGTAAAGAAAAGAAATTTGAGAAAAATCTTTGCCAAGAAACTGTGCAAAAGCTAAACATATTAGAATATTAATGTTAAAATATTTTAGAAGTCCATTAACTATAAAAAATAATAATTGATGTAGAAAATTTAGGGAAAATATTGCACTTCAATAAAATGAAATATATTAAAAAAGAAAACACACAGTTAAATGCCATCCAGACAACCTTAATTTACTTCTATAATGAGAACCTGAGGGAAATGTGGAGTTAAATTTAGTTTATTTCAGTAGATGATATTTATTTTAACCCTTTATGGCCAGTCTTACACAAAAGAATTATGATTGCTTGGATGCCTTAACCATCAACTCCTCTATATTAATATGTTTAGTTTTTTTGTAAGTTTTTATCTAACTGAGCACTGGAAGTTGTGCTTTGTAACCACGCAGCTGCAATGTGAGGGATCTAAGGAAAGAGTAGAATTGTTGCCTTCATCTTTTACACAGAGAGTACAAAACCTACTGTAATTTTGTCATTTCTTCTCTCATTATAGCACTGAGAGCTCAGATCCATTTTTATGCAATGGCACCAAACAGTTTGCTGCTTAAGTATATCTTACAGAAGCTGAGGAACACATGTGCCGCAAATCAATTGTACCCATGATATTAAGAGGGAGGATTACATAGATCTTTAAAAATTCCCAAACCCTGGCAAATGACCTTGAGTAGTTGTGATACCACTTCGGGTTGGTGTGCTTTGACTGGTGGTCAGTCAAAATGAATCATCCAAGGAGCCTTTGTTTTCACAGTTGTAATCTTTCTTTTTTTGTTGGGTTTTTTTTGTGCATGCTTATATAGTAGGTTGTAGCTGAAGTGCAGAAAACCTCATAAAATTTCTACGTTAGGAATTCGAAGGGCTTTTCCTTTCTGTCTTTCCTCACAAATAACCATTCTTTTTTTCAACATTGAAAGGTCGTCTTTCTAAGAGAAAATTTACCAGAGACTAGAGTAGTATAATTATGCCTTGTGGATGCTTTTTAATCTTACATGAATGCCTGTAGAATTCAAGTGTCCACATGGGGAGTTATACCATCAGAACTATAGGGGTGTAATTATGCTGGGTGAATTCTGTATTGAGACAAATGCTTTATGAAAAGGAATTTTATTTTGGTTCTTTACTTTTCAGCTTATTCATGTTCTGAACTAAAAGGAGGTGATCAAATCAATGAAAATAATGAAAATTCAGTGGTTACCGAGGGCTGGGGAAATTGGAAAGTAATAAATATATATGTTTCCTGATAACACTCGTGTGGTTTTGTTCTTACTCTCTCGCCAGTGTTTGAGTTTCTGAAGGGTTTAGTGAAAGGTTAATAAACAAGGCTTGTTCTTTCCTGAGCCTCATAAACTAATATATGTAATAGCTAAACACTAGTAGAATATTAGAGATTCTTAGCTCCCATAAAAAGCAGCTGGGGCTTCAGGCAAATAGGACACTGGAGAATTAGTTGAATACTTTTTAGTCTCTGTAGGACCTCAGCAGTTAACCCTGATCAAATCAGCCATTGAGTTGCTATATGTGAATTTTCCTATGTCCCAGTTAAATTTTAATTCCTAAATATGTGAGTCCTAGGACAGTAGTCAAAATGTTCTCTACAAAAGTAGCCCATTTACATGAAAATAACTTTCTGTAGGTCAGTAAGGGTGTAGTAACACTAATAATTATTTACAAAATGTGCTTAGAGTAAATTACAAGCATGTCAGTGTAATTGCTGCATAGACTTTAAGAGAAGAAGAGCTCAATCATTTTGGTGATGTAATCCAGTCCAGCCCTGGCACTGACCACAGAGCATTGCATAGTAGGTCTTGCTTGAAGACCAAGGTGAACTTCATTAGAAAGGTGTCTCGTTCATATTTAAAGAGTTCAGAGAACAAAGACTCCACTGCTTGTATACCAACACTCACTGTTCATGTTTTATTTGTGGTCTGAATTTAGCTTTGACTTGTTCAATCTTTGCTGTGTTAAAAAAAGCCTTTAGTGCTGGACAGTATTCAATGAAAATACTTAAAGGCTAGGATCAAGGCATCTCAGCCCTCTTTAGTTGTTAAGCAAATCTCATTGAGGCACTTTAGTTTCTAACTGTGAGGCAATATTTCTATACCACCACTTTTTCTTGTAGTTTCTTTCAAGTTTTCAAACATCTTTCTTAAGTAAGGACATCAGCGTTGTCAGCAGTGGTATTACTAATGAGAGAATTACAGCAGGAGCTGAACAAAAGCATGCTCTCTCCTTGCTCTTTTTGAATCATGGAGAAGTTTTTGTTTTCATATTTCTCATCATAAGCCTTTTATGAGAGGTACTTTGCAAGGGCCTCCATAGTATAATATATTTTTCAAGACAAGCTTATTAGAAGGAGACAGCAAGGTGATACATTGCCGTGATAACCAGAATATTTGGATTTGCCCTGGTAGTGTTGCACACAATTGTAGTAGTCCTTCTCTCCTGCTTCATATTCTTTTTATCTACTGTGATTTCTTTTAGAATTGAAAATACAGCCTTTAGTCTTGTAAAGATTGTTTACTTTATTTTCCAACATGTGTAACCAATACTTTTATCATTAATGAATCATACATCTGTCATTTTAGGTGAAGCAGTTTACGAGGAAGCATGGCTGTGCCATTTTCTTTATTTCCTATTTTTCACCTGTAGGATTTCCTTGTACAAATTCTTTGTTTTCATCAAAGCATATCTCTGTATTTTCACCCTGTATATTCACCCAAGGTAAACCAGTAGAATTAGTCCAAAAAAATCTTTCATGTGTGCTGAGTGTTGAAACATTGCAAATGGAAGATTAGTCTGGTTTTGGTTACCAGTAGATTTCTGTTATTTATTTTTAATTAATGTAGAATAGAGGTCTTTGCATGGTGTCATGAAATGGTTAGGTAAGTTTTAGAAGGATACAAGTATGTGGTTCTGCATTTGTACCCCATCACTCTGCAGCTCTTTCAGGCCTGCTGTGCAAGCATGCTGAAACATAATATTTAAATTTCTTTTTAGTTAGCAATAGTTTCCAGTCCTGAACTGTTCTCTCCAGAGCAGGCATTGGGCTAGTCATAGTAAAGCTTTAGCTAGCCTATCTGAGGAACTTTTTTGGTGTTCTGAAAATAGTGAGGTCAATTTTATTGTGGTTGTGTGGATTTGTGCAAGGGGCAGAGCACTGCAGACATGCTTAGAAAAGGGAGCAAGAAAGCCCATCAGCCTGAGGTCTGCTTGCAATGTGACCCTGAGAGAGAGGTGATTGAAACTGTGAGTAAGGAAACTGTCTCCTGCAGTTTGCTTCCTACTGTGTTCAATGAAACAGCATATAATATATATGGTTTGTACATAAATAGGACTGCATTGAATAAATGCCTATCGACAGTTCAAGGTGCAACATACAAGACTTCAAAAATCAGCAAATTGTTTTTGTATTTACTGACAAAGTTTATAGCTGTATCTTAGAAAGCCGTCAGTGAAGGTGAATGGAAGAAGAGAGTGATGAAACTTAACTAAAAACTACACAGCAAGTCTGGTTTTCTGTCTGGAGTTCTAACTGAAAATTATACATTTCTAGCAGCACTGAATATTTTTGTTGGTTTTGTGTTTTCTAGTCAGAGCAAAACCTTGATAGTTACGAAATCATAGAAAAACCTGGGGTGGAAGGGAGCTCTGGAGATTATCTGCCCCAGGCTCTTGTTGAAAGTAGGACCCTAGATAGGATAATCAGGGGCCTGTCAAGGCCGATGAGTTCCCCACTTCTCTGGGTAACCTGCTCAGAGTTCAGCTGTTCTTATGGTGAAGAATTTCTTGAACAGAAATGAATTTCCTCTGAAGCAGCCTATTGCCTCTTGGCACTGTGCATCTTTCTGAAAAGAATCTCTGTCATCTCTGTAACAACAATTTAAGTGTTAGAAAATAGTGTTCAACCCTCAATTCTCTCTTCTTCTTCTTGTTTTCTGAACCAACCCAATTATTTCAAGCTTTCTTCATCTGTCAAGTTCTCCAGTCCTCTGATCAGCTTGACAGCCCTCTGCTAGAATATCTCCAATTTTTAAGTATGTCTTTTTAGCTAAAAGGACCAAGACTGGACACAATATTCCAGGTGTGGCCTAGTAAGGGCTGGGGAGAATGGAATTGCTCTATCCTTTTTGTTTGCTGGCTGCAGACATACCGAGGAAGCCCAGACCACCACTTGCTTTCATTCCTGCAAGAGCACCAGGCTTGCTTGTATTCAGCTTGTGATCCCTTTACACTCAATAATACTATTTATTTTNGTCCAGAGAAATTCCACAAAATTGGAAAAGAAAATGTGCTTGCCCAGCCCCAGTGTGATCCTTATGACATGCAAGGTCTTTATGTTTAGTTTCTTTCCTTTGATGTGAATGAACTTGCCTGGAGTTAAGTGATTAGTCATTACCTGAATGGCTCCATCTTGGTGGTGTTGGTGAGTAAGTGGAGNGGCTCTTGTTGAAAGTAGGACCCTAGATAGGATAATCAGGGGCCTGTCAAGGCCGATGAGTTCCCCACTTCTCTGGGTAACCTGCTCAGAGTTCAGCTGTTCTTATGGTGAAGAATTTCTTGAACAGAAATGAATTTCCTCTGAAGCAGCCTATTGCCTCTTGGCACTGTGCATCTTTCTGAAAAGAATCTCTGTCATCTCTGTAACAACAATTTAAGTGTTAGAAAATAGTGTTCAACCCTCAATTCTCTCTTCTTCTTCTTGTTTTCTGAACCAACCCAATTATTTCAAGCTTTCTTCATCTGTCAAGTTCTCCAGTCCTCTGATCAGCTTGACAGCCCTCTGCTAGAATATCTCCAATTTTTAAGTATGTCTTTTTAGCTAAAAGGACCAAGACTGGACACAATATTCCAGGTGTGGCCTAGTAAGGGCTGGGGAGAATGGAATTGCTCTATCCTTTTTGTTTGCTGGCTGCAGACATACCAAGGAAGCCCAGACCACCACTTGCTTTCATTCCTGCAAGAGCACCAGGCTTGCTTGTATTCAGCTTGTGATCCCTTTACACTCAATAATACTATTTATTTTTTGACTACATATAATGAAAGGAAGGAACAGAAGTCACAAAGCTTCTGGAAGAAAAGGGTTTTACCTGAAAGCCTAATGACTTTGGCCTTCACCCCCAGTATGGGAGACTTGGTTTTAATTCTTTCCTTCTTTTGGAGAACTGGACCTGTGTTGCTCCCAGCCCTGACCTCTGCCCTCAGGAGGAGGCTGTAACAAGCCACAGCATATTCTGGAGTTCCTTCAAACTCACATGTTGCCACAATGATATTTTTGTTTAATATTCTTCTGATGTTTCTTAGACTAGGAACTACAGGTGTGATACCTCCTTCGGGTTCATTTGTCCTCTCCTCTCCTCTCCTCTNCTTTTAGCATTAAAAATGGTGGAACTGGGGCCTTTTTGTTCTTTTTTGGACCTCATATAACTTCATCTATGCAATATAGTAACTTCTGACGGGAAGGAATCTATTTGTTTTGTTTTAGAGGAGCCAGGAAATATCTAAAAATATTTTCAAGTACCACAGTTTTTTAACAAAAGCAGCTTGGGTATAATGTTTGATGTACTGGGTAATAAAACCTGGATCAATATTCATTGCTACTTTTATTTGATTTTGCAATCCAAGTACAAGAATTAAAAAAAAAAAAAAAAACACAACCAAAACAAAACAAAACAAACAACAAAAAAAAAACAAATAAAAAAGCAACGATCAAACAAAACCACTGGCATTTTACTTGCATAATATGAATTGTGCAGTTGAGTTCTCCACAATATATTTTTTTGCAGATTTCAAAGGATGAAAAACAATAACTTTAATTAATACATTAAAGGAGAGTAATGTTTCCATACTACCTTTTAAAGATATTTTCAGCCCCTGAAATTTTAAATGAGGTAATTAATTTGGAATTTGAGTGTACCATGAAAATGGCAGACCTTTTATGTCCATTACACTAGCAACAAAGCAGACTGTAGACTGACGAGCATTTAGTACAAGTACATGGACAAATTCTGATGCAATGGAGAGCCCCTCTTTCTAGGATTTGTTCACAATGTCTGAGGAAAAGATGTATTCCCATCATTAAATCCAGAATGAGAACTACTTCTAAACAACATTAGGAATAATCTAATCTCAGGAAAATCTCAAGGATATTGTAATATGAAAATGTCTACATCAAGCATGAAATAAATCTCTGTTGGACTTTGTGATGCACCAAGCAGTGTTGGCTGTTGATCGTCAAAAACTCTCAGACACTGCAGTATCTCTACTTTGTGGAAACAAAGGTTTTACACCAGGCAAAATTATGTGAAACATAAAATCGACCAGTTCATCAGAACAATTTGTTTCCCTAACTGAGTGCTAAAAGGGAAGCTTTAATAGAAAGTGGGACTTCTCAAGGAAATCCTGCTGGGTATTCTACAGTCTATGCTTTAATGAGCAGACGAGTAAGTTACCTTGGAGAGGAAAGCTCGCCTAGTAAAGAAGGCACAAAGGTGATAATTAAACCAGAAATCAATGTTAAGTATGGAAAAGAGGGGCATAACTGAGAATGAAAATTGAATCGACACAATGTAAATGACTTTTTCGGAGATGATAAAGGTAATAAGGAATTATTACTGGCCAGTGGAGCTTAAGACAATAAGAAGACATTACCAATGTATTAGGAACAAAAGAACAAATATCTGAAGTAATCTCCAAGTAATCTCCAAGTAATCTAAATCAAGTATAGATTTCAGTCGTTCAGAAACAAACCAGAAAAGAACCAATGGCTGGAAATCAAAGCTTGAAAAATTCAATCACTATAAAGATGCAGTGAGGGTGATTACGCACAAATAATTTCCCAGTGTAGGTAGGTGGTAAGTTTGCCATTGCTAGGAATTTAATCCAATTGGATATACTTTAATCTGAGTCTGGTAACAGGCTTGGCAGCATCTCTGTGGATGGCAGTGGTGGTCAATTGTTCTGTACAATCTTTGTATCTGTGAATTTGTATTTTTGTTTTGTCACTCCCTTTTTTTATAAATGTTGAAGAGAGCAGAGAGCTCTCATTGCCCACATTGTTCACACACTCAGCTCTGCTTTAAGATAATGACAAAAAAACCTTAGTCTTATGCTTCAGGGCTACAGCTGGCTGCCTGCAGAACGTGAGAGGCTGATTCTCTAGGTTAATTCTGGAATTTTTTATTTAATTTTTCTCTGAAGCCTGAGGGGCAGACATGGCTGGTTTTAAAACCTTGGAGAGACTGGGTTGCTTCTCTGCAGGGAAGTCCTCTCTTTTATATAGCTGCTATCTTCCATCTGGCTGGGGAATCAGACAGTTTCAGGATAGCAAGGACTTTGAGCTCTTTTTCTTTCCTGTTCATTACGACATCTAGGCATATCTGAGATCATAATTATGATCATTTGGGCATATCAGATGTAAAAAACTCAGTGTCATTACTGGGGCTTGGGGGGGAGGCATCAGAGTCTTTTTTGGAATTCTGATTAGCTTAATTTCTTCAAAATGGATTTTTATTTTGTTTGTTTTGGCTTTTTGGGGGGTTTTGTTGGGTTTTTTTTTTTGCATAACCCAGCTCACTGTGGTAATCAATGGTAAAAAGGTGAACCATTGCACCACACACAAAACAGCAGGTTGTCTGTTCTGGTTTAAATCCTGAATTACAGCTTACTCTTGCTGCAGTAAGAGTTACAGGTTACAAATACTGTTTCTTTTTTTTTCAAAAAGGGCTGCTGCCAGTCGAGGTGCTTGATGGAGTGGCAGAGCTGCCATGCAGGCTTCCCGAGTGCTGCTTTGCTGGCTGTGTGCAGCAGCTAACAAAGGGTGTGTTGTGCTTGCAACAGGCTTCCAAGTCTGGCTTTCTTCTGCAGCACTGCTTTTGTTTAAAAAACCTGCTCCTCCAAAGCAAAAACAAGAAACTTTACTAACATTGCACTATCAGAGAGGGAAGATACAAGAGGTTTGCTTGATTGTTTGGTTCTGTTGTATTGCAAAGGGCAGTGGGTGGAAAGGGGATGTCAGGAGATACTGGAAGTCAAGCTAAGTATCTTCATCTCCTAAGAGGCAAAAAGGTCTGCCAGGGTTCTGCCTCGTGGCTGTGCTGGTAGGTGTCTCTGCTCTTAAACTGCTCTGTCACATGCATGTGAAAGTACTCATGTGCTTGAAAAAGATCCTCCTTTCCATTAAGGAAGCTGTCAACAGGCATCTGTTACCATCCTGCAAAGCTGTGAAGAGACTTGCTGTTTCATCAACATCAGCGTGTTTTCTTCTTAAGCATGTGAAGGAAAGGCAGCCTCCCTCAAATATGAGCCCTTAAGTATTCTTTTTGTGTGCCCAGTTGAGGGACACCTTTTCAGGTGCTACTTATTGAGTGCAAATGGAACTGGCACTTGCTTAGGTAAATAAACATATTGGCTTATTGCATAAGTCACCTTACCTGTGATTAACCATGTATTCTATGATGTATCATATGTCATTTTGCATCACATATAACATTAGCTTCTGATATGTATATGTTTAATTATGGGCTTATCCTGTACCCATTGTCTCCCAGGTGGCTGGGTACCTCTCTATAGCTCTTGGCACCTCAGTAGAGGTTTGTACAAAGGAGCTGCAAGCAAAGGTAAGTGATGGATAGATGGATTGACAGTGATGAAGGGAAAACCAAACAGATCCAAATCATTCCCTGAATGGCAGAACTAAAGAGAACTGGTTGGCTCTGGCTTTGTCTCTTTGGGGTGCAAGACATTTGTGATTGTCCCACTGAAGTGCCCTCTTCCATGGTACCTTCCAACCTATCTGTGTCCTCATAGTGAGATGTCTCACTTAACCCTAGCTCCTCTTCATTCCATGGCTTTTAGCCACTGTTGTTTGGCCTAACAACTGAGCATGACCCAGCAGATGCTGTTCTCGAGGTGCATTCATGCAAGGTGGCCACCCTGTATGTGTCCAGCATGGTCAGCAGCTGTTACAGATGAACTTAATCGACTGCTCCTCATCTTTGCTGGCAGCAAAATTAATGACTTTGGGAGCTGCCTTCCATGATGTGCTAAATTTTGCACAGATCTGTTGTAAGATTTTCCTCTTTAAAAAATGACTACGCTGTTCAGTTCACTTGAAGCTGAACAAACATGACAGAGAGACGGTGTGATGCACGCAAGCTTCATTTTCTCACGAAGCCTAGCTAAAAAAACCCACCAAATCTGCCTAGGAAAAATTTCAGCCAACATTTGAGAAGCTTGCCATTAATTATCAAAATGAAAAAGCAGAGTGTGCTAACACAGCTTTGATTCAAACTATCAGAATCAATTTCCCAGAAAATAGATGTGCTGAAAATAATACATAAAACACATTAGACTTGTACGCTGCCTGGTGCCCCTATTTAGTTTCTACATCTGGCCTTGTTATAACAGCTTCCAACCCTAAAAATCACCTTGCTTTCCCCAAACTCTGGAGGATAAACAGAATTTAGAAGGACCATTTTCTTTCTTAGGTGTCAGAGAACCTTTGTCTTTTAAGGTTGTTTATTCAAAGTGAGTAAATTGAACTAGGTCAGCCTGAGTTATGGTGATGTTCTTCTGAGTGCCTTTGCTCCTGGAGCATCTCTGGAGGACTGCTACTCTGCAAGGTGTCTGCCACCACTCTGTCCTCGTGGCTCTTGTAGCTCACAGAACTTCTGCGCTGTGACAAACATCTATGCAGGCTTTGCAGAGCAGATTTGTATTCGTTGATGCAAAAATACATAGATGCTAAATATGCATTTATTGTATCACTGTTGCTGTAAAGTCAGTATTTTAAAGGCTTTAAAGTTTCTGGAAATGGATTTTTGATTTATTCTGATAACAGCCTTCTGGTGCTTATTTACTTGCCACCTATGTTCTGAAGGCCAGTTGGGAACTGCAGCTCTTACAAATCATCCTGTGTATTTTGCATTAATCCAGGCCTTCCTGCACTTCACATGGTTGTTGTAAATGCAGTTTATAATTAATACAGAATGTAGTTCTTCTGCCCTGTGACTTGGAAACGTTAAAATACAGCGTTCAGTCATAGTTTATGCACCTGGTAGTGCAGACTGGGTTTTTAAAAGAACCCAGTAGAATTAGGCATTCAAATTTCTTTAAAATGCTGTGGAAGTGAAGCATATAAACTCTATTAAAAAACTTCAGCCATTATCTATAGCTCTTGGGTTTTTTTCTCCGATTTAATTTGTGCATCAGCCTGCTTTGGGGAGAGAAGTGGACAGGGCTGGTTTTGCTCACCTTTCCTTCTCCTTGGTGCTGAGGAACAGCCCTGCATTAGAGCTTGAGCAGCTGCGGCCCTCTTAGCTCTTCCACTTTGAACTGCAGCTTCATGTACCCACACAGGTACTGATTTTATATATAAAACCTCATTTTTCTAACCATAAAAATGAATGTAAATATCTGATCAATAAAACTGTTGATATAAATAGTTTAGTGAATATGATGTTGAAAATTATTTACCCATATATGTCTATTTATCTATCCGTCTATGACATACTGGAAATTATTTATACTTTTTCACACTCTGAAATTTTCAGGGAGACAAAGCTGAATTAAAATCAGTGCAGGAAATGAAATTGTACTACAGAATGTAAAAGAATTGGATATGTTGCTTTTGAATACAATGCAATATAATTGTTACATGTAATATTCTGTCACGTGTCTAAGAGCACACAGAAGTTTCCTTTATATGCAAGAATCAGGAAAGTACAAAATGATAAATACAATGAAAAGGAAGATGAGAGATCAATAGAATACACAGTCAGGTGAAGAGGAGTAAGTAGGGAGTGAAATTTGTTCTGCAGTCAGAAGGGATTGCTGCAGCAGTACAGAATATGCAGAATTGCTACAGGAAGGAGTTAATCATTGTGCCAGCAATGCTCAGCCCCTATTTATTGCAAAAGAGAATTAATGGTTTTCCTGCCTGGTGCTAAAAATAGAAGTCAAATTTAAGTTGTTTCTTGAAGGCAGATATAATTAAATTGTGAAACTTGTGGCTTTGGGGTCTAAATAATAGGACAAGAATGAATACCCTAAATCAGAGCAGAGTGCAGTCTCTTAACTGTTTCTTAGGATTGAGAATAGCACAAGCACAGAGTGATACTTTTCCCATTTTCCAGCTGTGCACAATGTACAGTCTACTTAAACAGCAGATAAGGTGCATCATATATTTATTATCCCTTGCTGAACCCTTTCTCTACAGATTGTTTCAATTATTTATTAGACCCATTTATATTTTTGTTAGCCACAACATTGTTGTAACAATAGACTATACTGTGTGGTTGTGAATTGTATGGAAAAATATTTCTGTTTGATTAAAACTGTGATACTTGGTGCTTGTCAAGTTTTATGGTAGGATGAATAGTGAGCAAAGGTTTCTTACTTACTAGCTATGTTAGATTCACTTTTATATGAAATTATTTCTTCATTTTCGTCTCCTTTTCAAGTTGAAAAGTGCTTTCATCCACCCTCATACAGTTACAACAGTATACTGCTACTCATCTGTGTTGTCTAGCATACACCATTCCTACTTCTAATAAACCTTTGGACATGGATTCAGAATTAGGTGAAGTGTTTGGAATGTGGATGCAGTCTGTGTTTATACAATGGTGTAATATTGTGTCTTTTCATTCTTACATAATGATTTTTAATTCAGTTTGTATTTTCTGTCTGCCAGTGAGCACTGGGCAGATGTTTTCAGAGAATTCTCAACAAGGAGTCTAAGATTCTTGCTGAAGTGATACTAAATTATTTATTTGTTTGTTATTTATCCCTGTGTATGTACAGTTAGGCTTTCCCCCATATGTATTACTTTGCCTGTATTGATATTAAATAATGTCTACATTTTTTGTTGCTGAATCACTCGCTGTTCAATATAATGACACCTTTTGAGGTATTGACTGTTTTGAGTAATTTGTATCATCAGCAAACTTTACCATCTCATTATTAATTCCCCTTTCCAGATCATCTATGAATATATTGAAGAGAGCAAGTTCTAGTGCTGATATCTCTCCCATGGTGAAAACAATTTATTACTATGCTCCAACACATCATTTATGTACTAAAGAATTTTCATCCTTCTTTAAGAGCCTTTAGAGAGAGGACTTACCAAAACATTTGACTTCTAGAAATTCAAGAACACTACAGCAACTGGCATTCCAAAGCTGGCTGACATCTTTAAAGAACTTTTAATATCATAATTTTAATCAACTAACAGTAAATTGAAACCCCCAGATTTAGTAAGGTTTCTCTATTTGCAAATATTACATTATTTGTATACTAAGAATATCTCAAGTGCTTTTACTATTTGTACTAAGGTTTCTAACTAAGCAGTTAATGACAATTTCTGCAGAAAAGTTATTTACTATGCTGCCAGAAACTCCAGAGTGAGGTGCAGCTTTTCACTGACCCTGATTGGAGCATGGTTTCTTTGCGATAGAAGTCTTCTATTTATTTTCTGTAAATGAAACATCCCTGAAGCAACAGGGAGGGAATGAAAGTTACATTTTATCACAGTAGCATTTGCAGAAAGGTGAACTGTGAGAATCGCTGTTTATAATGAAGCTTGGGCCAACCATGAGTTCCTAAAAACCTTACCTGCAGGTGCTTAATTTTTTTTTTATTAAAAAATGGATATCTGAGCTTTATGAACTTATGATTAAACTTTTAAAATAAATTAAAGGTGAGAGGATTAGATGTGGAATTGGAAATGAACTGTGGTATCTTTTGCCTCTAGCTCAGCATTTTGAAGGCAATCCAAATGAGATGTGACAAAGTGCAGCGCACTCTTTTTTTTTTGCTGACCTATGTCAGAGTGGAGTTTGGTCTCTGCCAAGTTCTTTGTGTGTGAATAGCCACATCACTATCCCTGCTACTGTAATTAGCACTATTAGCCCTTTATTGGAATTTAAAATAAATAGGCCATGATTCAGATGTCACAGAGACTAAATTATCCCCTTAGATGATCCACCCAGATTAGAAGAACAGCCAGCTTCCCCCAGCTCTCCCTTTTTTCCACTGTTTGACAGAAGTTGTAAAGGTAAGTTTTAAGTCCAGCTCCCATGTTGCATCCCATTTGAAACTTAAAGTATAAAATCCTGTTGAAGGACAGTTCCTGAGTGTGAATTGAATGAACCTGTGTTTTAATCTGTTACAGGTCTTGACTACTCTTGGACAATTCCTTCCTGACGGGAGGAACTTTGCAGAATTCCTCATGATATCCAAAGAGGTGCTCCTACATCTTCAAACTCCAATCTTAACTTCACACACCTCAAGAGAATAAAGTTAATCTACATTGGCCTTTGCTTATCATGACCCTCATGCTGTTTCTGCTACCTGTTCACACTTAGGCTGCCAGAAAATCTTCAGACCTGTAGGTACAACCAAGTTCTCTCTCCTAGTCTTCCCACACTTACATAAGACATCATTCAGTAGTAGATGCCCTGGAAGGGAAATGGGAAGTGTTTTTAAGAGAAATATTGCATGCAGCTTAGTGTTGACATGAATACAGTCCACATCTGATGGTGACCATCCTACCCCTATCTCTTTGCTTGACTGAAACCCCAGCTGCTTCTTTTCTTTTCCCCAAAGCACCTAGTGGATTTTCTGTTGCTTCCTCCATCTGAACTTAGTCTCTGCTCCATGCAGGGAAGAGGAAGACTTAGCAGCTGGAAAAGGCACAGCCCTTCAACCACACTGCTTGCCAGTGGTTTCTGGGTGAGCAAAGGGCTGGTAATCCTTATCCTGCTGCCATTCAGAGCCACAAACAATGTACAGTGCACGCAATGCTTCTGGGCAAAATATAATGGCACAGAAATCTGTCATTGCTCTTCTACGGCAGTGATCATTATCCAAATGGTCTCTACGTTGTGGTAATGGGAAAAATATCGATGGCCTCAATGTCTATTGCATTGGGTTATTTCAAAAGCAATTAGCAGTGGTGCTAGAGCCAATGACAGGTGATACACTACTGCACTGCTTTAAAAGTCCTACTTTTAAATGTTATGTCAGCAATGTGCTGGTATTCAGCCTTTTGACAGATGCACGCCTTCAAACCACACAAACACTAGCTATTATTCTGGAAGAAAAGAGCAGCAATGTAAATGTGCTTTTCCCCATATTTTCAGCAAATTGTGGACTACTTTAAGTTTTTATTCAAAACAAATTTGGATTTAGTTTTAGAACAACAAAAACACACTGGCTTTTCCAATGCAGACAAAATCTTAAGCTGTCAATATGCAATTCTTGAAACAACAAGAATTTCAGCAATCAAATATGAGGCAATTCTTGTTTCCCACACTAGATCAGCACTTTCTTGTAGAGTTAGTTCATGTCGTCATAGTGTGCTCCATGGAGGTGACTCATTTGTGTATTTTGGAGTTCAGACAAAGCCTATTAGCTGACTTTTCTCTGTTACCTTCCACATGTTTTTTCTGCATTTGTAACAGCACAGTCTGCCTACTATCTGCAAATGAAACAGCTTGTCATCTATACTTTCCTTACACACAAAGAGACTTCTATGTCAGGCTATGGCTGAGAAAGCCAGATTACCTGCTACCTGAAAACTATCACAGAGGGATCTAAAAATGATCTTGCTTAATTAACAGATAGGGGCGTTTTTTTGTGCTGGTCCAACTATTTGACAACTGCTACAGCTTGTAAAGTTGGATATAATTACACAGGGCTGAAGATCCCTAATAATGCAGTAGTTTTTCATCTGTATAGAAGTAGGTATGCCAGAATGACTGTGTTCATATCGGCATTACTGCAATACACGATACCAGATGTACCATTTTAACTATCTTGGTGTTGTTAAAATGGGCAGTTTAACATTTATGTGTGCATAAAGCCTTTAAGCAGAGAAATGCTCAATCTGTTCTCCATTTTGGAAAAGTATCTATCACCTTAGGAAGATTGTAGTCACCTTGACAACATGAAGCTTTTCTCAAACTCTATCAGTTCAATTCTCTCTACGTAGTCAGACATGAAATTGAGTTACTGTGGCTTAATGGGTTACCACATGTCAGTGGCGACGAATTTCTGTGCAGTCCAGTAGCCCATTGCCAACACAAAGCAGAAATCATTAGATCAAACAACTCCATTTCACAGAGGTTTCAAAGATTTTTTTTCTCATGTATGCTTGTAGTCTTAAGAATGAACACACAATCTATTACTGTGCTCAGCTGAATACTAAGGTGTTGTTAAGCACTAATAAGTTGATCTTGTAACTGAACTACAAATTAGAATTTTGAAATAATTGAATTAGATCAATTTTAAATTAGTGAATGGGAACTGAAAGCATGCATATAAGAAATGAATCTGTCTTATATGCTGATAAAATAAGACCTGTAGTGACTGCATTTAGTTCACTTGTATACTGATGGCTGGATATTTTCTGAGGTAGCTTAGAATCCATGATTTCCATTTGAAATATTTACAGGTGTGCTTAGGCAGCTTTTTCCCATTTATCCCTAGAATTTCATGTTTATGCTTGTTTCAAGAAAATTACATGATCTTTTGGACTTCAGGCAATTTAACTTTCATAATTCTTCTTCTTTTCTATTTTTTCAACCCATCACAAATTTGCTAACTTGTAAAGAAACAGCTTTAGAGAGCCAAACCACAACAGTATGGAACAAACAGCTATGTTTGGGTTTGATTCTTAACAAAACCATGCTCTTTGGTTTGTAATTTTTATTAAAAAAGATAAAAGACTGACTATACTTAAATTAATGGCTCAATGGATATCTCATCTCTTGATTACAATTATGCTTATGGCAAGAACATTACCATCAATTGTAATGCCTGAAAATGTTGTGGGAATTTCAAGAAACCAAGATCTGACTACACATTGTCAGGTAATGCCTGTAGGGTAATGTGTGGAAGAAAAAGAGGGCTCTGCCCTTTCAGAATTAAAAAAGATTGTAGTCATATTAAAATTTATGTTATTTTCATCTTAGCTGACACAAAAGACCATAATTATTTGCAAGAGAAATTTGAATGTAAATATTGTCAGTATTTTTTCACACTTTTTCATTGTGAAACAGAAACCATTGAATGTAATGAGAAGGAAGTTAAGAAACTCCATCTCAGGATACCATGAGTTTCTTACATCTTGCCACACCCTGTTAGTAAAAAACAGATCTCTAAATTGCAGCTAATCTGGATTGCTTGAAATATTGTACCACAAGCACCCAGCCAAATTCTGTTTAGCAACAGTGCTTACAGTTGCGCCTTGTGTCAAAAACTCCTGAGGTCAGAATTTTATCACCACTTTCTTTAGCTTACTAACAGATTCTCATTCTCATTTTTGAGGGCTGTTGCGTTTTTTTGTTGGGTTGGGTTTTTTTGTTGCTGTAAGAAAAAGAGAGAGGAGAGAAAAGAGAAATAACAGCTCCAAACACTGAGCTATTATTTATAAAGTTGATTTATGATGACTGATGAAATTTACCTGTACTTCAGTCCTTGAGGAGAACTGCACTTAGGGAGTAATAATACTTCATAATTATGCTCATCAGTCTCTTTTTTGGTATCTTTTTTGAGCCATGAGTAGAAGCACAAATGTTCTTTTCAAGTAAGGTGGACCTTGAGACTGATTTCTCATTGACCTCTAAATAACCTGTCTGTAGTAGCTCCTGGTTTACCTTGATTGGATTAGGTTTGGCAAGGTGGAAGTAGGCTGCTTTCCTGGAAATCTGGCTCCCAGGAAGTTATTTTTCCGATAAATTGTAAAAAAGCTTTCTCAAATTGTTTTTTTAATCTTAATCTTTGTGCAGCATTAACTTGCATACTTCATTCCTTACTGTAAATTTTATTCCATGGAAATTACATTGCTTTTTGTAACTGTGCTGTGAATGAAGCAAGCCTTAGAACTATTCTTTTCTATTTTCATTTTTTTTGTATGTGTTCCTATTTATAGATAATGATGGGCCCAACTGCCCACCTTTTGATAAGTAAGGAATAAAACAGTTAATTCTATGATAAGACCTGTCAGAGTCAGTCTAAGGGAACATGTTATTTTTAGTCCTACTTACTTTTTGGATAAAAGCTTAAAGGGAGGAAGATCAACATATAACTGAAATTAAGCCCTTGACAATGCCTATTCTGCTGTGTAATTCATAAATTAATGGATCATGAAAAGACCTTTAAAGAATGCTATCCATCAGAAATACTACCTTTCTATGTGCAGTGCCTGTATCCCAGAAACCCTTGTGTTGAATTTGCCTTACTAGGAGCCTGCAATCCTTTTGAGAAAGGATGAAAGAACCATAAAATAGGTTTATGTTGTTCAGTCAGCAAATGTTATAAATGACTAACACAATATAAGCAAACCAGTAAATCTAATCTTTTGCAACATGTATATTTAACAGTCATAAAATCTACTTTTGGGGATGTTGATATTAGACTTTTGTTTTAGATGCTGCTTGCCATATATCCAAATTACTTAGACCTCTGAATAAAGCTAATTTTTCTTTCTAGAAACAAACATATAATTTCCAAGGTGACAAGAAATCTCCCACAGAAATTTTAGAATAATAGGATCTAGCAAATGCTTGCTATTCAAAATACGTTTACCACCACAGCATCTGAAAACCTTATCGTGAAGGTAATAAACAAAGCATGACTTACCATCTGTCTTTTGGTTTTTTAATTATCCACTCGACAGAGAAAGAAATGTGCATATTAGAATAATGTGGGATTGTTTTGCTGATTTGTTTCCTATAATGACATATAGTGTGATATGCAAATGTGTATGTGAGTGAAGAAATAGGCTTTGCATTGGAGATAAAAGAGGGTTAAGCACTTCTCTAATTTTTATTAGATCTTCAAGAATGGCTCCCAGGAAAGTCCTAAAACTATTCACCCCACAGTCAGTTTTAATTTTACTGTGTAGGCTTCATTGTGTGACTGTTGACCATGGTGGTTTCTCTGGAAATTTATCAGTCTTGGTCCTCAGCCATTAAATGGCTTACACAGCAAGACTTGAAGCATTCATCATTCTGTAGGGAGCTGGAGTAGCAGTCCAGAAACCAAAGGGTTTGCTTATCATGGCTGCTCATGGAGACACAGTGATCAGGAGTGCCCCTGGCATGCTGGACTTGCTGAAGGGATGCAAGGTCTCTCGCCCAGGGTATGTCAAGTAGTTGGGTCAAGGAGCGAGCTGACATGAAAAACCACGGTCAGTTTATTGGCCTGGCAGAGAGCCTTGGGTACTGCCAGAGTCAGGAGAGAGCCTTGTCCATAGATGTTGCTGTGTAAGAGCTTCCTAGCTCTGAGGAATGCAGGAATGCTTCTGGAGCACAGACTGAGCTGGCCAATCACTCCACCATAGACCTTTGTTTGCTTATGCTTCATCTCATCTAGAAATTGCATTGACTGGAAAAAAGTAAGAGAGTGTTTTGCTTTAATAAGACCAAACTTGCAAACTCAAAACAAAGGCTTTAAAAATACACGTGTGACATTAGGCTGCTTCTATGTGGCCTTTATTTTCTTGATGAATTACTTTCAGAATTCATTTTTGACAGGGTTTTTTTCCTTTTGATTGATACATATAGAATGCTATGATATTGCAACATGGCAGTTCTCTTATCAAACTGCAAATGGGATCAAAATCAGGGAAGGAAACAGATGTTGCAGTGATTTGCTTGCACAGATGCAGCCCTTCTTCCCTCTGCACCCCAATCACAGTTGGTGTGTTTGAACAATGAAGGCGAGCTCGGGGTACCATGGTGCTTGTGGCAGGATTGCTTTTGGCCTCACTGCTTTTTAAGATGCTGTCTCCTATCCCGCTGCTGTTCAGTAGAAAATGGTTCTATGTTTTGGCACTGACTGGTTTGATCCATTGCCCTGGCTTGCCAGCAGCTGGCTATAGAAACTGCTTTTCCCTCTCTGTATAAAGTATGTTCAACTACAGGTCTTTTAATTTGAAATGTAGAAGTGCCACAGTTTTGAAGCTTAGACTTCCTTCACCAAGCCTGAAATAATTTGAGTTAGTTAATTGCCAGGACAAAGTTTGATTATTGTCTGTTATAATGCATCCTAGGAGATGACCCGTGATATGTACTCCATTTGAAAATGGGGTGAGTTTGTTTTATTTATTTAAACTTTGCCATACATGGAAACGATGAATTGTGGGCACCTTGTTCTAAGAACTATGTTTTTATGGAACAGATGCAGACAGCACCAGATTGTTGCATTTGGGTTGTGCACAAATCCAAATAGATAAAACCTGAGTGCTCCATTAATTATATATAGATTTAAAGATATTATATCTTTGTATTAGTTAGGTGTATCTTGCACCAAACTTGGTTTTAAAATAGAAAATCATGTGTGTATGCATATTCTTCAACATGATTTCTAGCTTGCAAATATTGCCTAACACATTTAATACTTCTGTGCCCTTCAGCTCTGTAACACTGTCTCACAGTAAGTAAAGATTAATTCTCTTACTTCATCCCAAAAGGCAAAGATCGTTTTTGTCATTCCTTAGTTATATACTTGCATATATAATAGAAAAAAGTAATTTACTTTTCTACCTATTCTAGATAATGTCACATAGAACTTAAGACACACTCACAAATCTGGAATCCCTGTCAAAATACTTTACAAGTAATTTCCTATCTTGTGTAAAACCTTCCCACAGCCACACAAGGAATTAGCTCATGAAATCTCCAACAGCTGTATGGTAAGTCATTTCAAGCTGAAAAAGCAATGCAGTAAACTTTCACTTCACAGAAACACAGGTTTACTTCCACAAGTAAGGTCAGGATCTTCTGAAAGAAGGGAAGAGTGTTCTAGCTTGCTTTTAGAGGGCATAGTGTTAGTATCACTTAGATCTCAGAGCTGTGGGAATCTGTGAAGTCCCTCTCTAAAATCTGAAGATGAACATATGTTTATTATGTAGAAACTGATTATTCACTTTCAACAGAGCCTTTTCTGTCTGCCACTTGGCATATACCATTATGCCAATCCTTAGGATTCTTGAAATGGGAGGAATAGGCAATAGTGCTGACCCCACCTGTCCCACTAACTAGCGGTGTTGTTCA
Organism: Illadopsis cleaveri; assembly: GCA_013399915.1. NCBI lineage: Eukaryota > Metazoa > Chordata > Aves > Passeriformes > Timaliidae > Illadopsis > Illadopsis cleaveri. The sequence continues at coordinate 1,548,943 of VXBB01004271.1, forward strand.
TATTTACTACCACATATGGATGTTATAGCAGAATCATTTTTACATCTACAGAGCTGCAGGGTGCTGTGTCTCTACGTGGGGCATTATATTCCAGCTTTCTTCCTAGTGATCCTTTTCAAACTTCAGTACAAAGCTGGGTCTTGAAAATAAAGTTAGAGCTTTATTTTACCTGTTGACCATCTGTACTGTATACACACTGAAGCAATTAATGCAAAATGCAAAATTACTAAAGCTTCTGTCAAAATCCAAAGGGGAAATTAATATTTGAGGTTTAAACACATCCAAGCTTCTCCTGCTTCCCAGTTTTTGATGCTTAGTTTACTTGGAAGGGTCAGAAAATTCAAAACCTAAAATCCGTGGGGCTGTTGTATGTGCCCAACACTGGAAATTTCAAAACAACATCAACTGATCTCAAAACAACATTTTATCCTGAGAGGAAATAGCTGACAACTTTTTATGAGTTTAAATGTACTCTTGCATTGTAATTTGGAGGATAGCTGACGTGACACAGGAGAATAGGAAGCACATACAAATCAGGGAAGAGCTGTACAGATTATGCATGTTATATGTGCCTGAATGTTGATGGAATTTTATGAGCCCACCACAGAGGCAGTGATCAGCTGGGTGGACCAGGAGCCATCTAAGAACAAATAAGGTGGCTAGGGAAAATGAAAGTCAAGAAGTTTCTCACATTTACCCACTTAACCAATCTAAGTAAACTCCTAGCAACAAAACAGTTGGTGAAAATATTACAACAGCAAGTTTCAGGTTGACTTGCTAAAGACATCTCTGGCAAAGAAGGTAGTTGGCAGAAGTCATTTAATGTATCTCTACACGCTGGTGTTCAAACAGAAGCATACAAGACTCTTGGGGTGGGGCAGTTATGAGAGACTGTGCCCTGCAAAGAGTCTCACCAAAACAAGATTTTAGCCTGGCAATATGGACAGGAATGTTGTCCTTTTTCCTTACCCCTATATAGCAAGCCATGTGTCTCCTCTTTCAGGTGACAGACAGGTGTCCAGAAGGCAGAGCTCACTGCGTGAAAAAGATGGGAATTGTTTGCCTTCACTAATTTGTCTGGCTATCAAGCTCAGTTATTACCAACTACTGGGTCCCAAAGCAAGAAGTGAATGCATGCTTTGCCATGGTTGAGTGGTCTTCATGACAAAGTCTGTCCAGTGATGCACTATTAAAAGTGCAAATCACGAAGTGATCAGAACAGGGACCACACCATGTACTAGAAATGTGACAATTCACACTTCATAATTAAACTAACAGCAAGATTAAATAAAAGCTTCTTTTATAAAATGAAAATGAAGAGTAGAGGATAGTAAGAGGTAAACTGCCTTTTACTAGGAATAAGATCTGAAAAATGAATTCTTGTGTTTGTACTGGATAAGATCCTATTCAATGCTGATGATGTAATACGTGAATGTTGGATGGAAATAAAAGATGATTTATATTTATTATATGCCATGCTGTTTAATGATTATCTAAAATACCTTTTCTTTGTCATGATTTAAAAACATATCTTACTGTGTCAGGGAAAATATGGAAAAAAAAGATTTTTTGAACACTGGGTGTGTGCATATATATTTTCTTACAACGCCTACCGCTTATGAGGATACAGAAAACAAACTGTTTATTCTCAAGTTTAAAGTACTAATTTTTTTGAATGTTCTTTAATAAAATTGGTACTTCCAAAGAACTTAACTTAGAAAATTAGGAGTTTCTAAAACAACTAATAATTCTTTTTGGGCTTTGTTTTAGCTAGTTGTGCATACTTAAATGACACTAAGATTTGCCCTAAAATTAGTTAAAACTATTAGTTAAAATTATGTTTGTTTTGAATGATAACTAATTTCTAATAGCACCTATAAATCACAGTATTTACATTCCTGATCCAAAAGACAACAAAGAAGTCACAGAGACAAAATATTGTCCTTATCTGTAGATATATGCCATAATATAGAAACATAGAAAATGTTTTTTTCCTCTAATGCTTGTAGTTTTCATGCTTTGTTTTTCTAACTCAGAGTGCTTCAGATCAGGATCTCGGTATCTGATTGTAGAACAACTCCATGAAGAGAGATTATGAGCAACACTTCCTAGACTAGCTGAGAGCCTGTGGGGCAGAAGACTCATTTGGATAATGAGATAAGATCACCATCATGTCTTAAATAGGAATCTCCAACATTTGAATCTTTACCACCACATTCCTTGCTATTAAATTGTCGTGGTCTGTTTGGAGTTTTCCTGAATGTATTAAATCTTTTCATCCTCAAGAACTAGTGTAATTTTGATGATATGATTAATTTGACAGCATTTCCAGATTTCTTAAAAAAACCCCTCCAAACCGATTGGATTAACTCTAGGCTAGTTCAGAAATGTATCACACATTGCCATCATAAATAAATTTGATTGACAATACCTACCTATACATGTGTCCTTTGTTCACCATCATTATTCTGTTATCTAGTTAAAACTATACTTCTCAAAGAATGAAATAGGTTTTAAAAGGATGTAAAAATGAAAAAAAATTAAGTTCTTTTAGTCTGTTTACTGTTGTTCTTGACCATGAAACTGTATCACATATTTAACTTTTATATACATGATCGCTTGAAATGTACTTTATTTTTGTTAGTGAAAGGTGCAATTTTCTTCTATTTCTTTATCTCAAGGAATTCTGGCCCCAAGATAGCATGTTTAGTCATTAAAATATTGAGACAGTGATGCATAGATGTCTCTTTATGTTGCACTGTCATGATGTCATTGTTGGAAAATTCTTCAGTGACATAAATTCAAACAAGTATTTCTTAATAAGAGCCAGTTTTTATATTTTTGAAAATATTTATTTTATTGCAGAAATTGAAGTTTTGACTGTGTTGCAAATTTTGGTATCACCACTTCAATATAGATAAATATAAGTGATACCCATGAAAAAAGCAATCTTAACTCTCCTTGTAGAGTGATGGGTCTGAATTAAACGTTACCACTTAGGAATGAGATCTCAGAATTTTAATGAATAGTTCTTATTAAACCACCAATTTAATGCTCAGCAGCAATAAAAATGTAAATTGAATGTTAGGAATTATTAGAAAAGAAATAGAGAACAAAAGAAACTGCATAAATCCCTACAGAGTTCGTGTCCCCTCTTCTTAAAAAAATGCAGTGGACAGCTGGAAAAAGTTCAGAGAAAGGAAACAAGAAAAGTATGGAAATGCCTTCACATGAAGAGTGACTTACAGGTCTTCTAAGCTTTTAAGAAAATAATATGGAGACTACTGGTTCCTTACCTCTTTCCATCAAGATCTAGGTGTCTATGAGCCCAGCATGTAAGCATTTCAAAGCTGCCTTATGTTTTTTCCTTATGTAGTGTGTACTTAGGCGTGCCATTTGTGTTATGTGTGTTGTGTATGCTATGTGTGCTGTCAGCTAGCAGAAGTGAAAAAACTACACAGAAAAATCCATGGAAGAAGATCCCATTGTGTAAAACTAAACACAAAGACATTAGTGCTAGCACAGGAGATCCCAAACACATCTTCTGGGAAAGCCATCACTGTGTGTTTTCATCAAACGCTGTGTGCTTCTAGGCATCTGCTGTTGATTACTGTCGGAGACTAGCTCCTGGGCCAGGTAGACCTTTGGTCTGAGTAGGGCCATTCCTGCAATGTGTAGCAGCACCAGAAGAATTTATCAGTGGAGGAGCTGGCCTGATTAGGTAGTTTTACTGAGAGCAGATGGTACTTCTTGAATCTGAAGGGTTTGTGGCTGTAGGATAAGCTTATGTGTTCAGATGTTGATGCTTGATACAAACTAAATCTAAAGAACTCAGGATGAATGCAGGATGAAAGGAAGAATCTGTGCTTCTCAGGACTGGTGCTGTAGGCTGGCTGAACAGAAAACAGACTGGGGGCATGGGCAAGAAAATGACATGAATAAACCTCTCTGAAATAAATAACTGCTGGCTTCAAGCTCTCTTGTAGCCTGTGGTGAGTGCACGTGGTTTTAACTCCCTGCTCCTAACTTGATAATCATGGTCTTTGAAAGAGTGCATAAGGAGTAATGTCTACACCAGGGTGACTTGCTATGAAAAGTAAACAAATGCTACCTTTTGCTTGCCATCTGATAAGGCTGATGCAGATTGATGCTTGTTTCTCACACCATCCTCTTTAGGTGGGTGAGAAAGGCCGAGAGCATGAACACAGCCATACAGCAGAGCCTCAAGGCCAGTTAATGTGCCCGAGTGTGCTATTTATCAGTGTAGGTATAACCAGAGTGCCTTTTTAGTGTCCTTTTACCCAACTGACAAGAGTGGGAAAAAGTGTAAGTATAGACTCTCTTATTTTGCAGAAAAGCGGTAACTGTGATTCTGGTTTATATTAGAGCAGCTTGAAAAACTGCCCTGCCCTGGCAGCCCTCTAGACTTTATGTCCAAACTTAGATCACATATGTTCAAGCCTATATCACATATTACTACACAAACACTTGCTCACTTGAATAAACCCCTGGGCGCAATTATATCAGCATTTGCCTAAGTTCAACATTTATGTTCCTTTAAAAAAGCTATCACTTAATTTTTTCATTTTCTCAAATTTAAACAAAACCTTGAAATTTCAAAATTTACTGGGAAGTTACATTTGGGAATTGCTTTACTTGAAGTCATCAAAAGAACTCTTTATCAAAGACTTCAGTGAAATCAAATCAGTTTGTTTTTCCTTTATTATTTCAACTTTCAAGTGATAACATATTTGAAACATAGTATATAGTGATTTAACTGATGAGGTCCAACTGAAATTATGTAACCTTTTAGAAGTAAAACCAAATAATTTTCTTTAATTTTTTTGATGAACTCAATACATTTCTACAGATCATTGAGTCAGCACTTGCTAATGAAAAGCAGTTCTTCTGGAACTGCTTCAAACAGTCCTTGCAGGATATAAGACTTTTAAAATTCCAGACTGTAGATAAAAGCCCTCCTCCTCCTCCTAAAAAAAAGGAAAAAAAAAGCCTTTTACTCTAAAAAGCAAAATTACTCAAACTAAACAAATGTTTATGTTTTGTGCCTGCATGTCACACTTGAGTGCCTGTGAATATAGTCTAACACATTTGACAGTTCTGCTGGTCTGATTTAGTACTTAATTCTGCTTTTTTTAATCCCCCAAATTTTTGCACAATATCTGCTTTCATCCTTACTTATTAATACTGGCTAGAGTCTGTGTTATATTCCATCCCATACCGCAATGCTCATAGAAGCATTTTGTAGTTAAAACAATATGCCAGCATCAATTTTATACTCTGCTGTATTATAATAACTCTTTCATCTTTGTTTTTAAATGCTATTTTGAAAAGCACAGATACTTAGGCTTCATACCTTGCTCACCAAAGGAACAAAGACTGAACACTGCTTGGCTCCAAGTGTCAATCAGGACATAATAAGTTAAACAGCAGTCAACACATTGGCAGATGAGTAACACCGAGTGGTTACTAAGCAGTGCCGAATGCTGTTTGTCCTAGTCTACCTCAGCAGCTTAATGTGTTTACTTATTCATCTGCATCTGTTAGGGTGTAGCCAGTGTCAGTAATGGGTAATTTTCCCAGTTGAGGCAAGGTTTTGGGGCTTGTCTTACAAAACCATCCAGACCTGGAGGATATTAAACTGTGATTAAACTAATTGATTTCAATAGGTGCTAATCATGCAGGCTCTGGCAATGCACAGTGATGAAAAACTTTAGTGTGCCATGTCCCTTGGATGACAAATGTGTATCACACTTCACCCAAATTCTCCTATCATGAGGAGATTTTTTTTCTATCGCAGTTTGGATATGTGTTTGGTTTTCCTATAGCTGGACCCCATACTGAGTTGATTCACTTTACCAGTCTTGGTTTCCTACTTGGGAATAGCCTGTGGGTAAGTCAAGTTCTCATCAGTGTAAGGAGATGCTACAATTTGACGCCTATTACAGGATCTGATGAAGCAAATGGAAATGACCTAACAAGTTGTCCCACATGTCTACTTAAATACTTACTCCAGTGGTAGTATTTACTGTGCCCTGACTGGTAGATCTGGCTGTGGAGGTGGCACTTTGCTGTTTCATGCTTGGTCTTTCATTGAGGTGGATGGGAACACAGAGACTCCAGCAAGGAGGGGGTGAGCAAAGGATGTGAAAAGCAGCACCATGGTAAGGACTGGTAAGGAGCCAGGAATCCACAGCAGGCTGTAAAGGAAGGGACTTAGGGAGTGAGGCAGGACAGAAACCTAGCCCACTTTCTCCATGCACTGCCAGTGCTCACCTGCTCCATATTCTCACCCTGGTGTGGTTTTTTTACCTCTGAAAGACATTGTGAGCATCCCCAGGACCGTCTTATGTGCCTTCCTCCCTTCCCATCTTCTGTGGAAACAAATTACTGGCAGCTTGTCAGCTTTAGTCCTGGGTCTTTTATGTTGTCTGTAACTTTTATTTAAATGACTTAGCATGAGTTGGGGCTTGCACCTGTGTGTGTGGGGGAAGAGGGTCCCCAGACATACTATATCTTGCGAAAATTCTCAAGAGCATAATGTAGCATTCCCTCTCATTTGGAATAGCCTTTATTTTACCACAGCTTTCATTTCAGTCTGTGCTGCCAGATGAAGGATGCAATAAGCCTGATTAAATTTCCATGATTTATATATCTGCAGCACATTGAGTCCGTAATTAAGACAATGGGGGACAGAGGCTCCAGCTGTGATGTACAAACAGAGACCTTCACATGTCATACAAGTGAGGGATGTGTGAGAGGATACAAGTTAAGGCTGATGCAGTATTGATCAGTGTACTGGGTGTCAGCCTGTGTATATTAGTATCTTCTTACATCTTTTAGAGCCACATCAGAAGAAAGGAGGATTGAGGTCAGTTCTCCAGTAACTTAAATTATATTAATTTACTGAATTACAGAGAGATGTTAAACAAGAGTCATTTGGGAGAAAGCTGATTGAAATATAGGTGCCTCTGATGGAGGCTGGTATTGTCAATCTAGAAAAAGAGAGTGAGGCCATGGTGAGGACCTTCAGGTACCTCTGTGGACAACTGGAGGAGGAATCAGGAAAATCCTCTCACTGACCCACTTAGGGAAGAGGATAGAGGAAATGACCAAGCCAGGTAAATGAGGGCAGGATTGCATGATGAAGAAAGCTAATTGTGTTGAATGCAGCTCACGGATCACAGAGGGTGGGGAAATAGCAATGCTCAGTTTTGGCTGGACACGGTTCTGGAGAGAATAATTTGAAAGGGATGAGAGCAGGAAGCTCATCTACATATGACAGATGTGTACTAGATTGCAAGTAATATACATGAATATCAGTAAGGTGAATTTGTATACAATGCATTATAACTTCAGGATAAGCAAAAGAAGGAATGTAGGAATATACAAGTTAATGTATGGCTACTCTGTAAACTTGTTTTCAGATTGTGTTGTTGTAGGTACCTCTCTGACAGCAACTGAAGTATCAAAGCAGCATCAAATTACTCTGTCCCAGTCCCATAGTAACAGGCATCTTAGTTTCTACCCCTGCTTGTCATGGGTGGCCATAACTTTCATGTCAGAAATCTCTTACTCCTGGTCTCTGTTAGAAGTTTTAACAGTGAGACAGATGTGTGATCCTGTTCCTGACAGATAGTGAGATCCACAGTAATTGGAAATAAATGGAAAAACCAGACAGGGATATAAAAATTAAGTAGGTTTAAGATGAATTCTCCTTTTCAGCAGTTGAGGAGGAGCTCAGAGTGACCAGATAGCATCTGCTGAGAAATAGGAGGATTTTCTCTGGGTTTTAGGAAAGGGGAAATCTACAAAGCAATGGTGAGTTGTTATGCACCCCTGTTCACAAGACAATGGGGAGAAAAAAGCCATACTGTGTTTTCTCTCACACATCTTGGGTTACAAATGGACAGGCAGTTTGGCTGTGAGGGATGCCATGGCTGGTGCCAAGCACAGCTGCTTTGTCATCTTTTAGGGGTGAATAACCCAGTTGCAGTCTGTGTGCCTGGCAGGCTTCTCCTGAAGGGTTCAAGGCATGTGTATGCCTGCCCACATCCAGGCTCATGACACCTGGTGAGCTGTGCAGCCCTAAAGGTCTATGGTGCAGTGAGTGGCAGCTATCCTGAGTGTCAGGAGATCCTCAGAAGGAAATGGGAATCAATCAAAGTGTTGTAGCAAGGTATGGGTCACACAATTCCTCCTGTGGCAAGGATGCTGATGCAGCTCAGATGTCCCCAGTGCATCTCTGTTGACAGCAGCATCCTAGATTAGCCCAATTGATTCGGCCTTTTCTGTTCCACGGTGTTTCTCCCTTTTGCGCCAGGCAGGCTGGTAACAGGAGCTGGGAACACCTCTGCTATTGGTGTCCTGTCCTCCTGGCCTGCCTCTGCCCCAGCTAGACAAGTGGGTGAGAACAGCTTTTAGGTTGCTGACAGGCCAAGCACCTTTGTGTAGGGCTTTCAGAGGTGCTGCTGGAAACAAGATGATGCAGAGGATGAAAGAGCAGCATGGCCCTCACCCCTGCCATCTCGCTGGGGCCAGGCCATGCAGCAGCTGAGGTGTTAGTGGGGACAATGGCAGTGGCAGAGAGATCATGGCCGTTTTCCCCTCCTGCTGAGTAAAGCGTGGTAGAGCAATGAGTTCCCTCCCCACCTCTCTGTGGGAGCAGCACAGACACCCTTCCTGCAGCTCGGCGTTCCTTGTTCATTACCATCTCCTTACCTCCACACCTGTTTGATGTTACATATTCAGTTTGGAAATACTGTCCTTTTTGTCCCCTTTTACACCATCTGTTGACACAATCCCGTGTGTGTGTCTGGGTAAGATCCAGCTGGCACACGCAGGAGGTGAACACATTCACATCTCCTGAAATTGCTGATTCAGGGAGGGGAGGCGGGGGACACGCACACGCTCCAGAGCCCCACACCCCGATAGCGCCGCAGCTGAGAAGCCTATCATTGCCCTCCGCGATAGTGCCAGGCGTTATCAATGCACAGCCATCCTTTCACCCGCGCCTGCCCTCCCCGCGCCCCCGACGTGCCTGTTGTAATCAGGGGAACAATGGCAGAGGCAGAGTGCCCGGCACAAAGACAACAGCTGCACTCCCGGGTCGGGCTTTGCAGCCTTCCCGCACAATGGCGATGTGTAACCCCATCCCACTGCCCGCCTCGGAATAATTTATTTATAGATGCAATATCTCTTTCACTGGCCTATTTAAGAATGTCTTCTCATAAATGCATGGAAATTGAAATTATTCTCTGCTTTTCCCCAAAAAGATTAAGGTATCTGTTCCGTATAGATAAATAGCACAATTTTGGAGGGGAAGAGGGAGAAAAGCTGTTGGAATATATGCAATAAAGGATGAGGAGAAGTTGATTAATTGTGATGTGTGCATTTTTTAAAATTAAATATATTTCATTATTAGTGTCTTTGCAATAATAGGCACATGTTTAAAAATAGGAAAGAAATACTGAAGTCAGGAAAAAAAAAAGCCCTCCTAGGCAATGAATGCTAGTCTTTGCTCTGCGAGAGATGACTGGTTGCCTCTTTGGTAATAAAACCTCTTTCACCCTCACAGACTGTAAGCATGAGCATCTGCTTAGGACAGAGAATTTTCTACCATCTAGGAGACAGTGAATCATCTCTCACATGAAAATATGGTTGGTTCAGCACACTGCTTGCTGCTCTTAAATACAGCATGTGCAGTTTATGTATCATCTAAATGTGTAGTGTAACACAAGATCAGAAATTAGGACAGTCTCTGAGATCTCGAAAAAGAACGAAAACCAGTAAAAAGTTTCCATATCCTCCATATTTTTAATAATATCTCTTTAATTATTTTTTCTTTATTTTCAATACAATTACATTTCATTTTATTTTTTCTAAATCCTGATCTCTGAATGCAAACAAGTAGCTTGGCGACAGCACTTTCCTGTGTTAAAGCAGTTGCTTTAAGGATCAGGAACTTGAAGTGCTTCATCCATGCACATTTGGTGTGTGTGTGAACAGATCTGTGTAAGGAAAACATGACAAGACAGTCTCAAAATAGGAAAAAGCTCTGGTGCTGCTAAACACACTCCAGACACCTCCATCAGATTTAAAAACCAACTAAAAGCTCCTCATGATATGAAACACACTTTATTGGTCACTCTGGAAGAAATTTTTTTTAATGAAAAACACCGTATCACTGGTTCTGTATAAAGTGTATTGGAAAAAATGCATGGTCTCTTTATATCATACTTCTTTTCCATCCCCTGCAGTCCACAGGAAAAGCCTCATGACTGGCAGCTGTTTGACTGCCCTATTATCTGAGCCTGCGTCCAGTCTGGCTAATTACAGTCACTGATTACTAAACACTGAGCAGCACTGTCACCTGCCTTAGCCTGACAGGATTATACCATCTGTGCCACATGGCCAGGGTATGGAAAGCTGGTGAAAGGTCAGAAAAAGGGGCAAATAACCCTTAATGGGAGGTAAATGTATGTTTACAGACGTGACAGCTGACTGTCATTAGAGTATATATACGTGTTCACAGCTGAAGATACTTCTCAAGGAAGAATAAGGGGCATACGAAGTATGGCTTTGTCAAACAGTTGGGTTTTTTTCTATCCCCAAAATAGGTGTTATTCACTGGAAAGAGAATAAATACACTTCTATCAGACACACTGAAGTAACACAGGACCAAATGTTTTCCCTCCTTACCTCTCCAGACCTTGTCTGCCCAGCAGCAGCAGTTTGGAAAACCTGGTCTACTGAAGCTGATGCAAGCCTTTGTGCAGGTGAACTGTCTGCTTTACAGGAGCTCATTGGATCTACTTGGTTTGTGTTTACAGAGGCACCAAAATTAACTCTACTGGGTAATCAAGACTGGGCTACTCCCAGGGAGCAGGCAGGACCCCTAAGCAGAGGATCCTCCTCTCCAATACCCTGCTCCAGTGCATGTCTTGCCTCCTCCTACCTGCAGTGCCTGCACGAACATTGCTCCTTCCTGCACCTCTTCTCTCACCAGTGCCTACATGCTTGTACCTGTCCTCTGCTCTGCCCAAGCCTCTGCTCTGGCTGTTGGTTTTCTTCCCCTGCATGCTGGAAAGTCTTCTCTCTTTCCCCAAGTACATGTGACAATGCCCCCTTTTCACAGAAATCTTCATGTATTACCTCTTCCTTGTTTTATGTCTCCATGAATTTACATTATAACTCTCCAAAGGGTATTTTGCAACTTTTTATATGCATCTGGGCTGAGCCCTTGTGAGGTCAGAGTGGCATAGTGTTTATTCTCTGCCATGTTAGATCATTTCAGCTCAAATCTGATCCCTCCTATACCTTGGAGGTTATCTAAGTTATCCTGAAATCACCACAATTTGTTGGCCTGGAAATCTTTTCTTGCTTACACCAGTCTCTGGAGCATTTTGCAGGCAATATACACCCAAGTGCATCCATAAAGTAGCCTAAATGTGACAGTATATGCCTCTGGGTCCCCACAGCTTGTCCACAGCTATTATCTGTGGAGAGGATGGTGACACCAAGTCTGACATGGTCTCATGGTTGTCAGTCTTCTGTTATCAGCTGCTCAGTGAGTTCCACCATCACCTGCTATGGCCACTCCCCCAGATTTGGGTTGTGGTCTGGTAGGTCGGGAGGATCCCCCTCCTTGCTGTATTCTGCTGAAATATGCAGATTTTTTAGCCAGAAAAACAAGCAGTCTGTGCAACTGGACATGATTTATTTCAGCTAAGTCATGGTGTCACATGCTTACCACCTTGCTTTTATTCTCCTTGGATTTCTTGCCTGGACATTCTCTTTTGCTATCAAATATGTATTATGTTTCTCCAGTTGTGTTCAATTTGTCTGGTCATTATTTACCAGGTATTTTAGTATGTGATTCTAAGGTAGATGTTTGACTGAAAAAAAGAGATTACTAATGGCCCTGCATACATCAATTCACACCTTGAAGAAAAATACATCAATCCCCAAAAGGTGCATATATGTCAAAACTGAAGCAGTCTTACATTTAATGGAGTGTAATCTTCTCAGAAATCAAAATATAATTTATTTCATGTCAAATAGGTGACCAACATTTGACAGCCACAGGAATTTTTCAAAAGGTATCAAATCAGGTTGTCTAATGCTCTGAGTTTTCATGGCTGACCTGTGTGGTTCTCTAATAAATGCTCAGGGTTTGTTTGTGTTTTGGTTTTGTTGTTGTTGTTGTTATTGTTGTTGCTGTTGTTGATGTTGTTGTTGGGGTTTTTTTGTTGTTTTGTTTTTGGTTTTGTTTTTTTTTCTTTCTGGTGAGCTCTTTAAAATTGATCTCAGGAGCAGACACATTCAAAGAGCAACTTTGTATACACCTGTGTGTACCTGTATAGGTTCACTACTCTGCCAGTGGAGTCAGACACTGACGTTTTATGGGTGGCATCATCATCCAGGCTGGGACTGGGATACTGGAGCAGAGGAATGCAGTGATGATCCAGAGCAGTGGGAGGAGAGCAGCAAGATGAAATTCAGTGGTACACAATGCATGCATTTTTTCAGCCAGTGCTGGGACTTTCTGTTGGAAAGTGAAAAGGAGCAGAATTAGGTTGTGCTGGTAGACTTCAGTTGTTGGGGTGCTACTGATGTGCTGTAAATGTGGAAATCCCAGGCTGATTCTGAGACACACCAGTTCAAGGGCAGGTAGAGAAATACTTTTAACTCATTTGGTTACCAGCAGTTACCCTTTTGCCTCTTCACCTCTGGGTGAATACAGGCAGGCCTGCTGCTGCACACAAGCCTGGCCAGCCATGCCCAGAGCAGATAAGTGCAAGCTGAAGCAGGTATGGAAAGCACTTCCTTGGATGAACAGGGGACCTGGCAGCTTAATTTGAGAGAGACAGCTTAGGGAGTGTAGCTCATTTAGCTCCTCAAGACAAATGCCAGGAGAGAAGAAGATGTGATTGCTCACTCTAAATTTATCAGCAAAGGCAAATGCCAGAGAGGGAGAGGAACTATTTAAGGTGAAGGACAATGTTGGCCTAAGAACAAATGAGTGCAATCTGGCTATGAATAAATTTAGGCTGAAAATTAGAAAAGGGTTTCTAACTATCAGAGGAGTGAGTTCTCAGCTTTTTAATAGGAATTCTAGAAACCCAATTCCTATTCAGTCCAATTTGATAAGATTATTAAAAAGCTGCCTTTGATAGGAGGGAACCAGTCTATGGCTTAGAAGGTCTCCTCCATCTCTAAGCACTGATGGATCCAGGTTGACTTGACTGGATTATATTAAGAATTTTCAAAAGTCAAGACTCAAACTGTCAAGAAGGTGCTACAAATTTTTGATTCTTTGGACTGTAATGTTTCCTCTGTATTTCTCTGGCTTTTCTGTGCACCTGTGAAACAAGGAGGATAATTCTACCCCTCTTCCCCATTTAATCACACTGGGGTATTATGAAAACACCCTCACTGTTGTATTATGAAAATATACTATTTGCTGTTTGTGTAGCACTCAGGAGTGCTGTGAGGATGAGTACCAAAGGAAAAAAAAGCTGCGCTGAAATTAATAATTTTGGCTGCACAGCTAGGTTTGAATTACATCTAGTAAATCATGCCTAGGGCAACATACTGAGTGAGAAGAAAATAAAATATTGAATAGATGCTCATTAAGTGAACACCAGCTACTCCGTGAACTGAATGAGACAGGGTCCCATGGAAAATAAAGTATGTGATTTTGCAATTGAAGATTAGAAGAGGGCTGAATTAAGATTGCACAAGCCTTTCCTTATTCCTTTCCAGCATCAAGGATCTGGACAGCCAGGGGATCAGGCCCAGCCAGCGCGTGTTAATGAAAGGCAGGCCTTGCTAGAGCAACCTGATCTCCTTCTATGATAAGGGGACCTACTTAGACACTGCAGTGCTGGAGTCCAGAGAAGGGCAGTGGGGCTGGTGAAAGGTCTGGAGCACAATTCCTATAAGGAGCAGCTGAGGCATCTGGAGTTGTTTAACCTCAGGAAAAGGAGGCTCGGGGTGTGGCCTTATTGCTCTCTACACCTACCTGAGAGGAAGCTGTAGTGAGGTGGGGTTTGACTTCTCCTCTTAGGCAAAAAATGATAGGTCCTCAAGCTGAACAACAGGAGCATCTGATTAGATATTTGGGGAAATGTTTTCACTGAAAGGGTTGTCAGGCATTGGAACAGACTACCCAGGGAAGTGGTGGAGTCACTGTCCCTGGAGGTATTTGAAAGAGATGCAGCTGTGGTGCTCAGAGATGTGGTTTAATGGAGGACTTGGCAGTGCTGGGTTAACAGTTGGACTCGAGGATCCTAGAGGTTCTTTTCAACCTCAATAACTCTATGATTCGATGAATAGCCACACACCCTCCTATCTCGCCAGCCTGCATGCAGGGACATGCTCTGGAGTGCACTGTGTGAATACCCCCCCTTCAGTACTCTGCCCTTGGCACAGGCAGCTGGAGAAGAATGGGAGGAGGGTTGCACCAGCTCACCCACAATCAGCTTCTCAGAGCCAGGGACAGAATAGTGTTCTGTCTTGTGGAGAAATTGGAAATTTATTTCGTCCCAGCTTGGAACTCATCCTGTCTCTAGAAATTCTGTGTAAATGCAAGTTGGAGGAGTGATTAAAATCTTGACTGTTGAGCCAAGAAGGTTGGGTAGCTCAGGCAAATTACCTGTAAATTTTGAGGTGTAGCTGGCTTAGAATGTGAAGCTCAGGCTTTGGGTGTCATATGAGGACTAGCACACAGACTGCCAAGGAGGAGTGAGTACAGACCCAAGAACCCATGTCCATTTCAAACCTTGCACTGTCCTTGAAAACAAGAGTTTGGAACAAAGGTTGAAGATATCAATGCGGGACCAACTATTCTGTCATTATTTTTCAAGCTAGTTGCAGCACAGTGGGTCATACATGGAATAAATGCCAACAGACCATCATGGATAAAGGTGAGTTTTGGCTGTAGCAGGAAGAGCTGTCACTGAATAGGTGGCTGGCAGTAGCTCTCCTCTGGGCACACAGATATATGATATCAGTGCATATGGCTTTATTTGAGCTGGAGTGTCTGGTATGTCACCATCAAATGATGAAACAAAACCTTGCTGCTTTTAAAATAGCTTTGATATAAAGGTCAAGCTACCAACGTGTAGTGAGTTTGAGCCCCTTTGTTTCTTGGCACCTGACGTCTTCCTCAGCTGAGGACTGGTTCCCAGAGGGAGAGATGCTTACCTCTTCCTGGACACTCCACCTTTTCAAAGTGGGCACTAACAAAGCAAGCAAAACCTCAGCCAGTTCTGAAAATCAAATTCCTCAAAAGTTATCCAAGAAGCATATATTTCTTAGCCTTGGGAAACAGTATTATTTATGGACTCACCCAGAATACTTGGCTGGATATTTTCTGTGTGAATTGATGCAAAGGAGTTTGGTGTGTCTGTATGTACTATACAAAGGCAGACACACCCCATATTTAAAATATTCCTGGTTTACTGTAGTCAACCATATTTTCATGTTTGTTTGTCATAGCATGCATATCTGTAATTATGTGCTGATGGCACATTCTTACTAACTGAAAATATTATCAAGAAATACAGAGCTATCTCTAGATGCAGACCTTGTTTGTGACAGCAGTGTTTGCTATTGAATCACAAGCCACAGAAAGCAGTGATTTGCACAAGAACATCTAATGCATAAGAAGTGTTCTGAACACTACTTCTGCACAGGAAGAGGGAAGGAAGCAAAACATATTCATCTCAGTAGTGGTTAAACGATAGTGCAAACCAGTAATTACGTGTAAATTATGACCTTGCCCCCTTACAGTCAGCTCCTCAGTAAACATGACTGCTTTTAATTTCCATGCCCTCAGCAACAAAAGTCACTGTTTTCAGACTCAGTTCAATTCTTTTCTTCAGATTTCTTTTTTAAATGAAAATATGTGGTTTTGTACTTCAAAACCTTAAATGAAATGCTGGGCTTTTTAGTACTTAAGGCATTATAATTGAAATATAAAACTAGTGGCAAAATATTAGCTTTTATAAATTTCACTCACTTCCTTTAAGATTTTCTATCATTAAAAGGCATTACAAGTTTAAAATTTAGAGACTTTTAAACATACATTTTTTAATTTTCTTTTGACATTCTATAATGTTTCCAAAGCTGAAGAGATGTTGAAAAGTTGTAGAAAATAATGTGATGAAAAAATGGATGCTTTTCATGTAATGCACATGGAAATAAAAAATACAGAAAGAACGTGGGAGAAAAATGGGAAAGAAGCACACCAAATTACTTTTTAAAAAACATAGGTTAAGAGTACATATTAAAAAGTAATGGAGAATCTCACTGAACTAGAAGTGACTTAATGGAAATTATTTCCATTTTAAAACATTTCTAATTTTTCTATTTCTTTAAACAATAAGAGGAAAATAAGAACTGAACCCCAGAGCTTACATATTATCATGCATTTCAGTGTGACAAACTGTAGCTACACACAATTATGTGCTATCAGTTGCTGAAGTGGAATTCATTATTTCCTACCTTAAGCTGTCCTATAAATTTGCTCTGCACTGTTAAGCAGATATCAAGTTCCGCCTAGAGATAGAAACACTGCTGATGAGCAAAGGAGATCTTAATAGCTAAGTTTTTTGATGCTTCTATTAAACTCAAGAAACATTTTGGAGAAAAGACAGAAATCATTCTTCCGTGAACAGTCACATTACGTTTTCGCAGCATTTCCCCTCTCACGTTCTCATGAAGCTCAGAGATGGGGTCGTGGTTTCAGTTCCCTGGCATGGGTTAATGCAGAGCATATTTTGATGCAGAATTGCCTAGACCTTATCTCCTTGCACTGGACAAGCCTAAAGGTCATCATGATGCCTCTTGGGCAACCCAGGTGCTTCAGTGGCTTTACCTGCATCACGCTCTCCTGAGGTTTCTAGTAGTACATCCACTGATGGCTGGAGAAGTTTCTGCCTGACCCACTATGTTAATTCTTCCCAGGAAACTTCTCTGGGATCTCTCTGTGGGCTTGGCATGTGCCATGGCAGCACAGGGATGTGCCAGAGGACGCATGGACACATTCCCATGGAGCTACTCCTTATCCATGCCAGTGATGACTGCAGGTCAGTGTATTGTAACCCCCTGTCAGCGTGAGTCAACAGCTCCACCACAGCAAGGTTGGAGGCTTTTGTGGGTAGATGGGATTAAAATAATTGGCAGGGGCAGGAATGAAACCTGACTTAAGGGTGATTAAAGAGGAATCCTAGCTCAACTCTCTGCATGTGAAATGCTGCTCACTGCTGTTTTTTCTGCTAAAATCAGAAATAGGTTTACTCCCATGACCTACCTGGAGTTTGGACACTTTTTCCACTAAGACACACCTTTCAATGCTTTGCAAATATCAGCAAACTCAGTTTCACAATGGGAGTTTCTGCTGGCAGGCGGACTGCGTCTTCAATTTTTGGATGAGGAAATAAGGCAGGATTGGTGACTGGCTGCAGGCCATATCCCCGTGTCTGCGTGGCACTGGGAATCACTGTAGAAAGACATCCAGGCTAGCATGGATTTATATCAGAATGGGGCTCCACCCCGGATAATTAGTTGCTGCTAAGGAGCAAGATCTATCCAGCAGGGCAGAGAGCTCTGCAATGCAATCCTACCTCCAGATGCTTCATGTGGGGATCCCATGGCAGATCTGCAAAATGCTTCTCCAGCTCCAAGAACTTCATGAAGAATGAAGTGTGTTTTGTGGCTCAAGGACAGCATTTATGGGAACACGTCTCTTGCAGCTGTACTCAGAGCTGAGAGCTCAGAACTCCTTTGTTTTTGTTTTATTCATTCAATATTTTTTTATTTATAATTGGGCAACAACAACAAAAACAAAGAGATTAAATAAAAGGATCCAATCCCTAAAAATATGCAACTGTAGTTCATGACAGTGTAGTTCCAACAGGGAAGTCAGGAACTTGCTGTGACTCAGTGGCTGATTGTAAACTAAAACATAGGGAGGGAGTGCCTGACTCAGCAGATGTCAGAGTCTTCAAAGGGATTAGAGCTGTTGCCAGGGAGCTCCACCCTTTTTTTTCCTCTTTAAATGTGTCTTAAGTTTCTTATTCTTGCATTACATTATATATAAAAAGCATGTATGCTATTGAATTGGCACATCCAGAATTGGGAGCACTTAAACGCCAGATTTTCCCAAAGGATTACGATTTGATTTGATCTGAATATGCACACCATTTCATCACTGCAGAATCTCTTTCCTAGAATTAATATCCCCCACCCCCCTCCTGATTTATAAACACAGTAAATGCAAATATTTCAAAAGAGGTACTCTAAAAAAAGAAAAAAAAACAACCCACCAATCAAAGTCTTCATCAAAAAAAGAAATGTTTGCAAGCTGAGCATACCTGCAAACCCCTTGGATCCCAACTTCAAGTCCCCTGGCTCCAGAGTTGCTGTATTGCTGTGGTCCCTTTGGGAAATTGCTCTTGGGGGCCTTCTCCATTGCGAGATGAATTGCTTTCTAGGGTGCTAAGACAGTTCTCTATGCCAGGTACCAAACCATTTCATAACTTCTGCCTCTGTGTAACCTTTTAAACTGAAAAGATAAAAATGCAGGGAGTCAGTCTATGTTTAAAAAGTTTTGCTGGCATGGCAATAGTATAATTACAACAGTAAAATCCCTACTGTGAGTTTAGTCCTACCATCAAAAGGCCTTTTTGTTGTTATAATGTAATCTGTTCAGTGAAGTGGTTTAATTCTTACCAGCAAAACAACTTTTTTTTGCTGGTATAAGCTGTTTCTCTGTGCAGGGTGTTGGCTGTGGCAGGGCCAGTGCTGTACCTGCATCAAGGGCTGATGTGCCCAGAGGATGAGCTACCATTTTCCACCTCCCAGGGCTGAAGCACCTGACGCTCCAAAGGGATTAGGAGGTGTGTGGTGAGTGTAGGGTCAAAAGGGAATTTCAGTCCACCTTTCAGTCTGACTCCTTTGCATAAGCCCTTTATATTTTTAAAACTGTGTCTTTACTGGACAGATTTGTTGGCCAGGGCTGGGCTGGGTTGCCTGTATAACCCAGCACCATTTCTGACATTGAAGGCATTTTTGGACTAATACTGAGAAAAACAGTGATTTCTTCACAGGACTGTGAACGAACCCCTCAGGTTTAATGTTCTCTGCTCTTAGCCAATCACTTTTGTAGAAAATTTTGTTTGAATCCAGCTGTAGCTTTCCATATACATAAATATACTGAATGTCATCTACCAGGCTGTAGTGACTTGATGACAGCTGATGCAAGGTGCCACCAGAGAAAGGCAGATGCTCAAGTGGGGTTTCACACTTACACTGTCTCCACCCCTCAGTCCTTCCCTGCTCTTTTTTTGTGGGGACAGCACACAAGTTTTCTCTTGGATGGGATTTTAGATGCCCTTGCCATCACCCTGTCCTTCCCAGGGGTGGGAACTGGGGCTGGGTGGTTCACAGGCCAGTGATGGATCAGCCCATGGATAACATCTCTCTGATCCCGTCCCTTACCCCATGAGGAAAGGCACAGCCATACAGGATTTAAGACTTTTTCATAAATACACGTGGCATGTTTGTTTTTACCCACATTTCATCAGTTTTTATTTTAGTCTAATTTCAATACTCTGTGAGATTGATACCAGAAATAATAAAATGCAGAAATAAGCATTATCTTCCCTTAGCCAGCACTACCACGGACTATTTTGGGGTGTTTTAGTACTTAAGAAACAAATGTTTCAACCTGTTTTATCAAGCCTCCGTGGCAGATCACTGGAGCCATTTTAAGGGTATCGCATGCCAAAAAAAGCAGGGACAATCTGGAAGGAACAGGTGTATTGGCTTCTGTTGCTGCTTGAAGGAGTAAACACCTAATTTGCTGCTCCCACAAAGGAGGTAAACATTTAGCTCACAAAAAGTTTCCTTCCCTCTGAGAAAGTCCCACTGGTGTCAACCTAAATAAATTCCAGAAGTCAATC
Source organism: Illadopsis cleaveri (assembly GCA_013399915.1). Classification (NCBI taxonomy): domain Eukaryota; kingdom Metazoa; phylum Chordata; class Aves; order Passeriformes; family Timaliidae; genus Illadopsis; species Illadopsis cleaveri. The sequence goes on from VXBB01004271.1 coordinate 1,568,934, forward strand.
TATTTTTTTATAAAACATTTCCTTCCCTCTGTGGCACACTATTTTGCATTGCAACTGCTTGTAAAGAAAAAAGTATTTTCAAGCAGGCTGGACATTTTACTCTCTAGGGTGGTTTTGGCTGGAAGGAACTGTGCTGAGATACAGCAGTTTGGGCTGACCTTCTTCTTCCTGCTGGTGTGCTTCAGGCTTGTTGTTCTCATCAGGTGCTTTCCAGGAGACATGCTTCAGTCCAAACTCTTCCTAGGATGAGGCAAGATAAAAAAGAGTAGTAAGTAAATTTTGCTGCTGATGGAAAAGGAGTATTTGAAGAGACATCTTTTGAAGACTCTGGGAGTTATAACACTTTGGAAAACCTAACAGGCTTGGTGGAGATTTATGCAAGGCTAGTATGTAAATTTGCTTTGCTCCACGTATGTCCAGTGAGGCACCTGAACTGAGCCCAGAGAGTCCACCCTGCCTACCTCATGTCCCCTGTCCAGTAACTTCAGACTCTCAGAGTGGGAGCAGCTCCTTAGAAAGACTGAAGAATAGTAGGATTTGGATCTGGGGATATGGACACTATGCCAGAACAAAAGCAACAAAAAGCACTATCAATAAATTTCTCTTTTACTTTGCTTGTTGAGTGCTACAAACCTGACCATCTTCATCCTGGTAACTCTTTGTCTTAGATTTCTTAAACTACAAAAAGCTTCATTCATACTTTTAAAATAATGGTAATAATGGTGGTATCTCAGAGTTAACTACCTTCATGTCTTCAAATATATTCTTTTTTGTTTCTCTTCAGATTATGAGATTATTTCTTTGAGCTGAAAATAGGGCCAAAAGTCAACAGGGTTGTACCTTAACAGTAGCTTTCAAAATCAGTTCTCATGAAACCTGACTTGCCACAGTTGTTTTGGTTTTTTTTTTTAATCTGATTGATATCTAGCTCTTGTCTATTCTCCACAGCATATCTCTAATTCTTTAGAGTGTGTTTGCAACAATTGAATCTTTCTGAGGTTTGCATTAAATTTGCAAATTGTACATCTGAAGCTGAAAAATAAGCTCTGTATTTCTGTGGTAAAATGAGGTTTGCCAGGCCCCTTCAGAAGCGACAGAACTTTTGTGGTTTGTTTCAGTTAACATGGGCTGCAGGCAGCGCGGGAACCTTTTGGTGCCCTCACTGTGTGCACAGCTGCCTTTCCTGGATGAGTGGATAGGTGCAAGGGTTTTGGGGGTTTTTTTAGTGGGCTTTTTTTGGTTTTGTTTTTTTTTTTAAATAACACCTGCAGAGCAGTGGAGAACTCTCTGGTTTCTAGTTTTGGCCACACGATTGTAAAACAACTCTGCCAATACTATCCTTCAGGACATCTGTGAATGACTGTGTTTTCCACCCGCTGTTCAAGTAACTCAGTTTTGGAGCTCTGTGTTCTGTAGTTCAGATTCTTAAAAGGTATTTATTATGTCCACTGGACACTTTTCACAAGCTTGTTGTTTAGACAGTTGAATTATAGATGGTGACTTTTTTGTAGTCCAGATCTCAAGGTGTTCTTGTACTTGTCTCATCTGTGTTGGAGAAGGTATGTTACAGATGGCTGGATTGTTGATGTGCTCAGTCTGTGCACTTTTTTTTTTTTTTTTTCTTCAAGAGGAAACATTTGTTTAAAATTACCTTTTTATAGTTTTAGCCTAGCATTTTCCAATGCTTCTTAGACTCTCTTAGCTTACCTCTCTTCCCGAAATCCTGCATCTCTTTGCACCATCCAAATTTCTTGCATTTTTCAAGTAAAATTCTTGTTTGCTAAGTAAGAGTTTGCAGAGACAGGGTCTCCCTGTGGGAGTGTTGAACATGTAAAATTGTCAGTAGGGTTTCTGAGGAGCACCTGCCATAGCCCTGCCACTGCTCTACTACATGAGACAGACCAGTGCCCAGACCTCTCTCCAGAGTGGTGTTCTCTGTGGGTGGGGTGGATTTACTTTTTAAAAATTTATATATTTCCTTCAAAGCAGGTATTCAGTTTCTCTTGCAGTGACACCAAATGAAACCCTGTTTCTTTTCTCTTGCCTTCATCTATTTAGCACCTACTCCTGCTTTGGCCTGGAAGAAAGAGAAGTCGCCCAAGGGTGAACTGCTGTCTGACTGCTTATCCAGTTCTGTCGAGAACTGAAGTCCTTGTCCTGGGAAGATACTTTTGATCTTCTTCTTGTCAGTTCTTCACTGAAATTATGCTCCCTCTCATTTTTATCCCACTGATGTTTCCTCTTCCTTTAAAAAATGGTTATTTATCTGCATAGTCCTTTACCGAGAAACAGTTACTCTCTGTTATACAATATTCTTCTAATATTTATGTCATTTCCCTTAAAATGTTTGAGGGGTTTTACATTTCAATATTAAATGGCACAGAGCTATAACCTAGCCCCAGAGAAAACTCACTAGAAACATTGCCATCTCTCTGTTTCTGTATAACTTTTAAAACTATCAAAGCACTAACTTCCTTTCTCATTAATCATGTGAACCTGGGTTTGATTTCCTTCTTGCTTCTTATGTGACTCAATGCTGAATATCTTAGAGAAATTCAGGAGTTCTTTTTTTCAGTGGTGGAGGCTTTATCAACAAAACTTCCAATTTTTCAAGTTATCAATATTGTTTGCTACTATCTGCTTTCCATAAACCTGTTATTACCTCTATTATTAGCCTTCAACTCAGATCTTTTATCTGCTCTTCTGTGGTGCTCCTGGGGTTTCTGTCAGAGGAGCAGGATGGCCCATTTGTTCTTGAAGTCACTGGGGTAGCATCAGTTCTCTGCCAGGTAGCTGCATCTTAATGACTGCTGTACTGAAAACCAATATTAAAGGTCTGATGACCTTCTCCACCAGCTTTTAACACTTTGAGACTACAAGTTAGCTGGACCAGTTAATTTCCATATGCTTAACCTTTTGTACCTTGATCTCAGTTCTTGAGTATTTCTGCCTCTGCTACTAACCCTTCTACAGTCCTTAACGGTTAACTGATATGTATTTGTTGCTCTCAGCTTTCAGCCCTTTAAAATTATTATCCATATTTATAAGGTTGTTTTATCTCTTTTTTTTAAGCAGGCTGACATGTTAATCATGCAATTTTGTTCATTGGATTGTTTATTATATATATATATACATATATATTTATATGTAATAAAATCTATTTATTATGGTCTTTTTCATCTCTTTTCTTGAGTATTTCACAGCTATAATTGATTTTTTTTAAATTTAAATTTCCACTTCCAGGTGATTTTGTGCATAACAATTCCCAGCTTTGCGAACCTGGAATTTCCAAAGAGCCAAGCATAGAATTCTGTTTGCACATAATTACATCTGTTAAATGGCCTAAGCAACAGTCAATTTCTATTCTCTGATCAGTTTTTCTGTGGCAGACTGAGATGTAAGGCAGAATTCCATTCATGTGAATACCATTTGTTCTGAGCATGAAAAGTGACATATAAAATGTCTTCAGGACACTTTGGTGTTGGGATGAAGAGACACTCAGCACATTTCACTCTGCAGTCTATGGGTGCAGAATTTGTAGTGTCGTGGTTTCACCCCAGTCAGCAGCTGAGCCCCACACAGCTGCTCACTCACTGCCTCACCAGAGGGATCCGGGAAAGAATCAGAAAGGGAAAAGATGGAAAACTCATGGGTTGAGATAAAGACAGTTCAATAGGAAAGCAAAAGTCACACACAAAGAAAAACAAGGAATTAATTCACTAGTCTCCATGGGCAGGCAGGTGCTCAACCATCCCCAGCAGAGCAGGGCCACATCACACATGACAATGACTTGGGAAGACAAACATCATCACTCACATCAACACCCCACTTCCTACTTCTTATCTCCAGTTTTATACACTGAGCATGATGTCACATGGTCTGGAATATCCCTTTGGTCAGTTTGGGTCACCTGTCCTGGCTTTGTCTCCTCCCACATTCCCATGCATCCCCAGCTTCCTCGCCAGTGTTGTAGTGCATAAAGCAGAAAAGGTGTTGGCTCTGTGTAAGCCCTGCTCAGCAATAATAAAGACATCTCTGTATTTTCAGCTCTGTGTTCAGCACAAATCCAAAACACAGCCCCATACCAGACACTGTGAAAAAGCTAACTCTAAACCCAGCAGATACAGCTGGGGAGATGCTTGAGAAAACGAGCACCCTGCAGGCTCTTGTGATTGCCCAGGCTCGGCTGTCTGTGCTTGTGCAGTTGGGACACTCAAGGCATCTGTTTCTCAGCTGTCTGTGGTCTAGGAATGGAGAATGACAGAGCACCACTTTCTGAAATTTGTGCTCACTGAAACCTTCCTAAATTGGAGATTAACCAAGATTTTCAAGTTCTTACTGTAAGGATTTAGTTATCAGGTTTCAATGAGATAAACTGGAATAAATTTGTGCTCCTAAGAGTGTCTCAGTCCCTTTTGTCTGCAGCCAATGCTCACATGACTGGAGCAGAGGCTGTTGACCTCTTCTCCAGGTGTCAAAATGATGTCCTTCATTTTGTTCCAAACATCTTTATATTGAGTTGAAAATATTCTTTTATTCCTCCTTCAATTTCCTCCTTTGTGTTAACATCATGTTCTTTGGTCTAGTCAGCAAGGAACCTGGAAAGTCATTTCTAGTGAGATAGGGTAAGGGGTGGTCTGAACTCTGCGAATCCTTCTTTCTGTTCAAGGTAAGATTAAGTTCAACAAACCCAGTTACATTTCACTCACTATGTACCTCCTGATTTCTTCACCAAAAAATCAGGAATTGTCCTGTGGATGATAGCCAGCATGCTTACACACCTTCAACTTAATTTCAGAATTGATTATTTTTTGTATAAATTTAAAACAGCATATTTGTTCAGGAAAAGTGGTTATATAATTAAAATTTGTATGAAGCACACAAGGACATTGAATTAAGATGACACAGGCAACATCTGTCCCAGTACATTATGTTTTTTGAATGCTGAATATATAATGTACTTACATTGATTTGTGCATGCATAACATATCTATTAAGGGGTCTCAAACATTTCAATTTTATATATCTCTATAAATTTTCATGCTGAAGTATGCACCTTTTTAGCTTAAACTTTTCCCAGACACTCTCATAGACCCCTTGGATAAAAAAAAACCCGAACAAAACAACAGAGAGCCTAACAATATATGGAATATACAAACTGTCAGACAGAAAAACATGACATAAAAAAGGACTCATACAGTTATGGTATTCAGTTATTTTCTGAAAAACAGATATAATAATATTTTTTTTCTTAAAAGTTCTGGATTCTTCTAATCTTGTTCAGTTTCTCATTTTTGCAACTGAACTCACAAGCTAAGCATACTTTATCTCTGTTTGCCTAAGGAGCATCCTTTGCCAGCTGAGTTGCAGCTGGAGATACGGTCTCTGCTAGAGCTGAACTTTGTTGATAAGTTCCTAGTTTTTGAAATGGACTGGGGATAGGTGGGGAAGAAGTGAGTAGACCCCCAGGACACTCTCTCTTCTGCTTGAAATGGAGCTATCCCATGGTCAGGAAGCCGAAGCCTTGGCAGAGCTTCCCTATGCAGTTCAATCACAGTAATTCAGCCTGGAGCTGAAGATTGTATTAGTCACAGTGCATCCTTGTTGGCAGAAGGGGCAGGGGGAAAAGCAAGCATATTCCATCACTAAAACCAGCTAATAATAGCCTGAGCTTAGCTGCAAGCAGGGAGAAGCAGGGAGAGGTGAGGCAGGACAGTTGAAGCGGTTTGGAACAGGCTTGCGGCTGCTGCTGGTGGAGCCAAAGGCTTGAATTTCTGCCATCATGCATGAGGGAGGCAGCAACAAAGTGATTAATTTCTCCTTGGCAGGTGATTAATTCTCTGTGGCTTCCAAGAGAGGCTGCCAAAGTTGGACAGAAACCTGTTAAAGGTGCTCAAATACTCCTAACGTGGAAACTGGATGAGAAGACAGAAGTTTGCTTCTAAAAAATGAAGCCTTTACAGAGCACTTGTGGGATAGGCAGAGCTGATGGATGGCTGTGAGCTGGGGAGCATGGTAATAATGTGCACTTTCAAGGAGAGCCAGGAACTCTTGAATTTTAATCTGAAGGCTAATGCCAACTCTTCTCCAGATCCTGGGCAAGGTGAAGTCCACTCCTGTTGAAACCACATGGAGTTCTTGCATTCAATTCAGGCAGGCCAGGATGTCACTTTTCTTGAAGAAGGAATAACATTGACTGCAGGGAGGAAAGGTGTCTGGGAATGAATTAACTACCTTTTACAGTGATACATACATTATTATCACTGCCAAACAATCTCTGGCATATAAAGTTAACATTAAGTTTTATTTAAGAATAATAAAATAATAACAATCCAAACCACTGGCTGATATCATGTGTTGAAAGGCTCTGCATGGCCAAATGTTTTTGTACTTATGGCCCATTACATTTCAGTTTGCCTTCCATAGCTGCTGGGCTGTTAACTTGCCAGAAAACTCCCCAGTACATCATAATCAAAAAAGTAAATATTTAATACCTTTTGCCCTGCACTCAGTGTGAGCAGAGTTCCAATACCTGCTCCAGTATTAGAAATTTGGGGTTTACATGTTGACCTGGGAGCAGAGCTGAGAGGATAGTGATGGAGAGAGGTGGGGTGAGGGAATGGTTAACTCTCTGCTGGATGTTGGCTGGGTTTCTGGGGTTTTTTTATGCACACAGGGCAAGGCTCCATTTCTGGCAGTGAGGGAACTGCTGATCACATCCCTGGCTAACAGGGCCCAGAAGTGCCTTGTCACTGCCACAGGGTCATGGGCTTTTCTTGTGACTTGTGCTCATTCATGTTGCTGGAAAATAAAACCATTCACCATGAATTCAGGAAGCCAAGCTAGTTTCAAATAAGCACACATGAAATAATAGTTTCCTTGTTTTGGAAGGTATTGGGATAGGTGTAGTTTTTTCCACACAGGCAGCTTGTTTAAGAAGGGACAGAGATTAATGAGTAAGATATCTCCTAGCATGTGAGAGTTCAAAAGTTTCTGTATGTACAAAACTGTGAAAATTTTATTTTTTTTCTTTTAGTTTCACTTTAGCTTTTTGTATTTAGTATGCCCCAGAGTGATAACCACAGGATTGGACTTGACTCACAACACAAATGTCATGAAACAGCAAACCTTTAACAAAGCCCCTGGTATCACTGGACATCTGGCTGTGTTTGGGAAGGGTCAGGCTGCTAAGAGATGTGCACCACAGAGCAACAGGGCACTGTGTTACACGTACAGTTGGACACTGACAGCAACCAGGGAAGGGTTTGGGTTGGCTAAATTTCACAAACATTAAATATAATTTTAGAAAATCACAAAGCTGATTATCATTGAAATATGCAAATGTGAAATGTTTCAGTATCCTGAAAAGAAGCTTTTTTGAAATTATCATTCATTTTATTTTCACACAACTTATCCTAGGATTTATATTAGACATGATCACAAATAATCAAGAAAGAGCAAATGAATAAGAAGGTGATGGCCTTTCCAGATAATACACAGTTGTTAAGGATAGAGGAAAACAGAACTTAAATAAAGCACCCTTAGTTTTAAGTGTATAATGAGGAGGTCTCTTGCAGTTATTGCAATTTAGACAAAAAACCCTTGGAAATATTGTGGATAATTTTCAGATACATGTCATATTAGTATTCAGAAGGATTATAAAGGTAAGTGGCACCCTATATATGATGAGAAAAACAACAAAGAAATATAATAATATCACTATTTAAATTCACTAACCCATGTCATATACTAGTTCTTGTTGGTCCAACTCAAGAAAAGATACAAAAACATCAAGAAAAAATCCAAAACAAACAAAAACCCCAACTTGAAACAAAAACTGTGAGACATTCATGGTAGTTTGGCACTCTTTGGCTTGGAAAATACGAAGTACTGTGAATGGAATAATGCATTGTTTTATAAAACCTTAGAGATATTAGAGAGAAATTTATGCAGATTGCATGCTGTTCTCTTAGTTTAACAGATTCAGAGGCACCCACAGAAATTATTAAATAGAATGCAGTATAAACACAAGGAAAATCTGTTCCACAGTGTATGTAATTATGTAGAATAGATTCTTACTGAATGACATGGAGATGAAGAATATAAATGGTCTCAAGGGTATTAAATGAGAAAGGAAAGGTCAGTCTCTCTGTAGCAAATAAACACATTGCATCCCTCAGGTGTGGAAGTCTAAGTCACGGATGGCTGAGCCAGGGAAGATGGAGAGTCCTTGTGTTCAGTGTATCCCCTGCAAGCATCAGCAGCCACTGCAGGGGACAGGGGCCGGCCAGTACAGTGCTCTGGACCTTCCAGCTTGCCCATTCTGGAACCTGCCACTTCCATATTTCTGTGTCTAAGTTTTCATTTTGGACACTCAGGTTTGCTTATTGATTTGATAAAATCAGATCAGCACGAATTAGAATTTCCCGCGGGACAAACCATCCTAATTTTGTCTAATTCTTATATCTGTGACATGAATCGGTCTAACTTGCATGGATGAGGGAGCCAGGCTGTGTTGAAAAGAAATCTGTGCTTTCTTAGGGGAGAAGTTTGTCTTTAGAAGTAAAGAATTTTTTCTCTGAAGTCAGACAAGGTAATGTGTAATGTTTTTGTCCCTATGTGATGTTATTCCTCACCTGAATACAAGCTGCAGGCAGTAATCTGACGCCTGAATATGTGTCTATCTGTAAAGACCTAAGTGATAAGCAGATTTTGGCAATACAGAATCACAGAATTACAGAATAAGCTGAGTTGGAAGGGACCCGCAAGGATCATCCAGCTCCTGGCCCTCCATCCCCAGGAATCACACCACGTGTCCCAGAGCATTGCCCAAATACTTCTTGAACTCTGTCAGGTTTGGTGCTGTGACCATTTCCCTGGGGAACCTATTCCAGTGTCCAGCCACCCTCTTGGTGAAGAGCCTTTTTCTAATATCCAACCTGAACCTCTTCTAACACAACTTCAGGCCATTCCCTCGGGTCCTGTCACTGGTCACCACAGGGAAGAGAGCTGTGCTTGCACCTCCACTTCCCCTTACGAGGAAGTTGTGACTGCAATGGGATGTCCTCTCAGTCTCCTCTTCTCCAGGCTGAACAGACCAAGTGACCTCAGCTGCTCCTCACACGGCTTCCTCTCAAGGCCCTTCACTATCTTTGTTGAATATATTCAGCTTTAAAGGAATGCGACAAAACTTTGAATTCTCCCCCTACTTTATTGTATGCATATAATATAGTATCATCTGGGGGTGCATCCCAGAAATACCCTGAAGGCAGCTGCAGCAGAGGGCAGCTGTGGGTTGACCCCAATAGCTGTGCCTGCTCAGACCAGCACCTCCTGAGTGGACAGAGAACAGAGCTGCTGCATGTGCTGGGCCACTTGTGTGGGTAAGAAATTGTCCCCAGCTTCTCCAACAGCCTAACTGGGTCAGTGAGGAGTGTGACTGTTTGCTCAAATAATTAGCCTTGAGAATAGGCATGTCTTTCCTGGGAAACAAGCTAGCAGAATAATAATAGCTTTACTCTGGTAAAGTGGAGGCCAAAAGAGATGGTGTGTACCTTTTTGATCCTAAAAATCCTATATGTGGATACAGCCCAGCAATGTATAACTCTGGAAATAGATGGCTGTGTTTTTCCTACCAGTATTTCAATTCAGTTCCTAGTACTGGTGTTGCAACAGAGGTGCTAGAGAAACTGAGGCACGTAAGGCATCATGAACTCATCTCTACTGTGACACAGACAGGAAGCCAGGAGCATCACAGGGTAAACCAAGGGGCGTCTTCAGATCGTTAACTTAAAAAACCCACCCAAAACCCAGACATCCACACCCACAATGTTATTCAAAAACCAGAATATCATCAGGAAGCAGTGAGTCACCATGTGGCCATTGCCTTTTCTTCGTTAAAGTGTTTCCCTTAATGCAAAACTTAGGCTTCCTCTCCCCTTTAGATGAAGTACCTGGTATCACTAGGTATGCAAAAGCCGTTTAATGGTTATTAGCTGTGCATAACAGCAAGGAGGAAAGTAACTTGTTTTCTAATGTCATGGATGAGAATCTGAAGGATTGGGGACTGGATCCTTGGCCTGCAAGAACTGGAGAGCTTGTAAGAACAGCACATCTGTGCAGTGTTTTGGCTACATGATACTGCAAACACCCAGTGTGACACTGGAGGTGGGGAGCAGTGCCCCAGCCCCTCATCTCCAGCCCCTCCTCATCCCGTGCCAGTGGAGCTGCTTGAGCAGAGGGCTGAGCTGATCTGTGTGGGTGTAGGGATCTGCAACAACAGGTGTGTTTGGATGAGGAAGCTTAGAAGGGCCCAAACAAGTTGCCCAACATATTTTTAATAGATTGTTGCCAAAATGAAATGACAGAGAATCAGAGTTATTGCCTCAAGAAGGTCATGGAAGTTGTTTGTACTTTAAAACATCTTGTTAGTGTATGTTGTGGCATTACTATTAAAGTAACACATTCAGCCTAATATAATACATCTAATTATATGACGTGAGCCTCATCTGATGACTTTTGCCAATTATATCTGACAAGGATATTTTAAATGAGAGGCCATGTGTTACAGCAATTTCAGGAGATGAACACAACAGCATATGGTTTCAAAAATAAAATATCCACTATGTTATTTGCTGTGATTAAGTACCTACTAATGTAATTGTAAAGTAGGGAAGCAAGTCTTTCTGGTTTGTGAATTATGCCAGTGCTGAGTCATTGCTGATTTTAAGTTTTATTATGAATGAAGGGCTGGGTCAATGCCAAATTCCATGTTCCTGGCTGCTTCTTTTGTTCCCTGGGAAATTATTCAAATCCCTGGAATCAAGCATCTTAAAATGGAAACTCCAAAAGTTGCAGAAGAAATATTTTAAAAATTTGAAACAACCAGCACAATGAGTGGCCCTGTGGACCTGAATAGAAAAGATACTACCAAAAATGGAGAATATGACATACACCATCATATGACAAAACTCTGTCACTATGGGAAAACAAAACAAAACAAGCTATTACTGTGTTCTGCTGCAGAGCAGAGACGTAGCCTCAAATGAGCATGCCTGGGCAGAGGATGAAAAGAATGCAAAGGCATCCTCCATTCCCTCTGAAGGTATCAGAGGGATAAGAAGTGAGTAGAGATTAGAGGGCTATTCTTGGTGCCTCCTCTTGCTATTTAGACAGACATTGAGCAGAAGGGGTACAAAAATCACGGACCAGAGAGTAAGAGAGAGAACACAGGAGAGAGGAAAAGCAGCACACTTTATCTGATGATGTTGTTCAATGTAAACATGCACACACACTTTTGAACCTCGAAGGATTGTCTGCAGTGCTGGCCTGGAACAAAATTCTCTCTCATATCTGTGTTCAGGCCAAATGTGCCCAGCATAGCAGAGAAAGTTGGACACTGCCTGTACCCCAAAACTCTTGGCTGTGAGGTAGTGGGGTGCTGGATTGTGATCTCCCTGGGCCAGACAGCCACACATACAGAGGTCCCTGACACAGGGGAAGTGTTGCCCTCCTTGCTCTACTAAAAGCAAGGTGATCCCAGCTGAATGAGTTGTATCTGGAAGCTGCTGTAGTCCCTCCCTGCCACGTAGAACCCAAGTTTATCATTAGGTGTTTCTTATTTTCAGCACAGACAGGCAGTATCAGGGCAGTGAGGAAGCAAGCACTGAGGGAGACAATTCAGGCAAGCTCTGTGCTGCTGGGTCTTGGCTGGGTGGTGGTAGGGCTGGCACATGGGTGGCAGCAGCAAACTCAGAGGTGAGCTAAAATTTTTGCAGATCTGGATCCTAGTGCATGCTGGGGCTTTGCTGGGATGACAAGTAAGGTGCCTGGCTTCTTTCCAGCCTGTGAGTCCTACTCTCAAGGCACTTCCAGAGTCTTCCTCTCCCCGTGTGCAGGAGAGTGGCAAAAAAACCCCACACTGTCCATCACTGGGAGACTATCACATTAGTGACACCAATATCATAGAGATATGAGAAACTTGCATTTAAATCCGTTCCTTGTGGGCTGGCACTCAGACTTGCTTGTGTCTCTCCCAGGAAACCCTAATTACTCCACCTCAGGGTGTTTTGGACAAATGTTCTCAAAATAATTCATGTGTCTCAATTTTGGATGAATATTTGTTTTGTTAAATTACCCCTACCCTCAGCTGAGTGTGAACCCACTTATAACCTAGCTAAACCACTTTTGTTTTGCCACAGTAAATGTGTAATTGCTTGAAGAAAAAAGGAGCAATTTTAAGAGGAGGGACAGAAAAAGTCTTCCAAAACCTACTGCATACTTTCATGACTAGACTGCTATACTGAATGCTAGAAGCTGGGTTGAAAGACTGTGGCAAAAAAAAATGCTCTTTTCCCTCTTACATGAAGACATTAAACACACAATATAGGATTAAAGGCGGTGTGGGGGAGGAGGAAGCATAGTATTCTTGCTGTATTTTATGGGAAAAGCCTGTTTTGGGTGTTGAATACAAAAGAACATGTGCGATCAAGAGCACTGTTAGCAGATGATGATGTCCTTTGGCATGGAATCACCTACACTCCCTTAGGCACCTAAATTTCGCATCTTTCCTCGGCTTGTCCGAGATAATCTAGGTGGCTCCCTGTCAGCCATGCAAACTGCCTCTAAAGAAAAGTGCAGACAGACATACATGTTCTGCCTGTGGCCTAAGCAGGCCAGATGAGACCCAGCTGTGATCCTGCAGCTGTATATGTGACATTAGTACGTTGCTGTGCTAGAATCAGGCTGAAAGGCAGGGTGTATTTGCTCAGGCACAACACTGTTAAACACTTCTGAACCACACCTGCCTCTTGTCCATGCCAGCCAGAGGAGCCCATGCCCACTTGTATAAGCCTGGTATAAATTAGTGCTAAAATCTCCACTTGCTCTAAGGAGTCTGGGTGCCAAAATGTTAGGCACTGTAGTGATCTGTGCTGTACTTTTGCATGTTTAGCTTCTGATTGACCAGGAGAACCAGGTCTGAGAGCCAGTTCTAGAAACTGCATCGGGCAGGACGTGGGAAGTCTCCTGCTGTGGATGCTGTGGTCTGGGGTCACTAGCAATCCAGTTTTGCCAGTGAGGAGCCTGACTGTCTTCTGAATGGTGAATAAATACTCCAACATATAAGACTGTATTACAAATTTTGTTGAAATTTGTCTTTTATCTTCAAGTATGTTTTTTCCTAGGAGCAAGTGTTCTGACTCAGAGTTTATTCCATATTGGCTCCTACAAGTTTAGTTCACTAACATCAATTCAGGTGATAAATATTGAAACATAAACAGTCCCCAAAGAAGTTGCAGAATCCTTTTTCTAAGACCCAGATACAAGATAAGGTCCATATTTAGCACTGGGGGAAAATTATTTCCTTGTGTTCATTAGTGAGTATAAAGTAATTTGGTTTTTGGAAGGTAGCAGACTGTAGCTCTCCACACTTTTTGGTTATTCTCAGCTTCATTTTTTAATTTCTTCAGACACTGGTATTGTGCTGTGTAGTGTGGGAGAGATTCAGGTTAAAGACACAAAAAATATAATAGAGAAAAATTTTAAACATCTTGAATTTTGCATTGTGCATTTTTATCGGAGATACTGTCATATATAACCATAATTGCCGAAGTCTTCTAACTAGTGTGTATGCATGTGATTTAAAAATGCAAGCAACCCCATCAAAGGGCCTCTAGCTTTTTGATTCTCTGAGAAATGAATAATATTCAGCACATTTTTTGGAGACCGCATTTAAGTCAACCCTGAAAGTGGGCCTGGACATTTAATATTCAAAGAATTTTAACAACTTCAGCATGAAGTAGGAAAAAATAGAGTTGCATTTCGGATCCTGGTGTCTGCCAAAATAATACCCTCATATTTTTCATCTTTAGAGCAGTTTGCACAGAGTGAACGGACGTGTTTAGGTGCATTAGGCTTGAGCTGTAAGCTTGGTGGTGCTTAATGCCTATTTGCCTTCACTGAAATATGGAGCTGCTCCCAGATCCAGCAGCCTCATGTGGCTCAGTGTAGCCCTAAGGTCTGGCCCACAGCCTGAATCAGGCCCAGGGGAGGTTTGGCCCTGTGGATCAGGCACTGCTGCTGGATGCTCAGGATAACCATCCCAGCAGGGGCAGCAGCAGCAGTTGGGAGCAGGAGGAGCTCATCCAGCCCAGCTGTACTGGGCCCATGCTGGGGGAGCCTCCTAAGCTCCAGTCCTGGATGCTCTGACTTTTCAAGCTGGAATGCTTGATCTCGCATTGCAGTTTCCACAGGACTCTTGTTTCACTCAGTGAAGATCTGGGATTGTTGTCATTTGGACGTTTTTCTGATGTCATCAAAGACATTATGGCCATTAATCTACCATCTTCACAGCTTTGCTGTGAGTTTTGGGTGATCTTATAATTCCCATTTTGCTGCTGAGAAACTAAGCACAAGCTCGCTGAAAGTACTTTCTGTTGTTTATTGTGTTTTCTGAGGCACTGAGGCCCTGGGCCACAGACCACAGAATTAAGCCCAGGCGTTTTCACCCACAGCCAGGAGCATTCCTCCTCACTGCTGTGTATCCACTCCATAGCCACTGCTGACTATCCATCCATGTCTGACCTCTGGAGAACTAGGAAGGTGACATGAGTCACCAACCCTTCTCATGCAACTTGGCCTGAAAACACTGTCTACTATCAGAAAGGGGTCCTTCTGGCATAGGCTCAGAGTCCTATGTCTAGGTGACATTTCTTTTTAAGCAATTAAAGTATTTTTCTTTCATGTCTAATTTGTATTTTTTCCTCATGGTTTTTGTGGCAAATGTGGAAAGCCCACCATGTACAACACCTGAATTCACTGCATAACCCAGCTCTTTCCAGGTGCACCAATTGAAGTACCAGTTGTATTTGAAGTAAAAACAGCATGTGAGTGACCAACTTTAATACTGCATTTCCTCTATTTGGAGACTTTGACTTGGCAGTCTCAGCATCTCTGTTGTGCATTAATTTATAAATGTACTGGTGGATTAGGTAGAGGATATTTGAAGAGGGATGTGGATGTGTTTATATTCCTGAAACTAACAGCCCAAACAGTACATGATGTATGTAGACAAGTACCCTCTTTTTAGTGAGGAAGAAAAGGGTATGGGTTGTTAGAGTGACTGGAAGCCAATAGCTGCTTTCTCAGTTGTGCTCGACTTGTGTTTCCAGTACTAGAGTACCTACAGGGAGTTCCCTGGTCCTGGAGGGGCCAGGTATCCAAAGCTTCTTAGTTGCTTGCCACAGAGTAGAGGTTTTGCTGTCAGTGAACCTTTCTCTGTGGAGAGAGGCTGGGATACCATTGCAGCAGCTGTCCCACTTTCTAAGACTAGATTACTTCATCTTCTGGTGGGAATCCTCATCTGGGCTGTGAAGTTTTGATTAATTGTTGGATTTGGCCCAAAAGCTTTTGTGTAAGAGATCCATATTTTGATCATTACAGCACATTTATGCAAATGCTGGGAATAATGAGAAATTATTTTTATTATCTTTTTTCTGTGTTAACAGAAGAAAATGGAAAAGGGGAGTAATCTTTCCTTCTTCTATTGTGTGGCCTTGCTCTGTTGGACTTAATGACTGTTCTTATGAGCTGCTCAGTAGGAACAGGATCAGCACTGACTGCCTCCCATTAGAGCAACACTGTCTGAGTGGATTTCTTCAGCTTGCTGTGCTTTGTCTCCTTGGTGTGACCCTGCAAACTGCCTGTGGCATGAGAGAGAAAAAAGTGAAAATAATGGGAAAATAATAACTGCCCTGCATGCATTAGGAAGGAGTATCATGGATTGCTGGGCTCTGGTGCAAGTGGTGTGGCTTTAGGACCTGGTCTCTTCCTCAAGGCTGTGCAGAAGGTGTGGAGAGGTTTAGATACCTCTGTGAGTAGGGATTCCCACCATGCACAGCCCTGGGCAAGCAGGCAAGTTCCTCTAATCAGCTTGGAACGTCATGTCTGCTTTATGTTTTTTATTCACAAACACTTTTTACCAGGATCCTGATTTAGCTCCACCATAAGGTCACCTGTGGACCTGGAGCTGCAGAGGCAGCTGGTGGCCCTAGAGCTGATTAGGAGCAGGTACATGACAGCTCCTTGAGGAAGGAACAAGCAAGCTCCATGACACAGTGGCTTTAGAGGTCCTCCAGCAAACACCTCCACACACGGGGCAAATCTGGGCTGTTTCTGCTCAGAGACACAAGTGTCTCAAGGAGTATGTCCCCTGGAGAGCATGGAGCAATGTTGAGAGGCTGCAAAGAGTCAAAGGTCTGAGATGTTCCCTCACTGCCTCTCTTCTAATCTCGTCCCTCTTTGCCAGGGATTACCCAAGGACTGCCCTGATCCTTTGATCCTCTCTCAAAGTCTCTTTTAAGACTATCTCAAAAAGTGGCCTCCAGCACCTTTAGAGCATCTAGCTGTATCTGTGAATCTAGGTGGGAGGCCAAGTAGAATTTCAACAGCTTTTTTTTTCTCTTTTTCTTTTTTTTTTCTGGTTTTTTTTTTTTCTTTTTTTTTTTTTAAAGCAGTTTAAGCTATTTTTAAAAGACCAAGATAATTTTATACTTCAAGTAGTCCTTCTCTGATTTATCTATTTACACTGTAAGTGCAGAGAGGGTTTAAAGTGCCCCTTGTCCACATTAGCTCTTCTTGTCTTTCCTCTCATCTGCATCAGGAGGACTTTGTTGCTGTTGCTGTTGCTTTGTGCTTCATTTTCTAGACAGCTGGATGTTGAAGAGATGAGACTTTATCCAAACAGAGCAGTGATATTTGGACAATTCAGATCATCATCATAAAACAGAGAAGGAATGGGGCTGAAAAGCAGACATTTTATCCAGAAAGATCCATATATTTAGAATTCTGGGACTAGTTCTTGCCAGGTAAAACTCAGAGATCATGCTTGAGGGACTAGTAATTTTTATTTTTCATTTTTACATAGAAGATGTAAAACTAAGCTGCGGCTGCACTTAATGATCAAGGACATAAAACTACAAGTCTGTGATATGGCCTAACGTTAGGGAAGTGTGCACACTGACCACAAGAAACAGCTGGGGAGGCTTAATGCAGATTAGCTGATACCTGGTGGCAGGGTACTGCTGTCAAACAACTGATTTCTCTGCCTTAGCTCAGCCCTTAGGATAGGTTTGTGCTGTCCCTGTTAATCCCTGGCAGATGTTTAGAGGATGGCACAGGTGCCTGGCTGCAGCAGTGTGACCTTGTGCAGAGAGCAGTCGGTGCCGCCTGGGATGGGCAGGCCTGGGATGTAAACGAGGGCCACACACACATGCCGAGCACAGAGAGTCCTGACAATAAATGGTAACCTTCAAGGGGAGCTGTGTAAATGATCCTCATCAATACTACCATTAGATTAGTGAGGGACAGTGACTACTCCAGGGCGATGAACTACATTACAGTCACTTAATAGAGCTCATTGATAGTAAACTGACTCGGTGATTTGCTTTTCATCAGCTCTACTGGCTTACTGTTGAGCCTCTTCTGTTCAAATGGCATGTGAAATCTCTGGTGTTAGCTGGCACCTATGGGGTTATTTAGCAGAAGTTCACATAAAGTCAGCCAGATTGGTAACAGCTACCCAGGTGCCTGTGAATTGTAAGTAATGCTGGCAAGAGTTTAGGACTTCTCCTCTGTCAGCTTTCAGTTGTGTCGTGTGTTTGTGCAGAAAGGGTAACTGCCTGATTTTTTCTGGTCCTGTTGTTTGCACATGTCTGTATGTTTCTGTGGTTTGTAGCTTCAGAGTCTGTTCCCTGGCAGCTGCTGTGGCAGTGCCAAGGATCAGGGACTGGGGAGTTCAGCCTGGATAGAGGGATGGTAGGTGATGGAAAACCACCGGCTCTCCTCTTTGGCTCCTCCACATACACTATAAGGCAAAGGTTTCAAACAATTGTCATTTTCTGCCAATCTTTGGTTTATATATTTGTGTGAAAGCACTAGATAAAAGATGGTTGTATACTCAAACACACTCTGAAGAAGATTTAGTTTAAACCAAATTGAGTTTAAAAGCCTGTCCCTCGCCTGAAACCTGATTCATATCCCTAGAATCAGGGTAGTGGAGATTTTCCTTGTTTCACAAAAGTAGTTGTGTGAAAGTTATGGATAATATGCAGGTGTTCAGTGGCCTTGCTCTCCCACCACTCACCCAGGGCTTAGGGCAGGCTGACCAGCAGCAGAGCTGGGAGCTTGGAACTCCTTGATGGCAGCCCTGCTTGCAGGTTGTTCATTGACGTCCACCAGCTCCTTTAGCTTTGTGTCTCCACCTTTCCCTAATAATCCAGAGGGGCTGTGAAGACAGGTTTATGCTTAGAATGATCATGGGCTCAGTTAAAAACAGCCTGAGTATGATTATTGTCTGCAGCAATATTGTACTTGGCAGCAAGATGGCCTCTTACAATTATATCTCCAAGGATCCTGCAGACACATAAATGTCTCCAATTCTCCCACCAGGGAAAGGGGACTGGGAGCTGGCCTGTGCAAGAGCATTTTGTCAGTGGAGGTTGGGTTGTAGGTGTTTTCATCTCTCCAGGAAGAAAACCTACTGTTAAACCTACTGTTGAGCTTGAGTACTACTCCCTGCCTGGGCAGCAGAGACCTTCAGGGCCAGGAGAGCACTGAAACAAACCCCTGTGGACACAGTGTGCTCCCATCAGCTGCAGTGATGGCTCACCTGACTGCTCACACAATGATGTGTGTTCAGTGCATCCCATCACCTGCCTGTGCTGGGGGATGCACTGAGTGCATCCAGTCTGCTGTGTGCTGCAGGGAACTAAAGTGCTACAGCTCTTCTGGTAGTAGTTTTTAAGGCTCAGAATACACTTCTAGTGGCATGGCTCATTTCACTCACAGAGGTGGTGTTACTTTGTCACCTTGCTTCTAGCAGGTACAGATCAGCTCTTTTATGCCCTGAAGAAAATATAGCCATATCCCAGCATTGAGTGATGACCCTGCTGAAAAACTGGATGGAAAAATTGGTTTTGTTGCAATATTATTATTTTTTTTTCTTATTCAAAGTGCAATTTTTTTATTTCACGTGTGATTTGCTCAAGCCTTTCAGAATTGTGTAGATGTCTCAGAAGAATTTTATAGAGAAATGTTTCATTTTGAAATGTCACAGAAAAGATCTGAAAATTTTAGGAAATTCTAGGGCTCAGTTTGAAATCCAATTTACTTGAAATAAAAATGAACAGCAGTTTTCAGTTGGAAAACATCACGAAGATTTTACTTCAGAGTTATGGGATGAGGATAAAGGAAAAAAACATAAAGGCATAATTCAGAACATGCAGCAAAAAGAAGCGAGAAACTTTCTGACAAGTATGAGTGTTCTTATGCTTTCAGAGGGATCTTTATCTTCTGGAAAGCCAGTGTGCTGTTGCCTATCCCTGGGGCAGGGAAACACTGGCGTCACACAGATAAGGTAGTAGTGTGCTTCTGGGGAATTGGTTTCCTGTCCCTGGGTGACAAGGAAGTGTACTCAGCACATGTCACCCATGTCTGGTGGGCAGTCACCCGCATTTGCTGAATCCTTTCTGTTCCCTTGTCAGTTTGTTTTGATAGGAAATCTCTTTGGGAGCAGAGATTCCACTGATTTCATTTGTCTTCTCACCACAGTAATCTGGAGACCATGGGCACACATGAAAATAAGGAGTGAGGTGACCAATTTGCTGAGTCTCTAATGCAGGGAATCAGGTGGAAATCAGTTGTTAGCCATTGCACATCACAGAGCAGAGGTGTCACTCACAGTGAAACGCATCCTAATAAGTGAGCTGGCAGCTCTTGTTCCCCCCACAATTTCTGCATCAAGAGTGAATTGCAGTAATCAATCCCATGTTAAGGTGACACAGGTGTAGATTCATTTCCAAAACTGCAAGTCCCTCTGGACTCCTTGTTTTTAATTATTTTTTTCCCCACTGATGTCAGTACAGCAGCAGATTTAAATGCTGGTACTGCACTGATTAAAATTGTATTCCCAAAATAACTTTGTCCTTTGGTATCATTCTGTGGGATGCTTTTGTTTGTTTTTGAATTGCTAAATTTTCAAAGTGAAATCTGAAGCAGAAATTGGATAGGAAAGTTTCCAAATAACTTCACCACAAGTATGCACTGCCTGTCCTTGGACGGTCTATTTAAAAAAAAAAAAAAAATAGGTGCAACCAGTAGTAAGAGAAACAATTTATTCAAAAGGGGGTTGCTGAAGGAGCTGGCTGGTGTCTCCTGTATCTTTCCTGCTCTTAACATGTAAATCTGTATTACCCATATTACCTTTTTGTGAACCTTTCTATGCACCAGCTGTGGTAAGTTGTCTACAGTGTCATTGGTAGTGATTAGTGACTTTCATTTGCTTTTGGTGAAAATCTTGTGCTGTCCTGAGAATATAAAAGACAACTTGTTTGCTGGACTCACCTATCAATTTATTGCACATTCCTCAAGGTGTTTGCCTCCTCCTGAGTGCACCCAGCCTGAGTGACCACCTTGCCTACAGCCTCCTCTTCTCACTCATCTTACATCTCTGGACTCTATTTCCGTTTTGGTTTCCTCCTTCTTTTGAGCTACAAAGCAGTAGGCAAGGACCATACTCCGTATAGCACCTAACACTGTTTTCCATGAAGTCCTCTTTAATAGGCCTAAGGCTGCTAGTGGTCCTCTCAAACGACCATGAAGAAGAAAAAGAGCTGATTCCTGTAGGACATCCCAAAATCCTACTTGTTCAACTTCATGTCTGATCTAGATTTTCAATTTGTTGACTGTTTCAGCTAATTCAGCTTTTTTCCTCGGTAGGGAGAATAAGAATGGGCCACTTGTTACATGTTGTGGTGGAACTGCCCTCTGTGTCCTCTGGAGTCTTCTGTGGATGGTTCCTTACCACTGAAATGAGCCCTTCATGGCACTAGGTCTAAAGTCTGCATGAGTACTAACCAGTGTTTCTCTTCATGATTGATTTTAGACCTATTTCCCTGGCTCACTGTCTTATTTGCATGTTGCATACCCATGGAAGCAAAGATTCCTGCATCTTTTAGATCAGAGGACCTCTGTCAATTTTTTTAATGTGTTATCATCATGCTTTTATTTGAAATGAGTGAAAGGAGTGGTACCATGCTGTGGATCAGGTTTGACATGATTTCACAGAGAATTTGGACTCTTTTGACTACGATTTGGGAAAATTGGCAAAAAGCATTAAATAGAGCTGAATGAACCCTTTGCACTTTTGGCAGCATCATTTCTTCTTTCTGGCACGATCAGAAGCTGCCATCTGTTCTGTCTGGTGCTGTTTTCTGCCAGAAACCTTGGATTCTTACCTCTGGTTGGATGTGCTCTATACATTCAAAGTCCAAAGAACAGGCTGACCTAGAGGCTTCCAGTTCAACCAAATTAACTTATTTCAGGGAAGGAGCAGAAAAGCTCTAAACTTGGATTTTTAAACAGTCCATGAGAATTTTTCTCCATAATTCTTTCTCTTCCCTCTTAAAAATTCTATTTCCCTTCTATTTACAATGGAAAAATGTTAAAGAGGAAGGAGAAAATACAAATAACAAAACCTGGTAGTTTTAAACTATTTTGTTTTGAGGAGGGGAAAGAAATACTGGAAAACCTACATGAAGTTTCTGCCATGATTTGCTTATATTTTTGAAAAGTGCAATTCTTCAGTGAGAAATTTGTGGCTTCCCTTCTTTTTAACAAGTACTACTGAGAGCTATATTTAGAAAATGTTTCATGTATCTGCAAGATAAAAACTCCCATGTTTGTTAGCAATAAATATAGCATGTGAACACACCATGGATGTCTGATAGCTCTTTATAAATTAGAGGCCAGTGCTCACCTGTGGCTATGCCAGTCTAACAGCACAAATCCTACTCTTTCCATCATGAGAGGAGAGTGTATAAGAGACATTACAGAGGACAGGAGGCACCTATGTTTCCTATTTGCACATTAGCTAACATAAAACTGTAAAATATGGAATAATGTTAGAAGAAAATGCCAAGATTTATCAGAGAAAATGCTAATATATTAGCTCAGGAGACATTTATATTTGCGTCTTCTGAGCAAGGGCTGTTTTACTAAAGGCTAATAGGTTTGTCTCACCAGCAGACCCACTGCTATGAGAAAATGAGAACCCCTGGCAAGACAGTTTGCATGACAAGGGTGACTTCTGGGGACTGGCTTTTCCTAGGAATAGATTTTATATGCATATGAGTTTTAAAAGAATGATAGGATTAGTGGGATTTACCCAAGTGCTGAGTTATTTAAACTCTGAGTGGGTTGTATTCATCTTCATATCCTTCAGTCACTTTGGAAATCTGACCTTGAAACATCCAATACATCCTTGTGGGCACATTTCAGGAGCCCAGAAGA
>VXBB01004271.1:1591538-1661656 GCA_013399915.1 Illadopsis cleaveri
GGAACATGGGACCTCAGCATTGCCTTCACTGTGAAGAAATGTAATATAAGTAGTTACCATGGAAGGCTGAAAAAAGGCATTGTCCAGAGCATGCCAGTTCCCTGATCTTTTGGCACTCACTTCACAATGAGCTGAAGCTCCATGTATGTGCATTTATTGTAATTATTATTAACTATTATTACTATTGCTATTATTATTATTATTATTATTATTATTATTATTATTAATGTACCTGTGCTCTAAAATGACTGCATTGTCCCACGTGAGGCTTAGGATGCAGAGGCAGAATGGATTATCTCCTAACTAGTATGCGGTGGAAATTTCCAGTTTCTTTTCATTGTTTTACGTGTTTGTTTTGTTTTGTTTTGTTTTAAATGTAGCGAAATTAAATGCAAGAATCTTGTAGCACAGCAATAAGGAAAAAAATTAATTGAGCAAAAGTCAGCAAATGCAGAATTATGATTCCCCCAGCAACTGTAATGAAGGCAGAGAATACATATACACGCTGGTGTTGGAGTTAACGCCGTGCACTGCCTGGAATACAAATCCTGACTGTGTTCAAGGGGCTGAGTGATGATTACTGCGAGAACCATAACTTTACATTTCCTGACTTTTTGCAATTAAAATCTCAACCTGGATGATGCATTAGCATAGGCTTTGCATTTAATTTGCTATTTTCTTTAGGATGTATGAGTGTGTTGATTGTGTTTGAACATTTCTTAGCTTTTAATATCATTTATTCTTTTGTAAGGGAAAAAATCAGGGAAAAAACATTTACCACATTAGCTCCCTTCTTCTCACTGTTGGGGGGGGCTGGAGGAAACAGGGAGGGAAGAAAAGAACAAAAACCTTAGTGCAAGCAGTGCAATTAATTGCATTTTTAGCTCTAGGAGACATTTGCTGACAAATGTAANTCTAACAGCACAAATCCTACTCTTTCCATCATGAGAGGAGAGTGTATAAGAGACATTACAGAGGACAGGAGGCACCTATGTTTCCTATTTGCACATTAGCTAACATAAAACTGTAAAATATGGAATAACGTTAGAAGAAAAATGCCAAGATTTATCAAAGAGAGAAAATGCTGATATATTAGCTCAGGAGACATTTATATTTGCATCTTCTGAGCAAGGGCTGTTTTACTAAAGGCTAATAGGTTTGTCTGACCAGCAGACCCACTGCTATGAGAAAATGAGAACCCCTGGCAAGACAGTTTGCATGACAAGGGTGACTTCTGGGGACTGGCTTTTCCTAGGAATAGATTTTATATGCATATGAGTTTTAAAAGAATGATGGGATTAGTGGGATTTACCCAAGTGCTGAGTTATTTAAACTCTGAGTGGGTTGTATTCATCTTCATATCCTTCAGTCACTTTGGAAATCTGACCTTGAAACATCCAATACATCCTTGTGGGCACATTTCAGGAGCCCAGAAGAGGATGAGAGGTGGGTAAAGAAAAGCCACAATGGTGTGGGGCTCCTGCTGGTATAAGGAGACCACGTCAATAACGCTAGTGAAGCTTACATAGTGTGTCTGCAAGTGTGCCTTCAAATCTATCAGAGGAGAAGTGAGATTGATGACTCCTTTTTGTTACAAAGTAGGAAAATACCTACTCTAAGCATTGTTTTCCAAACAATTTCTCGGACCACTAGTATTAATTACCTTTATGACTGCTTCTGCAGATCGACCAGGCAGATTTCCAAAGGTATATCCCAACACCAGCATGTAGTTGGAAGATTACAGACAGAGGTACTGAAGTTGTGAGCAGGTTGTGGGGGCATGAAATTTGCTTTTGTGCTGAAACACACCTGAGACAGCCTCAGTAGGAACATGGGACCTCAGCATTGCCTTCACTGTGAAGAAATGTAATATAAGTAGTTACCATGGAAGGCTGAAAAAAGGCATTGTCCAGAGCATGCCAGTTCCCTGATCTTTTGGCACTCACTTCACAATGAGCTGAAGCTCCATGTATGTGCATTTATTGTAATTATTATTAACTATTATTACTATTGCTATTATTATTATTATTATTATTATTATTATTATTATTATTATTATTATTATTATTATTATTAATGTACCTGTGCTCTAAAATGACTGCATTGTCCCACGTGAGGCTTAGGATGCAGAGGCAGAATGGATTATCTCCTAACTAGTATGCGGTGGAAATTTCCAGTTTCTTTTCATTGTTTTACGTGTTTGTTTTGTTTTGTTTTGTTTTAAATGTAGCGAAATTAAATGCAAGAATCTTGTAGCACAGCAATAAGGAAAAAAATTAATTGAGCAAAAGTCAGCAAATGCAGAATTATGATTCCCCCAGCAACTGTAATGAAGGCAGAGAATACATATACACGCTGGTGTTGGAGTTAACGCCGTGCACTGCCTGGAATACAAATCCTGACTGTGTTCAAGGGGCTGAGTGATGATTACTGCGAGAACCATAACTTTACATTTCCTGACTTTTTGCAATTAAAATCTCAACCTGGATGATGCATTAGCATAGGCTTTGCATTTAATTTGCTATTTTCTTTAGGATGTATGAGTGTGTTGATTGTGTTTGAACATTTCTTAGCTTTTAATATCATTTATTCTTTTGTAAGGGAAAAAATCAGGGAAAAAACATTTACCACATTAGCTCCCTTCTTCTCACTGTTGGGGGGGGCTGGAGGAAACAGGGAGGGAAGAAAAGAACAAAAACCTTAGTGCAAGCAGTGCAATTAATTGCATTTTTAGCTCTAGGAGACATTTGCTGACAAATGTAAATGTCTATCATTGCTTTTATGTTGATATTTGTACAGACTGGCCAATCCATACAGGGATGGGTCTCCTCCAGATCTTTAACCCATACACAGTTGAACTAAACATCATTTACCTTACCACAATCTTGGAGTGCCAGGAGCAAGTCTGACAAGATCTTTGGTGGCCCCAAGCTCACAGTTTCTTTAGCCCATGACGTTAAAGTCCAGAAATCAGGTGTGCAGTCTGACTGTGAAGCCCAGCAACTTGAAAAGCTCAAACTTGTGAATGCTTGAAAGTGTGTCTGCATTGTAGGATCTCACCAGACTCTTTCTGTGTCCTTTCTGTATCTCCTTACTTAGCCACAGGGGAATTTAATGGATTTAAGGGGACTTCATGCCCTAGCTAGCTGATGTACTGTGGGGTATGGCCAAAATCCCAGTGCTTTCAGTGGGAATGGTATTCCTCTGCACGATGGAAGATCAGACTGAAATCCACCAGTGCTAATGGGATTATAATGTTTTTCTTTCATTTTTATCTGTCTGGAAGGAAAGTCGACTTCTTTCACTGCCTGCCTGAGCCCTGGAAGCACTGGCAACCTTTTGTGCAGAGCCCAGGGACCAAACTAGCCAAGTCTGTCCCTCGAGCTTCTCCCACACACCAGCTCTGTAAAGAAGCTCATGCTCCACACCATCACCCTGCCCAGGAGCAGTCACTTGTTCTGGACTGATTTATAGCCTTTGGGCCTAATAAAGATCAGCAAGAAAGGAAGGATCAATGCAGCTGGCTCTGTTTATGCTGCAAGTTTTATTTTTTGTTTTATTTGTTCTTAATGTGTTGATGCTTACATAATTTTGTTTGACGTTTGCTTTTGTTCTTTTGCACTTTAACCTTTTGTAGCGGCTCTTTTTTTTGCTTTGTGCTCAACCATTTCATGATGGTGTGTTAAGTCTATTTCCTTTGTTCTGAGCCTTGAGCTTTTATATCCCACTCCCTGTAGAGCCATCAAATTTCTTTTAACCTAAAGGCCCTCTGCTACCAAAGGTAAATCAGCCTTGTCTAAGCTCATTCACTTGAGTCCACCAAAGAGAGATTCCTCTCCTTTTCTGCCCATCCTCACATGAGCTCATGTCCATGTAAAGATATCAGGCATCAAAGTTCAAAGACAAAATAGCTTGTCACACATTTCCCAGATGCTGTCAGACTGTTGCTTAGGCTCTGAAAGAATTAAATTATGTGAATACTCATGTTGCCATCAGAGGCCTGATGTTCCAAGAACAAACACTGGTATCTTTAAACATACCTAGTATTTCTGAAAATCACAAATTTTATTGTTTAATTTACCAAAAATCCAGAAAAATGTGAAAACCTACTACTGTTAAATTATGGTGGTGTGTAAGATGGATATGTACCAAAACATGTGGATCCCCACACATGTCTATTAGAAATTACTGAATTCCTGAAAAAAAGAGATGTGACCTAGAGCAATATGGCTTAAAGCACTAGAACAAATGGCTTCCATAACAGTAGTGTTTAGTTGTCTTATAGGTAAAATTTCTATATTTTATTTTGACAGAGTGGATTTGGAAAAACTTCTCATGTCATTCCTAGGACAAATAGACAGATAGAATTAATTTTGTTAAAATGTTTACTATGTCCCATTGGCAAACTGTGTTTTTTGTCAAACTCTTTTGTTCCTAACATGCACAAGCGACATTTCATCACATTTTTTGTCAACAGAATGTAATTTTATTCCAATCATTCTGTCAACAAAAAGAAATACCATAAAATCACTTTGCTCACAAACATAAATTATATGTTCATTTTGTTTGTAGAAGAAATGAAAAAAATCAAAAGTTTTTCTGTGGAGACAATGGAGACTAATAGCATTTGTTCTGTGGACAAAATATTTGTGTTACAGGCAGCAGTTTGTGATTTTTAGGCTGGCTGGTGGGCAGAGCATGCATGAAATTCAAGGTGAAGCAAAGAAGAAACGTTTGAATGTATTTATTCCAGCCTTGATTCAGGACACTGAGATGAAATCAATGGACTTTGAATCAGGCCTTTAAAGGCCCAGATGTGGTGCAAGGCACTGTATACGCAGAAAGCACAGAACCCATGAGAGGAGCTATGCCTTTTTGGAGAAGTGGCTGGGATGTCATGGAGGGTACTGTAGGGCATTCACACGGCATGAGGTAGAGCATTTAGATGGCAGAACGGACTCTCAAGTTTGCCCTTTCATTTTACTGTCTGATGTCCTGATGTTTTCTTTAATTTCTTTCCTAAATAACTGCTTTCTTGCTCAGCATAGGCAATGCATTAGAGTCAAGATACATTCTTTTAAAGTGGATTTTTACAGAGTAGGGCCATTGCTCAAGAGCCTACATACTCCAGCACTATATGAGAAAAACCTCTGTGTATTTTAGTGATTGCCAGCTGCTTTCCATTTCCCCCATTATAGCACTTGAAGAGCCTCTTCTTTTGTCTTCATCTTTCAGCCCAATAGTCTAAATATGGCAAAATAGACATGGCAAATAATTGTTGGGGTTTGAGTGTTTAGCTCACAACTCTATGTGCTTTCTGATGACTGATTGAAAGCACCTGTGCAGAATACCAATTTCACTCTGATGTATTTGGGGAATGAACATTCATCTTTGCTACTAGCATTTCAAGAGGATTGGTACCCAATCAGAGTATCAAGAAAATAATGCTGTAAGATTGACTTCTCACACCACAAATGATCACTAGTGAATAACCAGCATAAACAAAGGATAGGAAATACTTCATCAGTTAAAGATGATTGTATGGATGATTTTGGTACAATTACAAGCAGCTTGCACAGATTTTTTCCTTTTGTTAAACTAATTGCAAATGGAGAATAAGGCTCAATCCTGGACTGGACAGGGATTTGTGATTCTTGAGTTCATTTGTCAGCTCTGGCACTGAGCTGCTGGGTAACTTTAGGGAAATTGTTTCATCCTCCTGTGTGCAAAAGTCCCACCTATAAAAAAGAGGTAGTGGTTTATATTATTCTAGTGCTTATTACCTGTGTGAGGAATGCTGCAGAAAAAAAGCAGGTTGAAATTGAATAAATTGCATCTCCTTTTCAGTTTTTCATGCTCCATCACCTTCTCTTCCTTCCTTGTACACTAGGGCAACTACTTAAAGCTGATGGGACTTTCAGCAACTGGTCTCAAAGAGTGGTTCCTCTTCTCTTTTTCTTGTGACCAAGATAGAGCTGCTCTGCTTCAAAATCTGCTCCTACTTGACTGCCAACTATTTTTTTTACCTGGCCCTCCCAATTTCTCATTATTTTTCCTTGAAGTGATCCAAAACACTGCTGCCAAACCCTTCCCTACATTTACCCTGTGACACAGCTGACAGATTTGTATCTGAATATCACCACCCAGCCTCCTGGAGTTTTCTGATCTCCATCTCTCTTTGACTCAACTGAACAGCAATGCCAAATGTGCTGCCAGCATGGCTTATTGGTTGGCCTATGTCCAGCACTTGCCTTTCCCTCTGACTTCTCCTGTCCTGAGCCTGCACCTCCCTTCTTGACCACCTCCAGCCTCCATAGCTGCTACCCTGGAATGTCTTTGTGCTTAGCTGCTTCCTCCTTATTCCAGTAATTTTCTAGTAATCTCACTTCTAGGGTCACACTGATTTCCAGGAAACCTCTGTACCTCTATTGTTTTTGTGTTTGGCATCAAGTGATATGTTACAAAGGGGAAGAAAACTGTTCTTCACTTGTAGCTCTGTGTGGAACTTTCTGTGATCCAGGACAGTTGGTCCTTCATCACAGCACCCAGTGACTTGTGTAACTCTGAATGCATAAGCACAAATGTTCACAGGGGTTTAAACCTTAAGTAAGGATTTTAAAAAGTGTGGGAGGAAGAGATGAACAACTAATCTCTGAATACTCAACATTGCTGTAAAAAGCAACTTTTTGAGACAGAGGGAGTTTTGCAAATTCTCAGGGTCCTAGAAACAGCAGTTGCAGACTATTTGAATCTTATTTGCAAAACAAAATTTTTAAAAGATTGAAAAAACTAACTCCTAGAATTTTGTCTTTGGAAAGTGTGTTACAGTTGTGTATTAACACCAGAAAAAGGCTTTAAGTTAACAATTAGTAAAATGGTACAGTAACTAGATTTAAGCATGCAGACTCAGTTCATTTTTATGTGTCCAATAAGATTATTTTCATGCTGCTTCTTAAACTGTCCCAGAAGAGTATGGATGTCAGTTCATGGGTTTTTATCACTAAGAATGGTGTTTTAAAGTACAAATACACATTCAGTCTTAAGCTATGATATATTATCTCCCTTCAGGAGTCAACTGGAAGTCAGAGAAGAGATGAATTAATAATTACAAATGCTTCATAACTGCACATCAAGTCCAGTAGCCTTGCATTAATTGAAAATCCAACCCCTCATGAGATCAATGGGAATTTTCTGTTGACCTTGGCAGGGAGATAAGCTCATACACACTTTGAAGGTAAGTTTGCTTGCTCGGATTGGTGTTGGTTGCAGTTCCTTACCTTGCAAAGTGAATGTCCTTGAAGCAGAAGAGTGATCAGATTTTACAGCCCCTCTGTCCTCTGGGTCTGTTTTCCACCCTTTCTGCTTTCCTCTGCAGTAAAGCTGTGCACTGTTCAGCCTTTAACCCTTCTTTCCACATGATCTCTCTCATTTTTGTAGTAATTGGTTCACCTCAGGCTCAACTCACTCAATCAGGGTGCTGTGAGCTGGCCAGAGGGTCTCACAAGGGCACCGATTAACCACCTCCAGGACTGTGACCCTCTGTCCATCTTCTGGCATCCTGCAGAGTCAGAGGAGGTGGGGACTGCGTGATCTGCATGAAAAGTTCATTAAAAAGTTAGCAAACAGTTTCTAAGCAGCAAAGACTGGAAAATGGCAGCTCTGGCAACTCCTTGAAGCTCTGTCAAAGCAATGGGAAAGCTTGATGGATGTGCTCAGCTGCAGCAGGGACAGCATCCCCAAGGCAAATATCAGGCAAATGACAAAGGGCACACTGACTCCTAGGTTGGAGGATGGTGGCAGAAGAGATCCTTGGTGGTCGTGCTGTAAGGGCACTGAAACCTCTCTGCATTGAGTCTCATATCTGGATCACCCATTTTGGGACCATAACTCAGAGATTTGTTGGCATCTGGAGGAAAGGTGACAGCAGCTCTAGAGAAGAATGGCAGCAGCAGCCCAAAAATTGGGAAACATATCTGCACTTTTGATGTCCTTCTTGAGGTAATTACAGGAAAGACAGGAGAGATTTTGTTGTTACCAACAAGAAAATGGAAGCTACTCTGTATGACAAACTGTCCTTTAACATCATCTCTGGAGGAAGCCATGAGTTTCCCCCAGCCCATTCTCTTCAGTCTCTGATCAAAGATGGAAGTCAAGCAGAAGACAAAATTAAGCGTGCAATTTCCGATACATTCTCACTAAGTTTGTGCTGATGGCTTAAACAAAAAAAAAATCAAAGCTGGGATTACAGGCTTAGCAATGGGAGTGCATATTTCAGCACATAGTGGGCTCTTTGTTGTTCTGTCACACTGGTAGAATGAGACTATTAATGCATTGTCCCAGGCAGGCTGCATTATAAAGCCCAGTGGCTAAGTTAAATGAAAAAGACCACTAAGAAAAGCAGTGTGCAGCTTCCTACTGCTCCTTCTTTCTTGCAGAACTGTCTAGATGAGGCAGGGGAGAGGCAGTGGATGAAGTTGTAAGAACATTTCATAAAGGAGAAACTTGTGATAGTCAATAAGGTTCCTCGGCAAAGATTTCTAGCATCTACTCACTGTCCTAAAAATTTTCCTGACTTTCTGAAGTGCTGTGTTTCAGCAAGCCACAAATATTCCCTCTCTGTGAGCAGGCAAGGAATTACATGGTGGGTTGTAAGTGCTTTCTCCAGTTGCCTGTTCAGCATTTCCCAAGTGTCTGTGGCACGCAGGGGCACAGGCATCCATTTTTAACATAACATTAAGATGAAACAAAGTCCC
This sequence comes from Illadopsis cleaveri, assembly GCA_013399915.1. Taxonomy (NCBI): domain Eukaryota; kingdom Metazoa; phylum Chordata; class Aves; order Passeriformes; family Timaliidae; genus Illadopsis; species Illadopsis cleaveri. Next base: position 1,600,292 of record VXBB01004271.1, read on the forward strand.
CACTTCTGAAAAAAGTAAGATTAAAGATTGTTCAACATTTTGCATCAATGTGAGTTATCTGAAGAAGGTTTGCCTAACACTAACCTGGTATGCAGTGACAACAGGTTCTGTCATTCCTTGTAGAAGCCTAGAAGAGCAGCAGTGGCCCCAGCACACTTTAGGAAGTCCTGTCTCTTCATATCTGTTATTAATTCATGGCTGTTAGTTAAACTCCCTGGCAGTGGTGTAATCCACACTTTTTCTTACCTCCTAGATGCAGAATTAGAAAGTATCTGATGCTGAGACAGCCAGCCAAAAACTTACTATTCTTTGCAGATATTAGTTGTTAAATAACAGTAGCAACCTGCTGTGAAATAATATTATGACCTTTAAATTTTGGCAGCCCCTGGTCAGGATGATCCCTAAGGAAGTTGTTGGGTTGAGACCCAAAGCCACCACTCATCTCCTTAGAACTGCAAGGAAGAAGCAACTTCCCTTTCACCTCTAGCTATCTGCTGGACTGCTCATCTGAGACTGACAGTTGGCTTTTGGGGAATCACTAATCATTGCAGCTGATAACAAGCGCATCACTCCACTGCAGTAGGATTCAGGTCTCCCATGAGACCTGCCATTGCTTTCTTGGAATCAAAAATGGGCACTGAAGTGTCTCCAGTGTGTCTCCAGTGCACCTCCAGGGCAGGTACTGGCAGGGCATGGGCAGCAGGCTTCCAGTCTTGGCAGGCTGGGGGGATCATGGTGCAGGGTCAGGCACTGCTGGGCTGAGTTGGCAGGCTCACAGGGGTGTACTGAGTCCATGTCTGCTCTGGGGTGGGTCAGAAGCCACTGTGCCCCTTTTGTGCCCAGATTTTCTCTCCCTGCCTCTGAAAGCCGCTCCCTCTGTCACCCCAAAAAGAACCATTCACCTGCCTGTGTCTCAATTCCAGGTGCTATGAACTGTGTCTCTGTTAATGCCTCAAATACAAACAGTGGGTGAACACCATCTATTCCAGGCATTTCACAGAGAAGAAACAGAGGATAGGTTATGTCAGGTAGAACTACTGTTTTAATGCACAACTTAATGAATGTTTACAAAAGGCTTTGAGTACCAGGGTTTGTAAGGGTGCTATAAAGGCAGAAGATTTTGTTTTGTCACAATGCTTCTCAGTTGTGTTTCTTCTCTTTTCAACACTGAATGAGCTGGGAATGTCTCATTTTTTCTTCCCCCAATGCTTACAATGTTTTGTTCCCTTATTTTTCAAAGGTGTGTTGCAAGTAGGAAGAATGTCTAATATGAAGAACTTTTCTAGGAGTCTGTAGGTTTCCCTAGGTTTGCCATGCTGGTTCACAAACAGGCCACAGACAGCTCTTGATGGACCAGTATGTAAATCCTCATAACTCTTCAATGCCATCTGGCTGCTGGGGTTGCTGGGGCAGTTTTGGGGAGCCCATTCAGCCCCAGCCATGCAGCCACTGCAGACAGTCCAGCAGCACCCTACTAATCCACCTGCAGTTGGGTGGTGACGGGTAGGACCATCTCTCCACAGTTCCCCAACCTGAGCAAAACTGAGTTGTTTTTTGGGCTTCCTTTTTGGCAGAGATGGTGTTAAATAACAGTTGATCTGGCAACCTGTCTTCCTACTGCTTAATTCTGAAGGAAAACAAGACTAAAATGAAAAAGCCTTTTCCTCTTTTATTTGTCATTTTACTAATTACAGTATTACAGCATTTTCCAAGGCCAATTATGTACTGTTTGGGGAGATTAGCAGAGTGCAAAACCTACCGTGGTGTATTATACAGTGGTGGCTCATGGAAGAAAAGTAGTTGAATTAAAACCCTTATAATTTCATGTGTTTATCCTAATGCAGATTCCATATATATATAATAGCAACTGCACAACATTCAGCAGTGCTTAAAACAGAATTTCTTCCCCATGAGAGAATGAATAAGTCATTTGTCATATGTTTCCTTTAATTCATGGCTACAGAGCATTTTAGAATTGCTTGATGTAAATCTGTCTCATCTATTTGACAACTCTGATATTGAGTCATTCATTTTTATTCTATGACTTAAAAATTTCTATATTGCAGCTAGAGATGGGTGGCTAAAGTGCTAGTTTTAGACTATGGCTAGAATGTAACAATAGCTTTTGACCCTAGCTCCGGTCCCAGGGAAAGTGAATTTGGCAATCTCATTTCAATTCATAGTGAATAGCTGTTCACATAAAAAAATCAGCACCTACCATTTGTCATACTTGGCAGCTTCTGTTTAAGAATGGTCCAGAACTGCATTACCATGGAAACTAAATTACCTACTCCTACTCCTGGCTCAGAAGGTGATTTCAGGCGGTGGTGGTTTCATATCACTGGCAGAGGGAGGTGGGGTAACCTGGGGGAACTGTGATGTGTGTGACCCATAAGGACACGGGCCTCAGCCCTCTGGTTTGAGTATTGCCATCTTCTGGTCACGTGCCATTGGGTTCAGACCGCATGGGTTTCTTACACATCATGATTTATCTACTGATTTTTCTTATGGTAACAGCTATCAGCTCCAATCAGGACCAGGACTGTGTTCTGTTCAGTGCTGTACATACATGTGTTTAAAGACAATTTCTATTCTGAAGGCCAGGCAAGTGTGAGAAGCTCCATATATTCCCTTTAAACTTGAAAATTAAAACAAGATAAGTGATTTGCTTGAGATTACACAGGAAAGTGGAGGCAGACTTAGCAAATGAATGCCCATTTCTTCATCCTCAGCACCCATCCAGGGTGTTACTTATCCAAACCACTCTATCCTTCTTCAGCATTGTTACTAATTTATGTCAAGTGAGTTGCAAATACCACATGGTTTGATAATTTTTCTTCCTGTCATCTACTAAAATGATTGCTGTTTCATAGGACAGTGTTTTGTTTCAAGCTGCTCAGTCCTGAAGTGAATAAACTTAATGGATTAGAGATCAATGTTTACTGGACACTGGAAGTTTTTAAGGTTATTTAGATACTGTATGTTGATTTTGTAATTGTAAGCAAAAACTGTGCTATAACCACTCCATCCTTCAATAATGACTGAAACGAAAGATTATTTCAATCTGCTGTGCTGTATATACCACCCCTTTTCCTCACAGATACTGCTTCTTAGTGAGATGTATGCTTGTGGAAAGGCTAGAAAATAAATAAACATAAAAAAACCAACCAATAATATGCAGCGCTCTTATGCTCAGAGAGCTAGAAACCCAGAAGAGAGAAACAAAAGTTTTGCCATTCCTAGTGTGGTGGCTTAGGTGCAAGGGCAAAAGACCCATCAAGACCAGGCTGGATGAGGCTCTGAACAACGTGGCCTAGAGGAAGGTGTGTCTGCCCATGATTTTTAAGGTCCCTTCCAGCCCCAAACTATTCTGTGATTCTGTGAACATCCTCTGAAGATTTGGCTCTTAGTGTTTCATATTTGCACCATGGAGCAAAAGAGTCCTTCACTTCCCAGCTGGAGGTGGATGCTGCTGGGAGAAACAAGGTCATGAGCACCCATCTCTGAAGGACACCCTGGCAATCTGTGGTTTTCCACCCCATAGACTCCTGCCACATCCTCCTTCATGCATGGGCATGGACTGCTCCCATTTCTTAGGGCACAACAACAGTAGGGGCTGCTGAGTGTGGACATCCTTCTTTCTTTGCCCTTGCCATGGCCCTGGCAGAGTATTTGGGTCTCTTCTGCTCTGCCTTTGCTTTTTATATGCATCTTTCCTATTTAAGTGTCACAGATCACTGCACCAGCTGATTAGCCTATACATGAATGGAATATAAAAGAGCAAGTCCCCAAGTTGTAGGTAAGACCTTTTGTGAGATTGACTGGCTAAAAATAAGATGGAAATTGGCTCTGAGCTTTTGAGAATCTGTCTCTTCCTCAGGCCACAGGAAAGAAGAGTAAGGTGTAGCACTTCATAATTAATTATGAATTTATAATTAATTTGAAGCCTGAATCAACAACCTACTAGAGGAACTGCTATTACTTCCTCTGGATTCCCAGAATCTATCAGAGAGTTTGATCCTCACAAGCAGTATCAAAATTTCAGGGCCTTCTTCTATTAAGTTTGATTTTTTTTTCAGCATCTTAGTCTTTTGTACAACTCTGGTTTTTGATTTTTCTGTTTAAGGGACCAGATCAATAGCTGTATGGGGTCTCTAGGCTGTATGAGTGCAAATGGTTACCCTCCCTGGGTAGGAATGATTTGTTTAGTTGGGCAGGTTTATGTATTGTTTTGAAGGTTAGTGCTTCAACCAAGATAAAGAATGCAAAAAATATTCTGTGCTTCTGCAGCACATAATCTGATGTTCATTGTATACAAAGGCTCCTTACTCTGTGCTATAAATACAGCTGAACTTCTCTCCCCTCAGAGTTGTGTGTGGCTTAAGCAGACTGGTGGGGTGGGATTGTGAAAAGCAGTCAAGGCTGACCTTTTCCTACCTCCCCCCTAACGCCGATGGTTAAAATTCCTGCTGACTTCAAGGAGAGTGGATCTGGATCAGTGTTGAACACTTCTGAAAATCCCACCTGTAAAGCCTGCAGAGTTCATTATAGGGGCAAAATTTTGTATAAAGCCCAGCAGGGACATACAGAAATTGTTAGCAGCTTACTAATGGCCTCCACAGTGGATGTGTGTATTGAATTTAATTGGGCTGCATCCCAGTAAGGCCCTGATATGCTTATGATTAATTTTCTCTAAGTCTACCTTTAACTTTTCTTTGAAACTGGATGGATACTCCATATTTGCACTTTTATGAAAGACTCGCAGTGAAATAAAGCATGCAGGTAATTATGCCCCAAGGAAGAGCTGTGAGTGAGGTAGACCCTCAGTTAATGTAGCTGGATGGTAGCAATTTGGTGTCAATCCCTCTTGATGTCCTGCTAAAATAAAGCAACATTCAATGTGATACTATTTAATTTTTGTGGGTACAGGCATGATTAAGTTTCTTTGTATAAAGTCTGCCTAGTAGTGTGAAGACATAAAATAAGCGTTGAGCACAGTGACACACTTGAAAGGGCAGGTTATATTTATTCTGTGTTGTGTCAAGGGCATGCTGCTTGCTAACTGTAATTAGACAGTGTATCTGGAGGTCTGTGGCCAAATAGCAAAGATGTCTTTGCAGAGTATAAAAGGACTATTGTGTTAGTCCCTGGTCTCAGAGGGTATGAAGATGTTTCCCTCTCCTGTCTGTTATTACTCATACTTGGTTACTTTTATGTAAATTCAGCCATGAGGAGAGCTGACAAGACTGTGACATGAAGAGATTTCACCTTTTTCACTGAAACAGGGCTTTTATTGTCTAATAATACTGTCTTAGTTCTCTGCAAAGGAAAGAAAGAGATGTTATTGAAAATCCCATAATTAGCAGCTTAAGGTATAAACCATATAGAACCCTGTGTTCTATGATAAACCGCCTAATTAGCTTTGTAGAAACTGTTTAAAAGCAAGCATACATGCATCCTTATCACTAAATAATTATTTGCAAATAAACTCTTTCTCAACATATCTTAGGAAAACACAAGATTATTAGTTGGCAGAGTTAAGCCAGCTGAGTAGCTGAAAAAGCATGAAAAGAGCTACAGAAGTTCTTTTCAGAATCCTGCTCTCTTTGGCATTATTTCTCTAAAGCTTGATTTATCAAGAGGAGAATACAGTATTTGGTTTCCCCTCAAGTAAGCTCTTTTCATGTTTTGTCTTTGAAATGAAAATCGTCTTTTGGAACAAATATCTGCTCTATCAGATAACTGCATGCTTGTCATCCCTAACAGTGTGCTGGCAGGAAGACTGGGCGAGGATTTTTCTGCAGTACATTGAGTACACAGTGCTGGCACTAGATCAAGAATCAATTCCTCTGATATCGAAATATTGACTTGGCATGGCCAGTCTGATTTAAATGCTTATCATTCTTGACTTTGTAGGCTACATGCATACTGCAAACATTTTTCATTGTGGGTCTGAGAATAAACATCTTTACAGCTGCCTGGCCATTTCTAGCAGAATAACAAAGAGGCTGTGTGCATGTATGGGAGCCTGTGTGTGTGAACGAAATTGCCAGCAGATTAATGCAACTGTCACTTCTGTGTAGGGCCATTTAGAAGAAGTTGAGATGGGTATTTTTAATACTTGGAATTACACAACATTGTTTGTCCGAGTGCAAACACAAGTTTCACTGCTCAGTCTGGATAGGTGCTGGCCACTGAGCCGATGGAAGGGAGAACACAAACAAACCCCAACACAATTATTAAAATGTTTTAAAATCTTTGCAATGTGAAATAATACTACTACTAATACCACTAATAAAAAAGTAAAGATAATTTCCCATAGGCAATCAGAACACCTATTAAGTTAGCAACAGCATTTAATTGGCATTATCGCATGCTTCAGTGAGGAAGACAATGGATCTTGCGGGTGCGCAAGTGGAACGCATTTGCATTTCATAGATGATTAAAATAGATTTGATTGCGTTTGTCTGAAGCCTGGCAAGTGAGGGCACATCTGCTGCATTTGATGTGCCCTGTGTTTCCTAGGACTAATGGAGTGCACTGAGTCACCACAAGACGGGCTTTTACCTCTGAAAGTCCCACAGCACCTTCTGCTGCATGGCTAGCTCCTTTGTTAGCCCTGGAGACCTCTTCTTATAAAGAATTGATGCTCTTGTAGAGCAAGAAGGGAAGGATTTGAGGCAGTGAACTTGTCTTCATCTGGTTATGCAAGAGCCCTTGGGCTTTCTGCTGCTTCAAGGTAGAATTTATAAGGTGAGATGAAAGGTAATTTAAGTCATTAATTTGTGTTAAGGGCTGGCAGAACAACAACGGCGCATTTAATCTTGCTGTGGAAAAAACTGGTGATTTGCAGAGTAGGGGTCAGAATTAGGGGTCTGATTTCCTCTTCCACTCAGCTTTAAAGGGGCTGCTTCAAAATGGAGAGTTTTATTTACTAGAAACATAAAGCTGAGTTAATTGTCTTTGAAAAAAAATCCAAGAACTTTAAATATAATATAGAAAGCAATTAATTAATGGTACTAAAATGTTTTCCTCCTGCTTTTCATTACTTTCCCATCTAAATTCAGCATTAAAAAAACATTCCTGGCAGCAGTACAGCTCAGACTTGTCAACCACTACCTGAGCCCTGTGAAGGACAAGGGCTGCCCTGTGCTTTGCAGGGGGAAATGCTCTCTCCTGTGAGAACCTTTCCCTCCCCAGCCCAATTGACACTCAGCAGCTTTCTTTTTGGCAATGCTGTACCTTTTTGCCAGCCCGTGTAACCACCCAATGGCTGATGCTCTTGTCCTTCTCTATTACTTCCTCCTCTGCCCTGTGGTTGCCTCCTGGACTTTTACTGGGGTCCTTGTCTATCGATTCTGCTGTTTATTGTTTCTCTACTCCAAGATGCCTTCTATTTTTGCTGCCTTTGTGTTCCTTCTGCTCTTGCTACATGTTGTGCTCTTTTGTCCCTTGTTCTCACAGCATTGCTCTCTTTCATGTGCCAAATGACTGCTCTTTCCTCTTTGAGAAATGTTTCTTAAAAACGCATTGCCCTTACATCAAAGAGTGAAATAAAGAGGAGCTGGTTTGACTGGGAGAACCTGGAAAATATTCCTTCTCAGCTGATGAAAGCAGTTTGTCCAGGACGCTAATGTTTCAGAATAGCTGGATGTGTTCAACAGCAATTATGATGGGTTACTAAAGGAGCAGGATTCTTGGATGGCTCCTGTGCTGCCACACCCAGTGGTCCCTCTGTGGCTGTGGTCGTGATCCTGCCCTGCACCCTCTGCACTGTGGGCTCTTAGTATTCCTGTCTCTCAGTCCCAGTACCTGCTCACAGCATCCCTGCCATCACTAAGATATGTACAATTCTGGCATTGCTCATCTCCTGCCTCTCACTCCTTCCATTGCTCAGCTCCCTCAGGAACAGCCCTGGTACTGCCCATCTTGGGGGTAGTAGAGCAAATAGTCCTTCTGCCCTTAGGAGAGCTCAGATACCAGCTATGTCTTGTGCTTTTCACTGGGATGTCCCTGCATCCCTTGCTCCCTGAACTCCTTTTCCCCTGACCATGGCCATGCCTTCTTGGTCTGGACTGTCTCTGTATGCGTTGTAGGACAAGTTCCATGGGCTGGGTGGTAGCCACAGGGAGATCAAACACACAAGAGCTGGAATTTTTTTTAAGCTATGTTACTTTTGGAATGAAAATTACTGGGGATGTATGTCACATTGTTAAAACAATAATTAAAGTGTGCCTGTTGTGAGTCTTATTTTAATCATGTACATGTTGCAATTTTCCCCCTTTTACTTAAATAAAGTATTCCCATAGAGAAAGAGTGCTTATAAAAAAAATTCTCACCATTTATTGGCAATGCTTTTCCCTTCAGCTTTGTTGCTATTTAATCATAGCCTCTGGAGACAAGTTGCACATATTAACCTGTCAGAGAAATGTTAAAATTTCGTGACACTTAAGAATATATTCAGAAAGTCCATAAAACCATCACAATGGTTCTGTTTTTTCTCCTCATCTGGTCATGTACTTTAACAACATTTCTCCATATACTGTGTCTCTCATCCTGTTGTTTTTTAATGTGGTCTCCCAGTTGGAAATGGCTTTTTGGAGGTTTTTGGATCACTGACCAGAGAAATGTGGGCCCTTGCTTGTGACCATCACTTGGTCTAGGGTCCCTAAGACATCAAGACAGGGAGAAGCCATGATCCAAGGCCTCATTTCACTACTTCTTCTAGGCTGTAGGTGAAGAACCAAGGCAAAAACAAGAGCTGAGCCCTTCTGAATGCTAACTGATGTAGTAGTGTGGGCTATTATCTCCATAAAAAAATTGACAAGCTGCCTGACCTATGACTGTTTATGCATAGCTCCTTCTATAAATTACTGGTGATATTTGTTTGCCGTGAATCCCCTAATGGACCAAGACATCTCATTAAGTTATGGGGAAGGTCTGTTTCCTTGGGTGCAGCTGGCCCTCCTTTCTGAGGATGGAGTGGAAGGTAAGGAAAGGCCAAGGGAAAAAGAGCTTGGATAGTGAAGAATGATGATTAGTGGTGTCTGCTTTTGAATAATGTTTTCACTCACAGGTTTCAGACTGTTAAATACAAGTTTGGGCATCGAGCTTTAGACACACAGTCTGGGAAACAAACACTTCAGAGGAGCACTCTGCATCCTGCAACCAAGAGAAGCCCCCACATAAGACTAATCGCTGTTTCCACATGACAACACAGACACCAAACTCAGGGGGAAATATGGCTTTTAGCTTCAACAGTGTTTATCTGTGGTAAATGCCTGGGATATTCTTTATCAAGGCATATAAATAAATGTTTGTGTTTAGGCCTGTCCTTGAAGCAATGCAGTATGGAATATAAAAATCATAATTAATACACAGGTCATGACTTTGTAGATTTCATTTTTATTCAAATAAGAATTTTTTTTATGTAAGCATGTACATACTAAAAAATTGTTTACTATGTTTCAGAAACACAAACATAAGGCTAAATTAAGCTTGATCAGTCAAGTCTGACTGTATCCTCTTTAATATACCACGGCTGACAATTCTAATCGTGATGCTTGCAAGCTGTAGAAAAAGCATAATTTTTATACACCTTTGGGAGAGAGCTGGTAGCTTAGAAGTTTCTCTCCCTATTTCAGAAAGAAAAATGTTCATATGCAACAGAAAGATCTTTATTTGAAGGCAAAAATAGCACCTCTCTGTCATGTGCTCTAATTAACTTGCTGTGATGTCGCTCTGGTGATGGACACAGAAATAGACATTTGCTTTCCTAAATCCTGAAGTAGAAAATGAGGCATGAGTCAGGAGGATACAAGAGGGCAGAACTCATTTTCTTTTAATTACTTTTATTCAGGTTATGTCATCCAGCAGCTGTTCAAGTTTCATTTCGAGATGTTGGATCCTCCTGAAATCCCAGTGTGTCATTTTTGATGGGACTTACCCTCTTCTCCTTTATACATTATATAAGATTTTATATCTAAGTGCTGATAGGGAACGTAGACACGGTGAACAGTGTTCCCATTCACTGTTGAAGGATATAATTGGCCATCAAGTCTCTGACAGTAAAATAGAGGAGGCAGAAACTCCACAAAAAATGTGGCCAAACCATATGAGAGTTCTCATTAGTAAACAAATAGCCAGGGAAGTGTCTAACTGTTCCTCCAGCTGGCATACACAGGTAACAAGGCCTGCTTTGGGGAAAAGCAGTGCCATTCATAGCTGCATGGCACATTTTGGATGGTTGTAAGGGCTTCACCACAATCTCTGCTTGGCACCAGAGCTTGAGGGAGCTTTGCTTACTGTGGCTCTAGATGGAGCTGGCAAAATTAAAACTGTAACCAGGTGAATGTTACTCCCCAGTGGCTCTCTCTGCTTTTTTAGTCTGCAGGGCAGGTTTGGCTGAGGGCACAGGAGGCCCTCCCGAGGTACAGGCCTGCTGGATACTTGCCAGTCTTCTGGCTGCTCTCACCAGTGTCTGATTCAAGTCAGATGTAGATGTGTAGCCCTCAATCCCAAGACTTCCACTCCTCTCCTCTGAAATGAGAATAACATCACTGTATTTTCCAACAACATCTGAAAATAAAGACATAATGCCTCCTGAACCACCACAGGTGTTCTGCAGCTGAGGCCCACCGTGTGTCTGTGACTGCTGCTGAAGGTCCTCACTGCCCTTGAGGAGCAACAAACCTGTGAAGAAGGCAACAGATGGACTTGCTGGGGACTGCATGAACTTAATATGTTTTCAATCATTTTCCTGCCTTTTTTGGGAAACAGTAGAAAAATGAGAATAACTTAGAAAATTCTGGTTTTCAGCTCCTCTTATGTTGTGGCTGGCTTCCTGTGGTGATGGACGAAGGACTGAACTTTCTATATGTGTCAGTGGACTTATTTTTCACTACAAGGTCTGTAAGCACAGTCTCTTGCAGGAGAGCACTTCTGTGGGTTTTTTTGTGGATAGTTCTTTTCCATGCCTTCTTGGGATATTGGGTGACAATCAACTACCTGCCCTTCTAATTTCGGATGTGACCCTGAAGGAGTAGAGGGTGCCTGAGACAGCATGAAAAAGGCTATGTAGAAAATCTTAGAAGTCCAGGTAAAAAAAAAATAAAAGGAAAAAAACCTGAAAATAAGAATGTCTATATAGAAACCACATTATCTGTACTGTTTGGGGGTATTTGAAAGTCTGTAAGGTCTCTGAAGCCTATTTTCTATGTACATTTAGGATGCCTTGACAATATAAATCAATATTTCAGTATTTAAAATTGAGGAAATGAAATGTATATAAAATGGAACTGCTCGAATGAATTTTGACAGCCTCTCCTACATGCATTATTTATTTTTTATTGTTTTATTTTTTACAGATGTGGATGGTGACTGAACTGCTGCTGTAAACTTGTACCCAGGTAGCTTTAAAACACATATTATTGGCTGAGTTCAGAGTAATAATGTAGTTTAGTTACAAACCAGCTTTTGTTACAAACAACTTTACAAGCTTTAAATATATACCAACTACTGAATATATGAGAACCATTTTCATCTATACCTGAAATGCTCTTTTATGGAATAGGTGATTCATAGCAGATCCAGAACACATATAAAACTTCTGAAAATATATTTAGCAAAGGAAGTGAAGGCTATTTTAAATTTATGTTGAGCTGGAATTAGAAAGTGCCTATAACAGTGCATTAACAGACAAACTCCACCGAAGAGAGAGTACTGTATCCTTAGGATTGAGAGAGTGACCAGGGATTTGATTTAATTGTCCACTTCCAGAGGGCCACCTTAGCCCACCATCACAAGCAGCATGTTGTGCCTCTGGTTTCCCAGCCCAACAACGGCATCACTGTAAATCAGCACCTCCAGGTTTTACAGTACAGACCTGTGTCCTGAAGGTCCCACATGACCTTGGGCCCATCCTTGTTCAGCTTCACTGTTGCTGGTATTAGCCTCTCTGAGTCAAACATGGAGGCTCAATACTACTGAATAAATAAACCCTGACGTCCACTCTGTTTTAGCTCTTTCTTCTTTTTTTTAAGTTATTATTCTCCATTTAAGCTTTTTTCCTCCCCCCTGCAAGCTCCATAAATTTAAGATTCTTCCAAATAGATGCAAATGGCTCTTATTAGAAAAACAGAAACCAGAAAATAACTCCAGGACAAAAGCTATCCCCAGCATGTTTTAACGTTCAAATTAGAGTACCCTCCCCAGTGCTAAAATGGAGTTTATAATGGAAATGCTGACATCCTTACCAGACCCTATTGGCCTGTTGCTCTTTTGTCCTGCAAGTTATTAAAATCTAGCCTGGTTGCCTAAGAGACAGGGTAGCTACTTAGAAGATATTTAGCCATCAGTAAAAATTAATGTCCAATGTATTTATTGGAAAAAACCACTTAATTAAGTGCTCAAGTTATACAAGCCACCCACCAACTACAAGTGTGTTCTGGCAACAGAAGTGTTGTTGTTGCCCTGGTTCTGCTTCATGATGTTATTTTCTTAAGTAAATGCATTTTTCAGCCTAACAGTTCTGGCTACAGCATATTGATAAGATAACTCTGCACTCAAAGGGAGACAGAGTATTTTTAGTCTCCTTTTCCAGTTACCAGTAGTTCATTAGTGACACTGTTGTGAGAGTGTTGATTCATTAAGGGTCTTCTCATTAACAGTCTGACATTCTTATGTAGAAGAAAAAGCCAGGAAAAGTAACGAGGCACTCAGCATTTTCTTCTGCTCCTTTGGTACTTGTATCTTTTGTAATGTCAACAGATGAGCTGGAAGCTTTCAAGACTGTAGGTTTTAAGCCAAACTTGAGTGTGTGCCATCTATTTTTTTTTAATTTGCACACTTACTGTGATTTCAGGGGCAAATTTTTATTTTTCTTGTGTAAGAGGTAGATGCCAACTGCATGTGAAAATCAGACGTGAAAGTTCTGTTCTTAAATTGCTTTTAATTGGAGCCTTAAAGGCTAACATGAAAACACTGGGGAAAATATGACTTTTGCTATGTTATTTAAATAGGCTCTTAGCCACATCCCTAAACTTTATATGGCTTTAGATAGATTAGGAGGTCTCTGCTAAGCTATCAAATATATCATACTCATGTAAATTCTTAGCAAATATATAAATATGTATTTTTTGTTGTTTATAATTACCATTTAATCATAGGACCATATTCCATAGCTTAACATTTATACGATGCCTGATACTTTAAGCATTGCACAAATATTAACTAATTAATAAAAACATCTGAGCAACTCTCTTCTGAGACTGTCAGATTCCAAAGAAGTAAATTCCTCCTCTTGAAAAACGGGAGTGTTCAAGCAAACACGCTGTAAGCTTTTAAATGGCAAATCTAAAATGACACAGTGGGACACCATTTCATGCCTGAAATCTGAGCACAAAACCTTTATTTTTCCAAGATATTTCTTTTTCTCCATTCTTGTAAATAAATACTAGGTAATGACTTAGGAAGCAGAAGGAAGGCAGGCCAGAGATGAACTTGACATTGGCACTTACTTTGTTTTCACCTGCATATAGTATTTCATTGGAATATAATAGTACATTGACTTATGTATTCATTCAATCCTTAAATTCAACAGGACTCTTCAGTTCTGTCATCTAAAAAGCAAAAAAATAGCAAAACAAACTGTATAGATTCAACCTTTGTTCTCCTTCATGTGAAATCATCAAACAAATGTGTGGCCTTTAAGTACTTTATGGGTTATTTTGGCTTTGAAAGATCTGATTTAGTGATGCAAAACTATGTGGTTATCTCTGACTTGCAAACAATTCTGAAAAGGTCAAACCCAATCCATAACGTATTGTTTGATAACTTTAAGCTACACTGGCCCTTCTGTTTTCCTAGTCAAGTGTGGAGGCCCAGGCCTCTGAGGAAGACATAGAAAGGGTGGTGCGTCCAGCACTTCCCTGGAGGGCATCAAGTCNTCAAGGCTTTGCTTTCCAGGATAATCTTACAGTTCTGGTCCTCTCTGTCTCAGTCAAAAAGATGACATTTCAGAACACACATGACCAGCAAGTTGTTATTGCTGTGTATTTTTACATTCAGCATTGTGTCTGTTCTGTAGAACAATTAGGACAAAGCAAATCTCCACTGTCGGCATGTTGAGGTTTAAGATAGACGCATAGTGATAAAAGATGAGTTAGCAAAGGGCAAAAACTGGCTTGAGGAGAATTGGGTAGACCTGGATTTTTTGAAATCTTTTTTTCCTTGAAAGTTACCTTTTTGAATTTTTTTTTTTAAAAAAACTTTGTTGTTTAAAATATAAATGTTAGTGGCTAGTGATTTTTAATTTTTGGTTTCCTACTTTCCTTCTTCTCACCTCTACCATCTGGGGTAATGTTGATACAATATATTTTTAATCATCAATTGCGAGTTTGAGAACTTAGGATATATGCATATATCTGATTTAAAAAATGAATATGGAAGATGTTTTAGCAGAACTTTTTCTGTTTTCTGAAATCTTCTAAACATACTTTACATTTTGGGAGTAGCCATAATTACAAGGATGCAAGCACAGCATAGAGGCTGCAATATCACCTTAGGTTTATTTCACTTGGGGAGTAGTGTTAAGGATGAATGCTTTGGCAGCAGGAAGCCTCAGAAAGTTAATCCAAAAATTAAATTGCGAAAAGGGGGTTGAGGAAATGAAAATGACACTTGACAGAAGCAGCTGGAATCTCAGAAATCATCCAACAGTTTGATCTGTTGCTGTGTTGTCTGCAGGTCTTATGTCTTATAATATATATAAGACAATTTAAAAATAGTGAAAAAAAATTAATGTAGTTAATGTAGATGTGATTTCACAAGAGATGTGCCATTTATTTTGTTGGACAGCCAGGGATAACGGAATGGGAGTGAGAGCAGGAGGGTATAATGGCAGCATATTCATTACCTGTGTAGGATTTCGGCTCTAAAGCAGTTTTCTGCAACTTCTGATCACGGTTTCCCTTCATATTGCTCAACATGCTACATCAATATTTATACATTTTAGATAATCAGCCGATGTCCTACAGCTCAATGTACTTTTTGTGGTGTGTATTCTTTATCCAGGGAGCTATGTTTAAGCTTGTCAGTTCCATGAATACCAGTTCAAGCATAAACTCTGGGCTCCTTTATAGCAAGATCCTTATAACAACATTTGGCTGCATGGTGATGACAACAGTTTAATAGTATGAGATGAACAGAGATTAAAAAAAAAAGTCTTCAAATGAGACACCCTACACAGAACTGTCTAAAGCAGAAGGGAAATTAATAATCACTATGTGTGAATTTACGAGGTCTCTTCACAATAAATTAAAATACTCTCAAAAGAGGATCAACATATCTTAGCAGACTGGACAACAACTGTGGAGCCGAAACACAAAATCATTAAAAATTATTTAAAAGTAGAGGGATTTAGGATTGGCCATGCATGATCAAAGTTGTGTAACTCTACTTAGAATAGAATCTCTGCAAATAAAGCTTAAAGCCATCCCAACCAGAGCAATTTTTTTAACCTAATCAATCACTGCAAGACTCTGCCCTAAATCTGCAGTTCTTAAATATTTGATAGATACTAATTAATATATTAACAAAAATGTGCATTTAATCAAAATGAGAATATCCATAAAGCCAATCCTCAAATATCCCATATGGTTTTCGACTTTTATCAGTGTGATGTGAGAGCTCAAGGCTTATTTTCAGTGGCTTTGCTAATGGATCTTGTCCTGCCATGCGCCAGCCACTGGCAGCAAGTTTGCTATACAGGGAGTGAGCAAAATATGCTGCTTTGCTGTATGGGCTGTGAAGCACCTCGAAACCCTTGTGCTGGAAAAGGAGAAAAGGACAGGTTCCCACCCACTATTTTGCACATTTTCACGTTTTTAGACACAGTTTCTTATGGCCCGTGTGAAAGATTTCTTGTGTTATTGAGGAGCACTGAATAATCTGTCTTTTTCTACTTTGCTTATAATTTCAGCAGAAAGCTGAGATGTTCTGCTCCAGATCCTCAGCTGGCAGGAGTCACTAGCTACTCCACAGCTGGAGTGGGTCTAGTTCATCTCAGCTTTTGGAAGCTCAATGATGTAATTTTTGGAAGGTATTTAGGGTTCTATTTCTTTGTGCACTTTTTCATAATTAGTTAGTTTTTATTTGTTAGATTTTACTTGCCTTTTTCAATTTTTTTTTCTGTTCTAAAATCCAATCTGCTTTACCCGTAAATAAAAATCCCTATCCTGTCCACAGCACTATTTTAAAATGACACTTTGCTTTCGGTTAGAAACTATGCTAATGGTCTTGACTTATTTTATTTTTCTTATTATTATTCATATCTGCAGCTGCTGAATTTTTTAACATACTTGTATTTTTAAAAATAATTTGAATTAAAAATAGTTGGAAGTCTTCCAGTCTGCTGTTCAGGAAATCTCACAATGTGCAGTTTTCAATTCAATTTCCATTAGAGAGCACTGTGACATTCAGCACAGGGCACCATGCAATATCCAAGCAGTGTGGAGAAGTCCCTACAGAAAGTGAAATATGGTAGAGGGAGGCACCCAAAGAGAGTGTTGTGGGACTGTGCCACTGGAAGAGGTGAAGTTTCAGATGTATTACAAAACAAGCAAAGATGTATCTGCAAAAACAAGCAAACTTTCTACCCATTAATCTGGCTGTTGGAGCAGTGCTGCTCATGGAGCAGGTGGTGAAACAGCAGGAGGTGGGTGTGCAGGTGAAGGCAGCAGTTGAGTTTGACATGGTTTACCATACAGGGAGATGTCTGAACTGAAATGAGCAATGCAAATATAGGTACTGCAAATAAGAAAATAAGAGGAAACTGAGGTGAATAAGAACATTTAACAGATACGGAATTACTGGGACTAGACTCGAAAGTGCTGTGCTATGTGTTACCACTGCTACCAGCACCTAGTACTTGCAGTGGTTGCTATCAAAGGGCATCTCCTTATACAAGACAAGGTACTGGGGTAACAGAGTTGTTCAAAGGCATCTTCCAAGCCTGTGGCAAGACCTGGGGTACATCTCACTCCAAAAACTCCATTGCTATGGACACAGAGCCTGAGCCTGAGCACTGGCATCAGCACTGGGACAGAGCACCAAGGAGCCATGTGTGGGTGTTTTGAGTTAGTTTGGACTATGATTTTTAATCACACTTCTGGAGACCAAGATGAAGGGCACTCAGCCCTTTTGGCTAATAGTGACCATACATTGTCTGAATAGCATCATGTCCTCACTCACCTGACACTGTCTCAGACAGCTGAATTCAGATACTGCTGCATACTTTCAATTTAAGGAATAAAGTGGCAGGAAATGGAGGAACAGAAAGGGAAAGAGCAGTGGCAAAGCTGACAAGGTTTTGTATGTGGCTGAAGGGCAAAGATGATACAGTAGGGAGAAACCCTGAAAAGGGGAGGGGAAGGGTGATTAGATAGCCTAATATATTTTTTTCTTCAGCGTTTAATTTCCTTAGGAGAACATGCCGCATTTTATGTCAGTGACAGATAATGAAGGAGTCAAAAGATAATAAGCTCGGTATTCAGAGAAGATCCCAAGAAGTGGTATGTTACAGGGCTGTTTGGAAAGCTAAAATTCTCTGGTGATAGGAGATGGATGAGTTGGCTGAATGCCCCATGAGATTTTCCTCAGTCAATCTAAAATTAATTCCCCTTCATAATTAAAATACATTTTATATTTTTAGGAACAGCTCTCTAAGTGGTTTTTTCTGGTTTTTTGGGTTTTTTTATCCCCTACTCCTTCTTACTGTATATCAGAGCCAGCCACTTCAATTGTTAGTTTTCTTGATTTAGGTTGAAAAACATCCCAGAATTTTCATGGCTGTCTGTTTTAGCTACTCATTTGATCTTATATCCATTGTATAAGCTACCATGCATTTCTTTCTGCAACAAATCTTTAAGACAGTGACCTGCAAGTATTAGCTCAGAGATAAGGAACTGTGACAGTCAGAAAATGCAGATTTCCCAGGGTCCTGGGGTCATGGGTGATGGACTAGGATTTTGAACTTCAGCCTCTCATTTTTTGGACTGTTTTTCCAGTCCCAGTAGTCTAGGGCTGATATCTGTATCAGGAGTTCTATAGGTGACATGTGGATCCATGAAAGTGGCATTCAGTCCAGTGGGCCAAATGGAGTTTTCAAAAAGATGCTGCTCTGGTTTGTGCCTGATCCTCCCACAGCTGTGGATAAAGCTCCCACTGGTTTCAGTTCAGATGGTTCCACTTCTGAAGCCTGCTGGAAAAACCCTAAAGTGAATAAATTTTTCATTTCCTTTTTTTTTTTGTTTTTTTTTTTTTTAGCATGCTTTGGTGGAAACTTCCTCTGGAGTAAACCCAAACCAGCTCACTCCCACCTCCCTCCCATTTTTCACTGGGGCTGTTTAACCAAGAATATCCCAGTACTCACCCCAGCCCCAAGCCAGCTTCTGTTTCTGCTAAAGAGGGTGCAAGCCTAGCATCAGGAACAGCAACAGCAGCAGCATCTGACCCTAATTTAAACTAGTTGCAAACTGGAAGATGGAAACAGTAGTATATGTTGGCAGATTTCCTGGTGCTCCCAGACACTGGATCACTGCAATTCATCTGAATTCCAGTTTACCCCATAGGACTACAATGAATCAATTAACCCTTTAAATAAATCAACTAATTCCAGAGCAATTGCACAGCATCTGTTTCTGCATTTTATCAGCTGCATAATAAAAATCTTCCTCTTGTCTTTCTGTTTCCTGTTGCATTCTGTGCTTTGGATAAATATCACCAGTGCCTGCCAAGTCGCAGTTGTAGAGACCTACTGCAGAAAATGGAACCAGAGACACACACTGGGAGAAATCCTCTTTAATGCAGTGCTTCAAATTGAATGCCTGCAGTGCTACACAGAATCACAGAGTGGTTTGTGTTGGAAGCAACCTTAAAAATCATCTGGTTTCATGGAAAATTTAAAACTAAAATCCACACCTCATTAACAATGAATCCTGATGGGTAAGTTAAGTAGAAGAAACATCAATAATTTATGGTGATGAACTCCGCATTTTTCCTCTCCCTTTTTGTGTTGTGTCTGTCTTTGGAAGCCTGTAGCATGTTACAAATGAAGTGCCACAGATGAGCTAGAAATAAAAAGCTAGGAGGTTTTCCAGGGAGACAGAGAATAAATACAGAACCTCCACAAATGCAAACACACATGCTCTGGACTGTTAAGAATTTTGAATCACACAGTGTTTTATCTTCTCAGAATTTCCCAAGTGGCAAAATATATCCCCAGGAAAAGACATGACAGCAGATGAAAAGCAAAGACAACCAGAGAATAAAATTCAAATCAGAAAGCCTACCATAATACAGTTCAGAATTACTTGTTCCCTGAATGAAAAAGGAAAAGTAGTAGTCATGACAATGATCAATTTTGCTCAGAGAAGGCTACCAATTTAACAGTGGGTAGACATCTTACAGATATCCTGGCTGAAATAGAACAGAGGGAATGAACCAAATGATTTGATTTCCAAGTGTGAATTAGCTTATGTAGTTTTTACAGAATGCTTTGGAATAGGGTCCAAAAAGCATCCTTTTATGTTGGTGTTTGTCACTCTGTGTTATTTTTTCTGTTGCCTGACATGGACTAACGTTAGAGTTTTATCCTACATTAGTTCCCAGATCAGTTATCCTGTGTGTAACACTAGGAGAGACTTTTTTTAGAAAGCCTACTAATGTTGATGATGACTTTTATCCAGATTGATTACTGCTACCTTCCTTTTTTGCATAAACACTTGGCAATATATTTTCTGCTGGTAAAGGACATTATGGGGTCAGGTGTTCCTTTAAAAAAACTTCTTTCTTTTCAAAGACCATACTAGTTCTGTTACCTTGAATATAATAAAAATACCCAGAATATTAATATCATGAAGCTTTGAATGAAGTAATTTCTTTGTTTAAAGTTCTCAATTTTTTTCATTATAAGATGCCCATTCTTTTATTCAGAGCCATAGTACAGGAATCTTTCTTAATGTGAAAGTCTCCTTTGCTTCTGTTTTAGGTAGTCGTGTGCATAAAAGTGTGCTGAAATCAAACCTCAGCCTGTCTGCTTGTAGTGAGTGTAATTTTCAGGTGAGGTTGACATGGTTTCAGGAATCACTAAGAAGAAATGCTCAGGGCTGGAATGGAGAGTCAGTGCTGTCCATAGTAAAAAGCAATAGCAAGTGTGTGGTAGGCAGTGAGGAAAATTATAATGTGGTAAAACCTTCTAGCTCTAGTGAGTCCATGGTTTTCAAATAGCCAGTAGAACTAGTGACTTTTATTTTCAGTCTCATGTTGAAGGTTGATGTCTCTCCTGAGTAATATGATTAAGAGACCAATGGCGTAATATTTTGGGGAGTGAAAAGTGCTCTCCTACTGGTACCTGAATGTTACTGTCCTGTACTGTTTTACTTTTGAGTTTGCTCTGGGAAACAGTGATGATTTGGTTTCACAAGCGTGGTTTCAACAAGGAAAGAAGGTTCCATGGCCACATAGCTCCTAGGCTGTGTGTTTGTGGGATCCCTGCTGGTGATAGTGGAGATATGCTGTCAGGTCCTGCATTTGTTCCTCAGGCATGGTCAGGTAGAGGTTTACATCTGAGATTACTTTAACAAAGTTGGGATGCTGCAAGGAAGGGAAGTTTGAGAAATTTTCATTAGAATATTATTGTCTTACATCTAGTTATTGGTATAGGTCATAGGTTAAGATGATAAGTAAGCTCTTCAGAGTAATGTTTTGGCAAGGTTCAAAGTGGACCTTTGAGATAGGAGAGCATTGAGAATATGGCTGTACATATTTTTTTTTTCCTTATGTGTCTGCTAATTTAATTCATGTAGGTTTAATGCTTTATTGATATTTTTTTCTAACAGGTTATTTATAGGCTATCAATCATGATTATTATAAGAAGATTTAAAGGTTTAGAGACAGGTCTATGAGAATGTTATTTAATTAAAATTTGTTGTGACCTAAATCAGGTGGAAAAGCTGAAATGCTGGTTAGTCTCTGGGCATAGTAGGAGAGGTTATGATGCCATCTTGTGAAGGGGTACAGAGGTACAGACTGGTGGCAACCACTGTGGCAAGGATGACATTAATGCGAAGGTGAGTTAATTGAGATATTACATAGTTTTGTCTACAAAATTAGTAGGTGAGGCAAAATGATTCTTTTTAAAACTAGGTAAGTCAATTTGAGTTGGGTGGCAGGGTTTGAAAAACCTCTTTGGTCATATTCTTAAAAAAACCCTCAACCAACTGAAATTGTCTTGGTTAATTTTCTACTGATCAGACTCTACAGTCTGAATGACAAAAATTTTTATGCCTTTATAGGAACTATTTGGACCTTTAAAAAACCCCTGTTCCTTTACAATGAAAATTAAATTTTTATTTGGTTAGGTTTCTGCATAAGAATAATTGGCACTTACTGATCACAAAGAATTTAGCGAAAACCCAGAGGGTCAAAAGAAGTCGTAACGTAAAGAGAAAAAGAAGAGGAAGATGAGAAGTTACTTTAGCACTTCAAGTGATATGATATGGAAGCATGTAGGCTGACAGGTTCTTAGTAAAGGAATTAAAGTCCTTTTACAGACCAGTCCATGACTGCTGTACCCTAACTAATATACAAAAAGAATGAAGCTGTTACCAGAAACACCAAAAGTTTAGTTTTGTATCTACAGGTAAGGAACTGTGCTTGGCTGTATTTTCAGTACCTGACTAGAAAGATAATAACAATTATTTCCCAGGGATTGTTTTACAGGGAATTTAAAGATGTATGCTATGTGTATCATATAATTGGCATCTGTGTTGCCTCAGGACTGAATCAATGTAATCCAAGACTGCAGCTACATAAACTTCCCCTCTCCTGTAAAGGAAAGTTTTCTTTGGGTGAGAGTAAGCTACAGAGCCATGATGAATTGCATAAAAACCTACTTAACTATTTCCAGGCTGAATTGAATAAGAAAGACTTCATTAATTTCTAGGGTATCTTTAAAATTTTATTTATTTTGGATTGGAAATAAAGATGAAAAGAATTATGAAGAAAAATAGATATTCCGCTGATTTCTATATCCCTCTGGTACAGAGAATTGTTTTTATAGCAGTACTTTTGCCATTTATCTCAGATGTGGATTTGCCAGATATCAGGACTGAAAAAGTGGGAAGAAAAATGTCTTTGACACAACCTTTGTGCCCCATGTCACTAGAGGCAGGAGCTGTCACAGACCTGCCCCTATTGCTGTTTCCTCATTATCAAAGCAGCTGGAGAAAGCACAAGACTGCTGGATGTACACCAGAAAGTATTTTTCAAACTCTTCCTGTCTACTAGGGAAAACAATGGATTTTAAGAAGGCCATGAGAGAGGAATATTTGAATAGGGTATGAATACATTGCATAGTACAAATGGTTTAAAGAGCATCCCTGAAAGCTGGTGCCATGAAAGCATTCCTGTCACTGCCAGACATGCACTGTGACTTTCAAAGTTGGGATTTTCCTCATTTTACATGATGTTCACCAGCCCACTCTTATTTGGGGTAGTATTTTGGACTCCACCCTGCTGGTTTTCTCCATGTATGTAGGTGCTCCTGCTCTGGCCCTGTCTGCAGTTCCTTATATCCCACAGAGCCCAACAAAATATGCTTTGCTGTCTCTCCAGTTATCCTGACAACAAGCTCCACCAAAGCTGGCCATGTTTACCACTGAACCCTGCAGATACCTTTTATTGGGAGTTTACAGCATCCCTTGAGCCCAGCTCGCTTATGATGTCTGTATTTCAGACCTGTGTCTCTCCCAGGCATGACTACCCTGATCTCTTGCTATTTCTAACTGCAGAAATCTTCTCTCCCTCACAACCCAGCTTCTCACATTAAGGTCCAAAAGTGGCCTTGCCTGAGCTGATGGGCCTGGGCAACTTCAAAAAGAGAAAGAGCAAACTTCTGCAGTTCTGGCATGACTGCACAAATTCAGCTGGTTGCAATGCTCCATTTCCCAGGAATAAGGAAGAAGACTAATCAAATCAATCCAAACAGATAATCACCACCATGAAAGCAGATATTGCTTTTCAACACTTTCCCATCTACTCTATCTAATTCCCACATTCCTACTGACAAAAAATAAACACCACTCTCCTCCCAGGACTGTCAGAATGGAGGAAGCATTCAGTGATGGAGATGAATAAGGTGGGAGCAGCATTTACAAGGTTTCTCTCCTTCCCTAAGAGGTATTACCCTGCATCATTAGGGACTGACAATTGCTACTTTAGATGAGCTGCAATAAATTCTGTCTTGCTTATTGCCTCATTTTGGTTCCAAAATATCAATATCAGCATGTGGCTTAAACACCTGTAAAGCAGAACACAAATCCATGGATGACTTCATCTGTTGTACAAATGTTAGTGAAATAGAAACAAAAAAGATTTAGTGATGAACATCTCTGGAGAACACATGTATTTCAAAGTCACTGTTATTCCAGTAGTATCTAAACTACAAAAATAACAGTAAATTTGAATTAACAGAGGAGGCAAAAGAGGCAGGTGACTACTCTGAATGTGGATTGCTGTATTTTCTCACCTCTGGCTGCTGAAGGTTACCATGCTGAATGAGAGGAACATTGAGGTCTTGGTAGTTATTTTGTTCATTTCAGTCCATTACGTCCCTGACTTATGTCTCAAACCTTAAGATTTGTAGAAAATCTTCATTAGGCTTAAATGTGTTTCAGTTCAGTAGAGTCCTTGGCATCAGCAGTATATCAGTTGTCAAAGAAAAATTAAGAGAATAGTTCTGAATGTTCCATGAAACCTCAGGAAAGCCAGATTAGACAATACCCAAAGGTAGGAGGAAAAGGCAAAATGGACAGCCTCTCTATGGTGATTACAGGATAACTCATCAACAACAGCCTCCTATGCCTTTTTCGGTCCTTGACACAGTTTTTACCCTGTGCTGTAAGATAATCCTCATACTAACTCAGCTGTAATCTTAAATCAAAGAAGAATACTTGGGGGATGGGTAGGAGGGCTAATAGTTCAAGGAAACAGATATCTACAAAACTAAAATCCTTAACTTACATGAAGAATCAGCATGCACAGATATCTCCTTTGAGTCCAGAAGCACCTTGTTTGGATCTGCACACCTTTTTTTTTTTTTGTTTAAATGTGAAAAGTACCAGTTTCTTTTTATACAAAAATCTTCTTTATATGGACAATCTTAAAAGAGGGATCTGATCATTTGGACTCAGTAACAATCTTCCTAGGTCATAGAGTATTTTTAATTAACCTGATGTTCCAGTTATTTTAATTACCCTTGTAGTTCCAGGTAAAAGCAATATTCTGCTTCCCCATCTCAATTTAAAAGCAGTGATGCTTTGCCCATTACACCACAGCGCTTCTGTTATTCCTGTGGCTCAGGAACATATTGAAAAAAAATTTCTGAAAACATATGTTTAAACTGAGAAGTATTTTGGGATGAAAGACAGTATGGAAGGGGAAAGTATGATACTGATCTTCCTCTCAGAAAAGCAGAAAAACCCAAACCCTAAAATGAAGTATCAGTGAAGATTACCAAAAGTTCAGCTTTACCACTAAATGCAACCTTTACAATTGCTTGCTGATTGAGAGCAGGACATCAGCACTCCATCCTATATAAAGGGTGATATCTGTGCACACCATTTGCCTTTAATGCTAAATGGAGAGTCTGAATGCAATTTGAGACCATCTGAGGCAAAGAGGAGAGTCAATGGCTCAGATGACAGTCTAGGTTCAGCATAGCTGGCCTGGGTGGGGCTCCATGCTGAGCAGGCAGCTGCCAAGCAAGACCACTGAGAGACTAAACCACGTTATGAAGTGTGCCTTACAGGCTTTCATAGGCCATATACTCTCTTTCATTAAATAACACACTGAATTGTCCCTAAGCCAGTCCTAGAGAGTTAGTGGTTTGGTAGCCAGCCAGCATCTTGTTATAAACTTTCTGGCACAAACTAGTAATATTTGTAACAAATTCTAGGATGTGTTAACGTATGGAATTTGGAAACACTCGCTAAGAGGTCCCAAAAGACCATGAACTTTATATCTTTCACAACTTATTTCATGAAGATCTTTCTCAAAAAATACATCATCAAGACTTGTACTCAAGAAATAAACCAGAAAAATTTATGTTTGATTAACGTTGCATGGTGCCTTTTTTTCCAGATAGTGGGATATCCATAAGCAGGTCATGAGTGTCTCTTATGTATATATGAAAATACTTTTCCTCCGGATTGATGATAAAAGTTTGCACTCACATAGAAAAATTCAAATATTGTTGCTTAATAGCAATTTGTAATGTAAGACACAGGGTGCTGTTTTTCTACATATTTTCCATAATTGAGTGGATAAAGAAGAAATTCTGAAATGGCTGTTTCAAGACAAAAAACAGGCTTCCTGTCAGTAGACAGATGCCTTACTGGACTCTGTGGTGTCCTTAGTGGAGCTCCAAAGGCTCTGTACAGTGGTAAAATCCATGCTAGGTCATGCAGCTGCATTCTAGTGCCTCTAGCTTGAAAACCTGGTTTGGCAAATTACTGTAGATATGACTGAAATTTGGGGGCTTTGCCCCTAAAGCACTTGTGCTCCTAAAATACTGTCTGTTTCTCAAAAGAGAAGAGAATTTTCCTGAAATGAAAGCACATTATAAAGCATTCCCTAAGATTCTTGGTACAGTAATTTCTTATGAGTAGGCAGGACAATTATTCTCATGGTGTTTGGAGGCCACCATGAACACTGGAGCCCTGGTGTGTTGTGAAAAGTTGGGGTTTTAGGGTTTGACTTTGATTTGACTGGAGAACTGGTAGGTGTCTAGCCTCATTGCAGCTTGTAAGAAAAGACTCTACTTCCTCAAAGCCTTGCTTTAGAAATAGTGTCATAAAGTTATCCAGGGCATCTCATGATACCTTCTGAGGCAGCTGGAAAGTTTCAGAAGGGTTCTTATGGATTTATACAGATTCATACAGATCATTTATACAGGTTCAAATAAAGCACATGGAAATGTGGTGGCATTTGGTAACATATATTAAGTATGATGATATATCCCACAGCAAGGGCAGGCAGTTCTTTTTTTCATCCTATTAGTCAATTATGGTTAATTATTGATATGATGGAACTTTATATGGCTTCTGTAGTTTTGTTTGTTTTTTGTGGGCCTTTTTTTGTGGATTTTTTTTTTTTTTAAATTTCTGTTTATAGAGGTCAGTAGATGCAATTACTTATGTGGCTAATTCATGAGTCATTGTTTAAGAGATGAGGATGATGATTCACTTTGACAAAAGCCATTAATAGCTGCCTGCGCTATATTTTAAGGTCTTGGAAGAATCAGTCCCCTTTTCTTCCACAAGGAAATATACTGTGGTAAGTCCTTTCCGAGCTTAGCTGTTATGCCAGAAGCACATCACCCACAGGATTACCCTCTGTGAACAAGTTAACATAAGAACTAATAGAGAGTTTTAAATAAGAGCTGACTTACACAACACATGCCGGAGGATACATGACCTAGTGATGGTGTCTGGAAATCATCTCCTCTCTCTTTTATTTTCTTTTCTTGCTTAGCCTTTTTCCCCTCCCTCTGCATTGCACATGGGCTGCTCATACTCTCAGGCTGGGGTCATGTCCATACTCAGAGTATGGACAAATGCCAGTGCCTCTTCTTGGACCTGAGGGCAGGCAAGGCAGTTTTGGCTGCTTGTGTTAGGAGTTTCATCAGTGCAATGCTACTGCTGAGTGATTCATTCTTTCTCCCTGTGAGATTTATTCACTGAGGCTATGCTGTGAACTCTGCTGGCGTGCAGCAGAGATCAGTCTGGAATTCTCAGACATTGGGCAGAGTCTTTGCTGGTCCATGTAGATCTACTTCTTGGGCTCTTGTGTGCAGGGACAGGGTCCTGTGCTGGAGGTGGGTGCCTGTGACTGCAGCCCACTGAGGAGCTGCACAGACCTGCATAACAACTTATGCAGGAGGGACATCTGGCATTGGCCTACTACACCCCTGCTTTGTGAGATCAGACCAACCTCAGTATTAGCTCAGGTTTCTCAGAACTTGTCCACCAAAGTGCTGCAACCTTTCAAACCCAGAGCATCACTGTGAAGTTGCCTGGGCAGAAGTGCAGCCTGCAGCCAGCAGCCAGCAGCGCTGGTCATCCCCCATGACATGGCACTGGGCAGAGGCCAGTGGGAGCACTGAGTCCAGTTCTGTCTTTCTCAGCACAAGAAAGGTATCAACCACACAGAGTAAGTCCAAGGGAGGGGTCACCAGGGTGAGGAGGGGGGACTGGAGCGAGTGATGTAGAAGGAGAAGCTGAGGCAGATGGTTTATTTTAGCCTGGAGAAGGAACAGCTGAAGGGAGGTCTCCTGGCTGCCTGTAGCTACCTATTGGGAAGCTGTAGGGAAGATGAATCCAGATTCTTATGAGAAATTCACAGTGAAAGGGCAAAAGGCACAGACATAGCTTGGAAGAGAGGAAATTCCAGTTAGCTATTAAGAAATTTTTTTTCACTGGAAGAGCAGGAAAAGGTGGAGCGGGTTGGCTGGAGAAGTGCTGGAGTCTCCATCCTTGGAGATGCTCAGAACTCAAGAGGACGTCCTGAGCAAGCAGATTTAGTGCAGCAGATCTTGCTGGTATTGGATTAGATTAACTACTCCAGTTCTTTCCAATATAATTTTTTTTTTTTGTAATTCTATAATGCATAGTAGATCAGCACTATCTCAAAACCAGCCTTGCACTGCAAAGGCAAAGGTGTGTGACTACTACTCCTTTCCTGGTCAAAGAGCATTGAATGAGTGGGGGCGGTGGAGCATTATGGTAGATCTACCCAAAATTTCTTAATGGAAAATCCTAAACTAGCAGACAAACAGAACTCTAAAAGAAAAACACCCCAAAACAAAGATAAACTATTTTAAAATGATCAGTATTTTGTACAATTCTGTATAGAATTTGTTAGTCTCAGCTCATGTTTCCTTTTTCTGCCCTTTTTAATTACTGAACACAACCCAAATTCTTGCATAAAAAAGGCCATGTGATGCAGGTGTAGAAATGTAGAAATGTGAAAATGTTAAAATGAATATCCTTCTTTCATTTCTGCCCTTGGTTTAGGATCATTGTGATGTAATTTGATTTAGGACTTTGAGACATTGTCTAAGCCACCCTCTGAGGCTGATTTACACTCTTTCAGCAAATGTTCTTCTCTCTGGTAAGTTTTTGTCAGAGATCTTCACGCATTCACTAATTCTCTTCATGCCACAGTAAACTTTAGTGAAGTCAATAGCTACTCTGGCAGCAAAGTAGAAATGAAAGAGACTCTCTATTTCCAGAGCTCTAAAATAGCCACTGATCCATCCTTTGGAAAATACTGCTCTCAGGGGGGTCTGGTGAAGTGGTGTTGGGTTTCCAAATGGACAGAGAAACAGACAACTGTATTCTTGAGCATTCCATGCTGACTTTCTGTGAAGTGACAAGGATGGCTTCCCTGGAGGGCTGGCTATCTATAGGGGTGAGATTAAATAGATGACTTTACCCCTCCTAAATTATGTGCCAGAGATATTACTGCCTCTCCTGTTTCAGTCCCTGTTCACTGGAACTTCTGCTGGCACTGAGATCTGCTTAACGTGGTGGCAAGCCCTGTCGCCAGGGTCCCCTGCCACTCCAAAGTACGTATTTAAAGGCAATCTTGAATCCGGAAGGGAAGAAGGAAGAGAGTGTAATGCTGTGCTGTTTCAGCTGCTAATTGTGCCCAGATTAGTTAATTAGATAATTAACATAAGAATGCTCTCTTTTCATATTAGAGCATCATACATTTACAATAGAACTGTTCATAAGTAGAGTGCTATGCTGTGGGAAACACTAATTAATTTTGCAAATTTGGACCTTTAATTGCTAAAGTGCTGTGCTTTCTCAATGTTTGTTTTAGAGTAATGTTAACTGATTACTGCCTGTTTGGAGAAGTATTTATTCTCTCTGCCAGTTGGACACATTCCTCTTGCTGTGCGACCAGAATCCCGGTTTATTTGCAATATTAACTGCATTGCACTTCAGAGGAGCCTGCAGGAGATGAGATTGTCTATAAGCCCAGCTGACACTGAACCCACTACCTGCACAAGCAACACAGCCCATCATTTCCAGTTAGGACACATCCCAGTCATATATCTCTGCAGCCTGCATACTTGATTATTGGAACAACATTCATCCTGATTTCAAAGCAGAATCTGGAAGAACTGCAGCTGGCAGATGCAACCACCTGCTTCCTTTGCAGCAGTTCTCAGAAAACATCAATCCATGTACCAGGCACTTTGCTGGCTCCCTAATGATCTCTGAGTCAATTTTCAGGGCCTTGTGCTGAGTTCTCAGAAGCACTTATGTGAGCTGGGGAAACATCAGCAATGTCTGCAGGGTCTTGATGGCCTCCTCCTCAGACTCCAGCTCCTACCACCCCAAGAGGATTAGATCTGTGGGCAACTCTGCAGCACCAGCGCCATCCCCTCAGCTCAAGATGTAATTCAACAGTAATTGAACCAGAAAGAAAGCAAGCCTCAACAGGATTCTCTTGCCCAATAAGACTTGCATTTGCTTGGATAAAGGGAGATATGGGCTTGCTTTCTTCTCCAAGGCTTCTTTATGCAACACATGAAAATTTTTGAGTTATGAAATTGGAGCAGAGGTTTTCAATATCTCTTCCCCACCTAGCTAGGGTCATCAGTTGTGACCAGTTTTCTTCTGGCGTGTATGTAGGCACAGCATTCCCACCCTTGACTATCACAAGAAAACACAAAAATCTCTAAATTAGTAAAAGGTCTGTGTGTTCTCAGAAACTCCTTGAGGTGAGATTTAAGAATTTTTTTTTCTTCTGGCTGTCATCTACAGTACAGCTGTAGATGCTGGTCCAAAATGCTTACCATTTTGCACAGAGGGGTTAGCTGCCTAGCTCAGGGGTATCAAGACTAAGCTGAACAGAAGATGTCAATGTTCAGAGCTTTCTGAATCTTTTAGTGGGTGAGAGCTGACTCAACTGTATAAAAGTCTTACCTATGACTAATCACTGGCTGAAAAGTTTCAAGTTAGCCACTCATTCAGCAAAACTGAGTCAGCAAAACTCAGATACCAAAGCTGAATACAGGGATGAACACTAAAGAAATGCTTTCAACCTTTTCCACTTGTTTAGCTGATTTTTCCAGAAGCTTAATCAGCTTCAACAGGAGAAATAGGACAGAAAACAATAGAAATATATGCTGAATATGAAGATATTTTTAATGTGAGCTTGATCATTTTTAGAAATGACCGCAAATATTTCCACTGTGATATTGTTCCACCTTGAACCTTAGCAGCACTCCTGAAAGAAGGGGGAACAAGAAGAAAATACATCATTAATTGTGGGACAAAGGGTGTGGAAAAGGACCTTTAGTAGGGGAGGGGCTGTATGACAGTGGAAATTACATGATACATTTACTTGTTACTTGTATTTTTCTTTGTGCCTAAACTGCTGCTATTTTCATCTCAGGCTTCAAGTTGCTGCAATCATTCATTGAGGCAACAATACAAAGCTGCCAGTTTGAAAACAAGACCTTCCTCAGTAGCAGAAGAAAATGAAAAATTCAAGGGTAAGTCTGAAGATTACAAGAACCTTGAAAATCCTACAGAAATTGAGCCTTTTAATTTAAGTAAGAAAAGAAATTAAGGTACAGATTTTGCTGTCTGCCTGCTGAGTTAGTCCTATTGATTCCATGTAGGCCACACATTATTAAGTAGCATAACAGGTTTTAGATAATTACAGTATTCATCCCTTGGGTAGCATACTTTTTAGGGCTTAGATCTTGAGTTTTATCTCCTAGATTATTTCTAGTGCTAGGAATTTTTGCAGACATGAAAAGACTAGGTGAAATGTGTCAAAGAAGCATCTTCAATGCTTTTTTTTGAATGTAATTATTTGGTCTTATATACCTGGTTCATCCAGTGAATTCTAATTTTTTCTAAGCCTTTATATTTCTGAACCAACAAGGTTCACATTTGCTCTGCTGAGGGGCAGGATATGGAATCCATGTACTTGTTTTATTATATTCTGAAGATATGTCTACACCTAATGATACAGTTTCTGAATGGCTGCTTTCTTCTGACTTTCTTTTACTCACAGTATTTCTCCCAAAGCAAAGCCCTTCACTTATTCCAGCTCAGTGTTTACTGTACTGCCCAGTAATGTTTTCCAGTGTTTGTTAGGATTTTGGTGTTTTGAAAACATCCTCCATGATCTTTGGGAGCTTGTGCTCGCTGTGGTAAAGTCATCTTTACCCACGGAGGTCAGGAAGCAGTGATGTGCAGAAGACAGCCCTTCTGTTTGTATGGCAGTTCCACCAGGCAGCAGATGAGGGAGGTTTCTGTGGCTGAGGGAAGTTTAGCTGGATTCCAGTGCCGCAATATCTGCAGTACTCACTGCCTGACTGCAGTAAGGCTTAAGGGCATGGTATCTTCTCCCCTCTGCTTTCTTTCTCTCTGGTTCTTGACTGTACATACACTATGTGCACTTCCTGTTGAGACACATAGTTCAGCTGCTGTATGTGCAAAAGCACCAGTTTTGTCTCTCCTGAGATTATTCATTTCCCCATGTGCATAGGCTGTTTCATGTAGCAAATGATGCTACAAGGTGCCCTATTTGTAGTAATGCTCACAGGAGACTCTTGTGTTTCTCATCAAGGCTGCCTGTGCAAGAGATGCAGAGTCAAAGCTGCTGCTTAACTGAGGCCAGGTCTCACAGGGAAAACCTCTGTTCCTGTTGAACTACTGGGTTTGGATGCAATTTTTTCCCCCTCCACCATTTTAATCCTGTCAATAGCACTAGTGTGGACTCATTTTAAACTAACATTAATTAAAAAAAGGCTTTGCTGGTGCAGCTTAACTTTTGGAGAGGAATACACAGAAGCACAGCTCTATCAACAGGAGCTACATCAATACAAAGAGAGTTTCCCATCTGGGAAGAATGTTTTCCACATCTTGGTGTCAGCAAAACTTGAATGGGAGTCCTGCAATTATTGTGGGAATGTGGGGAAAGAGGTAGCCATGGAATTAATAAGGTATTAAGATGGAAAGCATGTTCTAGCAAAGGATTGTCAAAAGTATTGATGACTGAAGGTGGAAATATAAGGCAACTCTGAGTTAATATTTTGGCAGAACATTTCTGTATAAGATGCAGGCTATTTATGGCAGCTTCTCAAGGAATTAGTGACCTTTGAAGTGGTGCTGAAGTAGCAGAAGCAGCAGAGTGACATTTGTTGTTTTGTGTAGTACTGATTCAGACACGCAATGTTGACTTTATCAAGAAATTCTCCTTCAGCCTAGTTTAGTCAATCACAAGAGTGCCTGAGCAACTATATATGTATATATATATATTTATATATGTATGTGTGTGTGTATGTATGTGTGTATAAAAACATGACAAAAGAATACTTTGAGAAATATTGTTTTCTAGGCAAATATTGAATATGGGTTAATTGTTACTTCTACTTTTTTAATTCTGGAAATTTTGCTGACTTGAGAGGGCTTTGGCTCAGATGTTGAACCAATGGAGAGATGCCCACTTTGGTAAAAATATGTTGATGGAAGAAGTTGCCATTCTCGTGTACTCATCACTGTCTGCAGTGGTGATTACTGTCCCCAGCAATTTCCCAGTTAAAGTCACTTAAGCTATCTTAATTGATTTTTCCTGAAGTAAATTAGAGTGATCTGACAGCCTGCTTTGCCAGCCCTCTGATGAAGGCTGCAGCCTCCAGAAGGGAGGTGATTGAACTGGCACTTATGGATCTATAAGAGGAAAGGAAAGAAGTATGTTTTTTGTCTGTGCCATATCAGATAACAATTCCTGGGAACTTTTATTGGACTTTTAGATTTTCTAAAAATTTTGTTGTTGTCTCTAGATTATAGACAACATAATACACTATGCTCTCTGTGGTGTTATTTTAATGCCATATCCACTTTTAGCTATGGCAACATTTTTTTTAACACTTGTCCTTTAGAAAATGCTGTGATGTTGAAATCAAATGTCCTTCAAGACAGTATTGATTTGAATGAGATCCAGCTGTGAAAAATGGCTTGAATAGAGTTGCTATAATGTGTTAGGAATTTTCTGGAATAGAATAATGTAATTTATTATTTTAATGTTACTTTTTGAAGTTTGCTTTTGTATTTGTGCTGAAACAAAACATTTTGATTAAGCAGACAAGGGTTGACCCAAAAAGTCTTCTTTTGATTAAGGAGCTTTAAGTAACAAAATGCCTTTGTGTTGATTTGTTGTTGGACCAACATTACAAATTACATAATTACTATGAATCTGTAAAGATGTATCAGAGTAGGTACATGGTGTAGGTGACCTCTCTAGGAAATCCCAGGTTTCAAGTATTAAGTCCCCAAAATGAGTGCTTTAAATTATCAGGATGGCTAGTTTGATAAAAAGTCTTCTGTGGATACTGCTGTTGTGCAAGCAGTGTTATACTGTGATGTCACTAAAAGGGTTTATTTCTGTCCTGGCTTTATTGGCTCCATCAGTAACTTGAATAAGAGGGTCTACAAAAAAGTCAGAGAGGGACTTTTTATAAGGGCATGCAGTGGTAGGATAAGGGCTGATGGCCTTAAATTAGCAGAGATCAGATTTAGATTAGATAGAAGGAAGAAATTTTTAACCATGAAGGTGATGGAGCAGGTTCCTCAGAGAGGGGGTAGATGCCTCATCTCTGAAAGTGTTCAAGGCCAGGTTGGATAGGGTTTAGAGCAACCTGATGTAGTGGAAGATGTCCATGCTTATGGTGAGGTGTGGGGACTAGGTCCTACGAGGTCTTTAAAGTCCCTTCCAGCCCAAACAATTCTATGCATTAGCTCCACCAGTAAAATCCCTTATAAACCTCCCTGTTGTGTACAAAGAAGATAGGCCTGAAGAAGAATGAAAAGTTTGATTCTGGTTCCATTTATTTGGGTGAAAATATAAATTAATGCAGTTTTGCTCACCTTTTTAGCTTCATTCCTTTGTAACATATAAAGTGAAAGGCAATAAAGCTCAGATCCAGTAAAGTTTCTTTACAAAGAGACTGAAAGTAAAGCCCATATTATTCCAAGTCCTCCATAGGCACAAACTGCTGCTCTGAACATGTTGAACCCTTGTTTATTGTGAACTTCTCATAAAAGGGAAAGGAGTGTGGCACTGGGCATCCTGCTGTGCAGAAGGACAACACAAATGACTACAACACTGAGAAGACAAATGAGCATACAGAAGGGCGCATTAGTAATTGTGACCTCTCATTATTAGGCACTGTCCTATTCAGTGCCATAATTTTGGTGATAATTACTACTAATTGTTTTAATTTCTCCCTCCTGAGCTTTCTTAGAGTTCATACCATGAGGTCAATTTTCCTTGGCTGCCTTCAAGTATGAAAAATGTAAATTTTATTTTTATACTTGGGTCAGGACTTTGTAGAAATACCTTCTTCCTCTTTGTGGCAGTACAGAAAAGAAGCTGGAGAGAATGCTAGAGTCTCCACTGCTTTGCTTTGTTCCTTCTCTCAGAATTATTAAAACCGAAGCCTCTAAGTAAACAACTGTAAAAATTAAATCACTACATGGAGCTTATAGGAGCTGCAGGGTCTGCTGTAGCAGCTGTCTGACATTATGGTGTTACCTTCATCCCCAGGTTAAGGCAGAAGGAGAGCCAATTTCATCTGCACAGCGCTGTGCCAGGCCAAATGATTTCCATCCAGAGCAGGTGCTGTGCTGTGCTTCTATTCCCATATCACTTCTTGAGTCCTGGCTGGCATGGTGCTCCTGCTCTGCCCTCCTGGGTATGGGAGCTGGGAGAAGGACATACACCTCTACCAGGGTATGATCAGCAGCAGCCTGCTGGGAATGAAAATGGATCCTAGGTGTCCTCCTGTCAAGGTGAAAGGCTTTCTGAAATACATTTCCATCCAGGAAAAAACAAAACAAAACCAAACAAAAAACCCCCTCAGATGGAAACTACATAAATTAACTAAGATGAGCAAAGCTGGCAAAGCAAGGCTTTCTGGCCTTTAATTTAATAATTCAGGGGCAGGAGGTGGGGGTCAAAGGGGAACTAGATGAAACTGCAAAAAAATTCTGAATTCTATTGGTAAGTTTCTCTTTAAAGGAAGTTTAGAAAAAGGCTTTGGCTTTGTCTTTCTGTTTCTCTGTCTTCTCGGTTAAATTGGATGTTTCTATGACATTCTTTTTCACTACAAAGTAACTTTAATTAGCTCTCCTATGGTGTAAGCCTTTCCAGCTTAAAAAAATACAGTTACATTTAATGTCCATGTTCTCAGGCTTGCAGCTGCCCGCACTTGTGAGGCAGTCATAGAAAAGGAAAAACACAAAATTGAGGTGGGAGGAAGGTTTTCATTTGAACTCTTCCTGGTGGGAACAAGTCATTAAACAAATGTTCAGTTTCCAGATTTGGAAAAATTACAGAGTATATTTTGCAGAGCTGCTTTAGAAGCAACTGAGTAAGAGTGTGGTATCTCACCAATAGGTATTGCATTTGAATTTTAGGAAAGGAAGCAGTAGACTGTGACTTTGAAAAAGCCAAATGAAGGCCAAAGACAGGTTTTGGCTTGCCAAATAGAAACAACTTCAATCTAAATGGAATGGAGTCCTTTGAGTTTTTGTTTTATGTTGTGTTTTCATTTTCACTCTTTGAAAGAGAAATTAAGAAAATCCCTAAATCTTCAGACTGGCAGAAAAATAGCTTTTGCAGGCAAAGGACTGATATCAATACATATGGGTACTGCTGATTTCAGTAGGAGTGCTTGGTTCAAACAAGGACAAATTCATATAATCAGTTTTTATCTTTGGTGCAACTGGGAATTCCTGGCCATCTGATTATGGGCTGGCAACACTTTTATGAAAATATATCAACTTGCTTTGAAGTTTTCTAAACTTACCCTTGCATAATGAACATATTGATAAGAGGTCTCATGGTACTGTGTTCACACATTAAACTTACGTGCATTGTCAGAGCAGTGAGACTGCAATTTAAAAACTTTGATAATGTGGCTTCGACCTGAGCTCCTTCACCTCACTGCATTAGGCCTTCCAGGAGACACTTAACATTTCCCAGGTATTTGACAGTCACTAGCAAGATCAGAGCTCTACTGAATATTCCTTCATGGAAGGTCTCCATAGGCAATCCCAGTTCAGAAATACAAAGGGTAGGCTTTTCCATTTACACATTTTTATGTAATTTTCAAAAATCTTGTGTTCCACAACAGATTTCTCTTGCCTCAGAGACAATATGCTTCCAAATTTCCTGAAAACTTACTTTTGTAGTCATGTAGTCAGAACAGAAATTTCCCACTGCAGAGAATTTACTCCTTCGTTTAATGGTCAACATTTTAAATGCCTCCTAAATCAACTTTTTTTTTTTTTTTTAAGAGGAGGACACACAAATGCCTGGAGTATGGAAGAATTCACAGCTGTTCAATAGTATGGGGATATTAGTAGTAATATATATATATTTAGAAAATAGGTGCTATCTTACTGAACGGACAACATGAACTTTACTGTTATTGGCAAAGGATGTTTTTGGAGGCA
This sequence comes from Illadopsis cleaveri, assembly GCA_013399915.1. Lineage (NCBI taxonomy): Eukaryota > Metazoa > Chordata > Aves > Passeriformes > Timaliidae > Illadopsis > Illadopsis cleaveri. Next base: position 1,636,903 of record VXBB01004271.1, read on the forward strand.
AAACGTAGAGCCTTCCTAAACCAGCACAGATATTGGCATCTGATTCCATTAATGTCCCAGAAATACCCCACTAATTTACTGTGATGTAACTATTCCTATTATTCTGATTCTAAACTACAACTTTCATTGCCAAATTAACCAAAACTCTGTGAGAATGAACAAACACATCATTTTGCTGAAGTCTGCTCAGCTGTCATCTTTAACTTCTAACCCAAGTAAACCTGAGTTAGGGAAAATTCAGAGTTGTTTTTTAGAATAAAGCTCACAATAATGAAAATGAGCACCTCACTCAAAATCAATGTCAGTCTGGTGTGTTCTATATTGGGTTTAAAAATTGTTGGGTGCAAGGATTTCTTTTTCTTGCCTTTGGATATGCTCCCAAGGCACTAAATGGGATCACCTGGGGCTCAAGAAAGCCCCTGTAGATGCAGGCAGAGGCTGCTGGCAGTACCAGCTTGCACTGGCCCTTGGGGCCACAGCAGGGAATGCTGACCATGGGGATGGGCAATCTGTACCCAATAGTGATGGGATCATGAACACGAAACAATGCTCAACACACAGCTGGGAGATGAAAAAAATAGTTTTGTTGTTATTGCCCTGTTCAAATGTACTGACTTGGATTTTGGGTTATGCCTTGGCTGCAATGCTTTGTAGCAGAGGAAGGCACTAGGCAAGAGCTGATGTTAAGCTGTCTTTAGGCCTCATCAGTTCTGCCTGGCTGGTGTCTCTTCTAGCATTAAACCAGTGTCAAGAAATCCTGATTTCCTGCTCATGCTGGCCCTGGAGAGCAGTTCTGGGAACTGTAATCTGCTACACTGTGGGCAGAGGGCCAGCCCAGGCATTGGCAGGGTGTGCACAGCTGCACCTCCACTAGAAGTAATGCAGCAGGATTGGAGCAGGGAAAAGCAGTGCTGGGGGCACGGGGGCCACACAGGAAGCTGGTGGGGGTGTTTGGGCTCTCCCCCTTCAGGGGACAACATGCAAGTTGGTGGGGAGCCCATCATTCTGCTTCACTGCACAGGGCACCATCTAGCTCCCCCATGGCCAAGCCTTCCTTTACTGGGTGCTGCCAAGAGACCTTTTCTGCCAAATGCTGTCCCCAGTCTCAGCTGCAGTGTAGGTGGAGGATCTCTCCAGGATGTGCTGGGACCAGGCCTGCCATGGTTCAGGGCTTGATTTCAGGGTTTGGTTTCTGTTCTGTTGTCAGAGTCATGGAAAGCTGCTGGGGAGAGAAGCAAGAGGTTGCTTATGATTTTTCAGTTGACCGTCCTCAGATTTCTCTTAATATATTTAAAGAGTAAACCCACTGGGATATAGACTATTATTATTCATCCAAAAAAGTGGAAATGGTACATCTTTGTTTAATTGGAAAAAAGCACCAATGTTTATATCTTGAAACATTCATCAGCTGCTCAATAAGACAGCTATCTGCATAGATTTACTTCCAAGAAGAAATGAAATACTTTATCTTAGAAAATTCCTGTAAGCCTGTTTGCTGCTATTTTATACCTAGATAAAGAAAATAACTTCTGATTGTCTTTAGATTATCCCAGTTGACAGTATATCAATGAACATGTCATTATCAGATTATAAATGTTGCTTTTTTTATGACTCTTGCAGTCCTGTTTTTGCCAACCAGCACTGTCTGTATCTCAGCCGACATCTCTGCATTAGCTCTGCGCCTTCCTTACCAGCACAGCATGCAAAGTTTTGTAACTGCCTTTGCTACAGCAGCCATAAGCAGCTGTATTACCTATATGAAATGATACTCTGGGATGTATTTCTTTACTCTGCTGCAGTGATATCTGCACATGATGACTACTTAGAGACAAAGTACCATGTCAAAAAGAAAGAAGCAGCTTCCGAAAGATGTGGGAAAATGCTACTTTGCTCTCAGCAAAGTGTGAGTTTAAAATATCTAACTGTTCTTTGCTGAATACATGATAGGACTGGAGAGGAAAAACGATTTTGTCCTTGCAGTGGATATATAGGCCCTTAAGGCAGGCAGACAGCTTATGGATCTGACTCCAAGGAACCAAAAACACCCCAGCAATCCCATAGAAGATTTCTATAAAGTTTTCCATCTTTTAAACAGTCACTGCTATCCATCTGGTACACAGAGAGATCGAACGCACAATTCAGAATTCAACTGAAACACCAAAGTTTTGCGGATATGAAAAAACTCCATAGAAGCAGATAGATAGCTATAAATGTATATAAACAAAATTTATAAATATAGATTAAAAAAATCCTTGTAACCCCAGCCAGCATTTCAAGTAGGTTGTCCATCTTGACATTTGAGGTTCTGAACCTGTGTTTTACAGAACACCAGATTCTCATTTCCCTGCATCAACCCCTGCTTTGGACTTTTGCCAGGATGGCAACCTTTAGAAATTTCACAGCTGGTTTTCCCCACGTTATGTGACATATTTTGCACTTGAAGAAAGAAATTAACTTCACTTCACTGGGATATAAAGAAAATGTTGCATCCATGTTGCTGGTATATTATTGGGAGTCCAGAAGTGAGGGTGAGAAAGGAGGGAAAGGAGCTTGTTGTATCAGGCACCGACTGCATTACAAAGGCATTAGTGACAGGTGGGGACAGCATGCACAGCAAAGAGAAAGAATATAAAATAGCTAGTCACTGGTTTTACCACAAAGGCCAGGCCTTGGCAGTTTCTGATACTGAAGAGAATTAGACAGAAACAGTCTCCCCAAGCATCCTATGATGCCATCTGGCTTATTACAGAGGAAATTCCCACTGGCAGTCTGGGTTTTTTTCCCTTCTTTTTCTTCACAGCAACCTGAATGAGTGCCAAGATTATTTCTCTCTCTCATGCTCCTTCTCTTTGGCATCAAAACATCATGCTGTAGGAAAGGGAAATATACACTGCATTGGCTCAGATGAAGGCAGCAATTTAAGGAGCAGGAGCCTTTGCAAGCTTTGAGACGGAAGCAGGGCTGATAAAGGAGATTAAACAACCTGAGACCCTTTTGATGAACAAACTGAACCATCTTGGTGCTGAAAAAGTAGGGATATAGTTGGATAGCTCTGATATACTGTCTGTGCTTGCCAGGAGAGCTATCTATTTCCATTATTAGCCTAAAGGGTGATGTAGGCAATGAAAATGAGTCACCAAATAGGAGTTCAGGTGAGATGAAGGTAGTGTGAGCAGGGAGCGCCTCTTTATTACAACTCTTCCAACCACCCACTGTGGGCAATTACTTTGTCACCTCCTTGTCCTTTCTGCAAGGTTTCCTTTCCTGAGATTAGCAATGTGCATGCACAACAGTCGTCTGTACCTGACAGACAAGGAGACACGAGTAGTGTGGTTAGTTTTAATTATTTTTCAGTGAAACATCCACATTAGATGCTGAATGGAGCTGATTTAAATTACAGCTTGCCGGAAAACTGTGATTGACCTGAAAAAAGGTCCTACCATGTTTAAAAAGATGATTATACTGGAGGAAAATGTTGAATATTTTGCCAGACACTGAATATTAATTTTTATCCTAAATACTTAGTTTTATGTGTGTGTAGTAACTCATGCATATACATGGAGGTAGATTTTGTATTTTTTTTTATTTTTTTAAATATCCTTTTTTCTAGGTAAATAACTGTTTTGTGAGTTCCCCATAATCTCAGTAGTCTTTTTACTGCAGAAATCTTTGCAATGAAGAACAGTTAACCAATATTTTTTTGCAACCTAATAATTTTCGTGTCAGCTTGAACTGTTAATGAATATTTTGTAAATAATGCAGTGCACATATGGGATGTGTATATGTCCTCTGTGGAAGTCTGTCCCTTATTTCCACTCTGTGGTGAGGTAGGACACTTGTTCAGTTCTGGCCTGGATGCAATACATCTTCCTTCAATCTTCGTTATTGCCACATCATATTTAATCTGTGGGTAGACACGGAACAGCCACATCTCCCCCTCTCCCTCTGTTTTTTCGTCCAGTCATAAAACTAGAGGTCTGTCTCTCAGCCATGCTGCTTTTTAAGACTGTAGTTCAATTGCATTATTGTTGTGTTTTCTTCCTTCTTTCCTGCAGTATAAATGCCACTGAAGTATTTGCTTAAAAAATATAGAACTTGTTCAAAGTGGTGATGTTGTGGGTAAAAATGACCTATTGATACCAACCCATCTGGGGAAAGGGGTGTTTAACAAACATAGGAAGAAAAGCAATGCACTCAGCAGGTTTGGAAGTATGGTATCAGATGTCTGCAAAGGAACTGTTCTTATGTTAACACTAGTGCTTCCTGGCTTTGAAGTGTACTGTAAGTGCTTGAAGTGTATTGCCTAAAGTCTAGGGGGATTCTTGCAGGTTTTTTTTCATAGCGAAAATTTCTTTTATTTCTTTTATCATATAACAGCCATATCTAAATTCAGAAAATATTATCGACAGTTGCAGGAAGAAAAATCTTTATTCAGTCACACAATAGGAAATAAAGGTTAAAATAAGGGCTTCCAGGTATTACCAGAAGCATCTTACTGCTACATGAAAAAAAAAGGTAGTGGAAAAGGGAAAAAATTAAAAAGGCAATTTAGTATTGGGTGTGAATAAGGAAAGGTGAGTTATGTTGCTTCCTGACAGATTTTGGTTTTGGTATAAGTTCCACATATTTTATTTATTAAAAGTAGTTTCTACTGTTATAAAAGTTTCTGGCAGTGGATTTTAGCTCGTCCCTCAGATATTTCATCTGCCTGTGGGAGGACCTGACTGTATGCACAGCAAATACCTGAAGTGGCTGAATGGTATTGCTGTGCAAGACATTCACCCCTCACTGCAGAACTGAGTGAAACCTAAAACGATTTGTAGCCAGAGAGACAGAGGTCAGGATCCAGAGGTGTCTTTGAAGACATGCCCTTTATGGCCTCTATGCAGCATAACCTCGCAGTGAAGGGACTGACATCTCCCTACAGAAAACTGTGCTGTGCAAATCTCAGCAAACTGTGACTTGATGATCTCAGCAAATAATGGCTTTGTCGGCAGTGCTTGGGTCTCCCCCTCCATGTGGTGGATCCTGCTGGCAGGTGAAGCGGTATTGACTGCCCTGGGTTTGTGCTGCTCAGGGCCAGACACTCCAGTCTGCATGTCCAGGGGTGCAGCTGGAGGGTACAGAAAGGTAGAAGTGTGGGCAGAGAGCACTGGGGAAAGACCAGAGGGATGAGAATAAAACTTTCTGTAGCCTGGCCATTCATCTTTATGCAGGTGGCCTCTGGAAGGCTCTGTTTCCCTAGACTTCGTCCTGTTTTTGTCCAAAGGAAAATTTCCCAGGTAGAGCTTCTGAGCATTCCCTCACTGATGAAACAGAGGGGATCAGTCACCAAGACCTGGGAACCAATGGGGAGCTGGACTAGTAGAAGGTAGAAATGTACCTAGAAGTAATTAACACTCAAGATCTTTATTAAAGGTTTGCTACTGTTTGATCACTGCTTGTCAATATACCAGACTTTATCTGAGTAACCCCTTTCCATGAAGTTTGAAAATTGAAAAAAAAAAAAATAGCCAGCATCTAACCTGAAAAACTGTAGGTCCAAAGCTAACCCAGGAGTTAGCTTATTCAAATCTAATGAACTGCCGCATTGTTTGAACAGTGCTGATAAGTTTTTGATAAAAGGCCTTGTATTATTGCTTTTACACAGTTATATCGTCCTTGCAAAAGACAAATTGCTCAAAACAGAGGAAAAATGTACTTCATTAGAAGTCTTTTCACAGAAAATATACACAAAATTAATGAAATAAATGAAAAAGAAGCACATAATAAATAAAGGAGTGACATTTATGTGCAGGAGACATATAAAAATTGCCTGTGCAATAGAAAAGACATCTTGATTGTGAAATTGGCTGCTGTTGGAATAACACAATTTTAGTAATCTCTCTGTACCAAGCACAATATTTTATTCTTATTTTCTTTCAAATCCATCACTCACTTTACTCGATGGTAGAAGTTTTCACCAACAAACATTGTACTGACTGTATCAGTAATTTATATCTGATAAGAAATGAAAATATTCATGGATTTCTGCAAACTGTGTGCCGGAAGTGTTGCCCAGAATTATGAATAGCCATGACTATCTGAAGGTATTTGTGTCTTCTGTTATCTTTAAAAAGACAGGTTTTGAAAGCATGTGAGATCTAAATTTTTTACTTTGTTACAGTGGTCTTAAGTAGTGCTGTTCGTCTCTAGGAAATGAGAAAATATTCAGATACCAGCAGCACCACAAACTCGTGTTCTCCCATTCTACTCTCCTGCAGACTAGGAGGTCTCAATACTATGTAGAGCCTTTGCTGGAATTAGTGAGTCTGAGATGTATTTTTGCCTTTTCATTCAAATACTGGGCCTGGAAAACAGGTGTTTGGAGAAATTAGGGACTGCCTGGTCACTGGAATTCTCCTTTCTTCACAACAGACATGTATACCTTGATCGCGTGTGTAATTCTGGCCCATGCCGTGGCCAAATTCCCCTGCAAGCTGTGCAAACTCCATCATTGTCTCTGCCCACCTGCAAATGACGAATGCCACAGTTTAGCCTGCTGTATTGCAGAATTTGCACTGGGATAGGGCAGGGCAGAATGCATTTGGTCACTTTGCAATCATGGACAGTTCCTTGTTTTTATCTCAGGTAAAACAAAAAGGACGTGTGCATTGCGTAACAGAAAGGCTGGATGTTGACAGAGGAGGGATGATATCAAGACATGAGCTGTGGCTGGGTCCTTACCTGCACTGCTTATCCAGAAGCACAAGAAGCACTAGAGGTAGACCAGCCCTTGTTGCCTCCTGCAAATCCATCTGGCTGAAAAAAGCTCCACCCGGGGTGCTTTGTTGTAACTGCTGCTTAATGGGGAGTTCCAGGACAGTTCTTATCTTTCGGAATGCACTCACATTAAGAATAGTTCAGATCTTAGCACTCTGTGTCCAAATACTTTGTATGTACTGTAGCTTAGCAATGCCTCCCAGGAAATACTACTCTGTCAGTAGGCAAACAATTGCTTAGCTTGAAAGAAGTGTAATTATTTAAGGCATGCACAAATGTTTTTGGCTGCGTGGTGCCATAACGTTATTAACTGTGGGGGAAAAGCTAGCTAGCTCTTTTTTAGAAACTGTATTACCATTGTCCTGAAATGCAAAATTGCTGTAAGTCCTATCCTGACCAGAATTCCACATTTGCTCTTGATAGTAGATTGGATTTCAGAGCAGGATTAAGTAAATAAGTCATATTAAAATGACAAAATGGGTAAATAGAATATAATGTGAAATGAAATGTAAATTGGATTTAGGCAAACACTTTTATACAGACCTCCCGTCAAACCCTATCAGACTGCTTCAAATTCCTACTGTGATTTCTGCTCGCAGTTCTATTACATGTTGCCACTCAAGGGCATTTGATGTTTTCTCTCTCTGGAAATTCATTTGCATTTAAATGATTTGAAATAATCATAAAAGCCAAGTGCTATGAAGTTTGAAATTAGTTACTGTCTATAAATTGCGATGCCATTAAAAGATGATTTTGAAGAGCTTTGCTGTCTCAAATGTATGCAGATTAAAATCTAACAAAGTACACCTTGTTACAAAACTGTAAAGAATAGTGTGACATGGACTTAAATTGATTTATTCTCCTACTAGTGCCTATAAACTTTGCATACTTGGGTTTCTTCTCAAAGTGGAAAAAAACCTTTCATTTGCCTGCTGAATCTGAGCCAAATTCTGTTCTCAGATGGGGTTTCATTGGGTGTATCTGACACCAGTTCTTGGCCCTCAGAGTTTAATCTATACGGTCTATTAAATTTCTGGAAATGCTGTGTGAATAGTTGGGTCTCATAATTTTTTTATGTAGGGAATAAAGGAGTGGGATCAGGAACAATGGAGGCCATTTACAGTTGGCAGTACGCGTATGCGCATTTATACCTGTATCTGCTCGGTTTTCTCTCTCTCCCTTGAATTTCAGTGTTCTCCTAGTAAGTGTTTCTACAGGATCTTCTCTCTGAAGCAGCTGGTGCTCCTGGTATGTCACCCTGGAGCCAGCCTGGCCTTCTTGCCTATGGAAAGGTAAAACCTGGTTAGGAGCACAAATACATTTTGAAATGCTGAAGCCCCTTTGGAAAGAGAGCTCTTTTCTCCATTCACCTCCAAACAAGCTTAGAAATAGAGCTGTCACCTCATAAACTCGTCTTCCACCTTGCCTGCCCTAGCACTATTCCACTTTTAACCTATTCCTGCTCTCTGCCTGTGAGACTTGTTGCAGTATACTGCTTTATATAAATTCCTACTCTCTCTTTGTTTATACCATTGGGATATTACAACTTTACATTTTTGGATACCAACAATGCATTCCAAATATATTTTCCTATCCCCAAATAATTTTAAATGGACTTAACCACAAATGTATGTTCAGCTATGTCTAGTTGTATAACTTGATCTTAAGATGTTTGTAACAAGGAAAGTGAAGTTGCCTTGGTTTATAGGTCTCAGAACCCAAGGATGGAATTGCCTCTTTATAAACATATTTATGGGTGGATTTTTATTATTCGAAAGAAAAAAAGAAGTGTGTAGAACATATCTTAAAGGGCAAGAAAAGGTTTTGGTTTTGTATTTCCAGTCTAATGGTTCAAAAATTCCTGATATAGTTTCCTTGAAGATAACATTAGCTGTATGATTCTTACAAATCTTTCTAGTACAAGAGAAAGTCCTATACTTGTTGGTATATGAGTCATAAAATAAAGCAGCTGCCTTAACCACCTCCTTATGAGCAACTTTTTTATCTGAAATTGTCTCAGTGGTTAGTGCAAACTACCAGATAATCCTTCCTGACTAATCCTCAATGCAAATTCAGACTATGCACACTAGTGTGGGGACAATACTTGGTCTCTCAACTAGGGTTTGTGATTGCTGCAGGGTCAGATTAGTGATGGGGAGTGGGGGAAGTGAGACAGAAGTGAACTGGTAAGTTTAATACATTATTGTTACTCTAGCATGCCACAGGCCTCTTATGTTCGTGTTCTGGTAGAGTCCTGAGTGGTAGAGTCCTTATCAGAAGGAAAATCATTATAGATTCACTGTGCAGCTCAGACTAAATAGCCCCAAATAAAGAATGAGTCTGTCCAGTTCTGATCATTCTCTGGAATATCAGTTGGAGGACAATGGATTTTACATAGGAAATGAGAGGTGGGCTATTTGCCCTGGGCAGGTATTCCTTGCAAAAGCAATTTTAGCTTCTACATAGGTTTTGCTGAAAACCTCCTTCCTGAATTATTGACCCAAGAGCAAGCATTCTTTCAGTCCCAGATGGTTTCATTTGAGCAGAACTACAGACTACCAGCATCTCTCTTTCATTGAAATTACTTGGCCACTTTGCTAACAACCATTTACTTCAGTCACTTTTCACAGTCTGCTTCAGGAGCTTGGAACATGGTAATTTTGTCCATATCCATGAAGGGAGAACCCTGGAGCAGTAGCACTGAGAAACTGGGAATAGTCCCTGGAAGTCTAATCTGTACCTGAAAGTGTGAGAGGGTGCTGAGATACAGCAGCAATTTGGACAGGGATGAAGGATGCACCTATTCACTGTTGAACTGATCCAAGTGGTTACTCCAGGTGTCTGCTTTTCCCTCAGGAGAGGAAAAAAAATGCTCTTAAGAACAGTGGATAGTTTATCTTTCAGTGAGAAATCCTTTTTAGCACACTCTATAGATAAGTTGGAAAAGCTTTCGTTTGAGCACAGTCCTCCATCACAGCAGGGTTTACTTAAATAAATTAAAAGCTTATGAAAAGACCCTTTTTTGGATGCCTTTTTTACATAAGTCCTTTTAAGAAAGACATCCAATAAGTGAGCTATGGTAATTGATTCTGTCCTGCTTTAAATCAATATTCACAGACCACTGAAGAAAGTTTTGCAAATCATCTGGCTTTGAGAACTCTTACTACTCAAAACAAGACCTGGCAAAACAGATAAAAAATTACTCATAACTGCAGATGAAATTGTGGCAGGAGATTTAACTGAAAAATATAACATTTTATGAACTCAGGGCAAACCATATCTCCCAGAACATATTGCAATCTGATCTCTGCAGATGTTATTGAAATAATGCAGAGTTTGATAAAAATGCATAAATTATACTTTATTGTTGTGGATTATAAAATATGTTCTGAAAGGGATGGTAAGCACAGCAGGCATTTTGCTTTATCTAGTTTGACAGCACTTCTTTGCCATTAAATGAGGAGACATAACATAACATAACATGTGCAAAAGGCAGGAAAGGAAAGGGCCTAGACTGAAAACTTTCTGAAGATGGAACTGTCTGCTTGTGGGCTTACACACTGCTTAGCATAGAGACCCTTGAGTGACCAGTGCTCTGGACAGACACTAATATAAATACCAGGAGAAACTTTGTTCTTAGTTCTAAAATGATAATGTTTTCTATATATTTTCAAAGACTCATGTTTTTGGACAGAGCTTAAGTGCCCTTTGGTTTCATCTCTCATTTTTTCCTAACCACTCCCTACAGGCATTTTTTTAGCTCTGCTTTGACCTACGTTAAGGTACATAAAGTTTTGGCTTCCTGAACCTGTGTAAGTTAAATGTTGCAACTCAGACCTGTCACTGCACAAGATGGGTTTGAGGGCCAGAACTGCAGCACTGAATTTAAAACAGTGGGAGGTAACCCCATCTCCTACTACTGCAATGACATTTTTGGTTTTAGGGTTTTTTCCCCTCTGGCAAACGTTTCTAAATGTTCTGGAGTAGAAACTAACAGATGGGATTTCTTTAAAAATATACAAACCACAGCTTAGGGTTTCAATATATTTTTTTTTCTACCAGAAGGAAGGTAATTAATGATTCAATGTGCAGCCACCATACAACTGGAATTTAAGCTGCTGGAAATCTCATTTGTAGCCATAAGAATGCAAAGGGACACAAAAAGCTTGATTTGTTTTTGTGGCTTTCCTGAGGTAAAATTAAACCTATTACCAGGAGCTGACAATGCAATAATGTTGCATTAAAGCCATGTTTATACTTTTTCATGCAGAATGCTTCCTGTGAATAACAACCTATAGAATTTGTGGTATTTTTTGAAGGCAGAGGTTAAAGTTATTATTCTGCTGTTGTAATATCTGTTTGTAGCCCCACATGCTGTGCCTACTGCCTGCATATTGTCTATACTGCCTGCAGTTTGCTACCCTGATCATTGCTGTTAATAGGGATATTAGACATTCACTAGACAATATAGCTCCTTTTAGTTATCCAGCAGGAGACTGAATTTTGTGAACATGCTGATTGTGTCCCAGATTTATCTTTCTACAAGTCAGTTCTCTTTGGAGCTGGTGGCCGCTCATTGCACTTCTGTTCTTCTCAGTCATTTTTGAAGTTGCTCTGTTACAAAGTGCCCAGCTCCCATTTAGTTAGCTGTAAACAGGAGGCAACTGCTCCAGAGGAAAGTAGCTATGTAATTAATACATTGATTTAGATTTGTTTAATATAAACAGGAGAATAAATTTAAATAAAGGTGAAGTACTTCGTTTCTTCTCTGGAACTTGCTTAATTCAGCAGAGAAATGTACTGGGGCAAAGAGTCATCCCTTCCTGGCAGAGACAAGAGCCTCGTGCCTCTTTTTGCACTGCCTCCAAGGAATGAAATGGCCTCCAAGAGCACAGCACTAGTCAGAAAAGCAGTGATAGTTTTAGTCTAGAAAGCATTTAACAATATACTTAAGTTTATGCTTTTTTTTTTTTTTTTTCCAGTACCGCCAGCCTCAAAAGGATTTAACAAGGCACTTAATATCCTCTCTGAACAAGGATACTTTCCTGGAGCTGGCCTTAACAAGGGAACTTGCTGCTTCCTTTTGCTGTGCATTCTAATGCTCTTTGAGTTCAACCTCTTCTGGAAAACTTCTGAGGAGCTGACTCTGCCTTAGGCAGGAATAGGATAAAGGCAAAGGGTTAAGTAATCAGTTGTCATCATACCTTTGCATACCATCCTGGTCATCCCATGGCTGGTGGTTTCTCTCATTCATCCACCTTTAGATCTTGCCCAGTAAATGGCATAGAAGGTCACACTTGGGGTCCCAGCACATGCACCAGAGGCTGACCACACACAACATAGCTCTAAAAATATGAAATAAGTGCAGGGAAGGCTCACTCAAAAGGTACTGCAGAATTGCTAACTGCTTTCTTGCGTGATTTTGGCCAACTGTTTGTCCACTTCTAATTATGCTTTTATGTTGATTTAAATTGTAACACTAACAATATTTTCACATGATCTTTGCTTAGGGGGAAAGTAAGCAGAAGAGTGAGCACGATTAAGGGAAATGAAAGCAAATTTGTTTACTGATAATATATGTGACAACACTGAGACAGGTAAATAGTACTCAGGGATTTCTCTCTGCTCATGTTTATGATCTTCAATATATTTGTGCATTTCTCATTTACTGCCCAGGCACAGTTTGCATTTCCAAATTACAGATGCATCATGAAAATTTTGGTCACAACAAGGTCAAAAATTCTGTCATTCAGCAGACCTACACTGTTACTTAGTAGTACTTCTGAATTTTAATGGTCTCTGTTCTTGTTGGAGAATATACTAAAATTCAGATTAAAGGTAAATGCCTTCTTTATACACTGGAGTTTTTCATAGCTTCTTCCTCAGAGAAGTTTTTCTTTTCCTCATTTCATCTTGAAAGGTCATTTTAGGAACTAAAAAGGCCTGTTGCCAACTTTTTAAATAATTATGATCTCCAATAAAATGCCATCTATTTTTAACATTGTACTTTTTAATGTGTCTTTTTTAAAGACACAAGTAGATGACTTTTTCCATGAATAATGTATGACTTCAGAAACTTTGAATGCTATGACATAAATTATCAACTACTTTTCTACTGTTTGCTGATAAAGCGGGGGTGTTTTCCACACACTCTGTAGTCAGATCATGTTTGGAGTCAGCTTCATTTTGTTGCTGTATTTGAATGATGACATTTCATCATAGTTTATATCACTTAATAGCATAAAATGTCAGAAGGAAATGATCATAACATTTCTGCAGGTGATAAGTATTCCCTGCCTCTACTCTGTCAAGTAAACCATGGTGCACTCTGTGAAGTAAAAGCAGACACCGTGGCAAAGGTACTGGGATTAAGAACACAGAGTGTGCCTGGTTTAGCAGAGGAAACCTGTAGAAGATACCTCTCAAAAAATGATTGTTGTCTTCAAAGGGTTTCCAGGGATGGGCAATATTGATAAAAGTCAGAGAGGACCCCCAAAGCTGTGTGCAGGGTCTGGTGGAGCACAATGGTTGGACTTCACCGCTGATGGCTGAGTGACCAGAGCAGAGCATCCATGGGCAGTGCAGAAGTGTTTCAATAGTTGTCAGGGTCAACAGTAGTGGTGATGTTTTTAAACTGATAATTCAGATATGAAGCAGGAAAACACTGAAATGTTTGAAAAAGAAAATGAGAAGACACATGGAGTGCATAGCTGAGGCTGCATTGTAGCAGTAAAATATTCAGCTGGCTTAATGTGCTTCAGGAAATAGTGATGTTTAGGATGAAGAGAAGAAGAAAATTAGTGGAAGTGGAGAAAACCAGATAACATTTTTTTTCAGGCAAGAAGCATATTAAAGCAAATAAAGAACTGGAGGGGGAGAGTCTGCTGGGACCTGGAGCTTAGCAGAGAAGTGGTAAAGCAAATAGCTGAACTTAGAGAGAATAGGAGATGGAAACTGAAAGGAGAAAATAGCCTCACAGCACATGGAAGCAAAATATCTGGAGGAGACCCTGGGGGACACTAGTATGGATTTATGTCCTGTAGTTATAATTAGTGAAAACGAGGGGATAAAATGAGATTTTGAATTTTTAGGAGGACAGAACTATTTCCAAGTTTTAAAGTAAGTTTTATGTTTCCTTGTCTGCTAATTTCTTTCTGAACGCCATCATCCATTGCTTGTCTTTCCAGAAAGCACCTTGCCTGTGACACACCCTGGGATGACCTGCACTTGTCAGTGGAAGATGCAGCAGGAGGAAAACTTCAGAGAAATTGAAAAATCCATTGGTAACAAACATAGTAAATATCAATAAATTGCATGATCAGAAATAGCACCAACATAAACAGGATGTGGCAACTGTAATGAGCATATTAAACTATGCTCATCAAGTGATCAGATTTGCAGTGGGACAAGAGTATTTATATTTTTTAAAATGCTTTGTGGCTGTCAGGTCCCTGGAAGAAGGTTCTGGTTTGCACTGAAAATTCATAAAGGAGTTGAACAGGCAGGAATGTCATACTTGGAAATCTAGAAATGTATGAATCCTTTGGCAGGCTCTGGATGCTGCAAAACAGGCCCTACATTTGCCTAATAAAGCAACACTTGCAACATCTATATGCTTGTGGTAAGGAACAATGGAAATGTGAGGAATTTGTGTCCTTGAGTCCACGCATCTTAGGGATGTTTATAAGAGCAAATATTTATTAATTTAGGATGGCTATGTTTTAAGAATGCCTTGCAACTTGTTGTTACCTTGGAAATCGCCCGATCAAAATCAAAATCAAAATCATCAGGTTAAAAGCAAATACCTGGCCATTGGATATTTTGCAAAAACAATCTAAGTAACTTTGGAGAATGGACAGTCTTGAATAACTCCAAAAATGTACCTGAATATTTCCAATATTTTATTACATATAATTCATTGTAGACTAGCAGCATTAATGTCAAATCCAGCTAGTTGCACAATAATTGAGGATTCATAAAATGTTTCTGGGAACCACCATGTAATTACTATTGTCTCCAGTGGTGGTACAGGAAAATAATATGCAATATTTCAAGATATTTAATTAAGAAGTGTCAGTGAGTTACCTTGAAGATAAGTTCTATCATCCCCGTATGACAAGCTTGTGTATGACTAGATGATGGATGAGTCCCCTCAGTATGGAAGACAGATGAACTGAAGAACATCAATGTAATATGCAGAACTCAGTATGATGAAGTATATATAATTGTTGTTTACTTTTAAAGGTGACCTGCAAATACAATGCTTTATGGTTAGTTTTCTTGTCTTCTTTATAATGCAACAAAAAATTCTAAAGGTTCTCCAGTAGGAACTGTACTTTTTTCTTTCCTTAGAAATTCTTGTCCATTTTGTTTTTTCCCCAAAGGCCTCTGATCCATGATGGAAGTAACAGGTTTATGGTATCAAGGAAAGATATCAAAGAAAAAAAAGATGTCTGTGTGAGGGTAATTTCTTATGTGGTCTGCTTTGGATGTGGGAGCTGTTATGAATTCATGTATGGTTCACTAGTAATGTCAGCAGCAAAACACATCATCCCTGTCTTGGGAATTCTAGAAAAGAACTTGTAGCCTTCACGAGGAAGATGTAATATGAGATCAGGGGCAAAACAGAAAAGAGAATTTAAAGAAAGATGGGTCTCCTAATAATTATTTCTGTCAAAGGAATAAAGGAACTACCAGTTTCTATTTATGCTATTTAGCATAAACAATGGGCTTTGTATTCCTTGCTCAAGGAACTGCTCTCTTACACTCTATGGCCTGCATTACCTTACATTTTGACTAACTGCAGGTTTTCTTGCTGTCACCACACAGCTAACTTGAACACAGCCTTCAGTTTAGGAATCCTTGCTTTTTACTCTGACTCTTGCTTACTAGCCCATTTGTCTTCTACTCTATCAGTGCCCTTCTCTGTGGACCCTAAGGTGATAATTACATTAGCTGTACTTCATCACAAGCTTGTTAGGGCTTGACAGTTGATTTTGGCTGACTATAATCAGGCTTGTCCCCACTTGTCATTGTCCCTTTGTGCAGTGGTTGAACATGACTCTTTCTACATTAGCAGGTAGTGTGCTCCATTAGGAGTGAATCTGCTGAGTGAAATAACCTGCACTGACCTCTGTGATATGTGTGGTTTTGGGGACTTGGTGCTAGTTACAGCCTGGTCCTGTAGGCTGAATGCTTGTTAGTACCTGAAGCACATCTTTGGGTTTGTTCTCATCTGAAAGAGGTCAATTTGTGTGTCTGAGACAGATGTCTTGTGAAAATCCCAGCACATAATGGGGAAATGGTTGGGAGATTTAAAAATGCATGTCTGACCATCAGTGCTGATGAAGGTGCCTTTGCTACTTGCTGATATACCCAGGGTAGTACTGCTTCAGCTGGTCTAAAGTGAGACCAGACTCCTAGGGCTTCCCTGTGTTCTGGATTAAAAGGTAGGTGAAAATATTTTTGTGGTTTTTCTACAAGTAAACCTTCTCTTCCTGTGCTCATTTAGCAGAGGACAAATGCTCTTTTTTTCTCAGTGTGTGCATCTTGACAGAGTGTGATCTGGGTTCATTCCCATGGAAGTATCTCGGTGTGATATCCAGCTGACTTCAGTGCACCATCTCAAAACTAGAACAGGTAAACCTTCTTAGCCCTTCTACCTTTTCAAGATGGCCGGGGCCCTTTTCATTACCTTAGACATAAATTTGGACATGAAAAGGAGAATAATTTCATGCCTCTACACTTTCTCTCTCTCTCTGGTTTTTTGTATGTCAAAGTACTTGATCTGTGTTGAAGTCCATGAGTCTCTCATCTTGTATTATGCATATAATTAATTAAATTATAATAAAATTAATAATAAAAAAGGATTTCATTAAATTCTGTCAGTGAGTATAAATTTAAAACAGACTAGTGGAGTTCATTGAAAGATCCTACACATTAAGTAAGAATATGTGTGACTGAGACAGCTGATGAGTAAATTGTGATTGAAGAAAGTGTCCATTTATTTGACAGCAATATTTATTTGAAACGAGACTGAAAGCAAGGGGAGAGTCTACTTTTTGCAGTTGTTGCAACCACCAATGCTAGAAGAAGGGCAAGAAGCATAGGAAGTGAAAAAACTGGTTGTGGTGAGTTTTACATTCTTCGGTCATGGGTCATGTGTTGAGAGTAGAGTTGTGTCCATTCTGGTTCTTTCGCTGAAAAACCACTCATGAGAAATCTTTGTTAATACAGGATTTGGTTCAATGGGGCCTTGGTTCATATCAGAGATCCCACAAAGGTGCTCAGACACAACATAGTGCTACTGTGAGGGAAGGCTTTTACAAATGTGGTGTTTGCTCATTTTTCTGTGTGTCTGAATGTGAGCTTGTGCAAAACACATGTAAGCTGACTTTGAGTAAATTATTATTTTGTGAAAATGTGGCATTACTATTCTAAACTTTTTCTTTATCTCTTTCTTTCCCATGTTTTTTCCCTTTTCTTCCATGCAAGCCTTTTGTGGAATATCCATTATTTAATTTATCCCATTCTGCATTTTTTTCCCCCAAAGGTTTCTTAAATAAAGCTCTTTTCTTTTTACTGCATTTTAGGTCAAGACTAGAAGCAACACTGATGCTTCTCTTTTTTCTAATACAAACGTACACTTGTGAAGATGCATAAATAACTTTAATACCATTAAGCACAAGTAAAACTTGTTGACTGCACAGGAGACATATTTGCAGACAGAGTAAAAGTATGAACAATGTGTTATCATTTTTCCAAATCAAAAGAAGGTCAGCACTAGGTGAAAAGTTTATAGGCATCACATATCACAAAACTATTTTGATATGTTAGAAGCTAACATCCAGATCTTCAGCTATAAAAAAATGGTCTTAACATTGCTGATATTGCTGGAGAGATGGCAATCCATAACAGACTGTCCTGACCTTTTGATTTTTATTCTGCATTTTACACATAATTTTTGTCATCAGTCTCCATTTATGTCAATGACAAATGAATACTTCACGCAGTCAGAAATAGACAAAGAAGTACATTCATTGTTATAACTGATAAATTAGCGTCTTTGTTCAAACAACTTGCATTTACATTCACTGTTAGAGAAGGAAAAGCTTCTTAAAAATTTATAAGCTGACTATGCAGGTTAACTTAAATGTGCAATCGTACAGTGTTGACTCAGAGTTAAATTTAGGAGCACTTTGCAAAACTAGTGGAAAGTAGAGCATTTGTTCAACATCACAGACTTGCAAATGGTTGAGCTAAATATATGGTGAGCATTCAGTCACAGGTCAGGCTCAAACAGTGTGCTCGGAGTGCTTTCCGTGCATCGATTGGTCTAATTTTGGAGATCATTTTGTGTTTTATTCAAAACTAGACAAGGCTGTAAGGAAAACACGGACCTATGGGATACAGAAAAAGACTGATACATAAAGCAAGCTTGATGCTCTGCTTCTCTCTGTGTGCCTTATGCAGCCACTTCTGGAAAGAGTACTCGGCTACCTGGGACCAAGTTCTCCCTGAGCTGCCTGTGAGATACCCCCTACAATTACACTGGGCATCCCCAGCCCATCTGACAGCAAAAGGATTTTAGTTTATCAATTATTTGTTCAGAGGCCTCCCTCCCCCAGTTCTTAGCAAACTAGGACCTGGGCTTTCAAAATCAGACATATCCTGTCTGAGTAAATGTGTAATTCATGTGTGTAAATGCACAGTGTGCTCACATAAATCAGTTGCTCTCATCCATGGGTGACCAGACAGCTGCCTAACTGGCCATGTTTCCATACAAACACCTTATTTAGAGACAAGAATTAAGCATCCATGATATATAGATGTCATTTTATGCCCTTAAACTGACTAATGGGCAAATTATTTTTCACCCTTTATTTGTTTCACATTCTCCCATCTCCCTCTAACCTGTCCCGGGACATAAAACACTCTGAAATGACCATCCAGTCTTTCAGATTATAAATTCTTCTGGGTAGGAGGATTTGCTTTATGTGTTTTCTCCTGTGAGCCCAGTGTACCCTTCTGTGCTAGGGCAGTGCTTGAGTGCATGCCTATAATTCTCAGCAAGACCAGTGTCCAGGGGCCATGAATTCACATGCCAGCCCACCCCCTGTCTCCAGAGGTGCCATGTAGCCAGCCTGCAGACAGCACTGGTGCTGGAGGTGTCCTAAGGACTTTGGTCCTCAGAGGGTGTGCTCAGGTTGTCTTGGGTTATGTAACCAAAAAAACGTTTATTCTATTTCATCTGTTGGAACCGTTTGGGGAGGTGTTTTCTTTCTCTCTTGTAGCTCTGGAGGGCAGGGTGGGGTGCAGGTCCCTTCTGATAATGGGCCAGCTGTTAAAAGCAGGTGGAGCTGTGTTCCTTATCTCTTCCATGACACATCCTCCTTCCAGGGACATATGGGTATCTTCTGGTAATGGGCCATNGCAGCCTTTAATTCCAAAATTACAATAATTTGGAGCACGGGGGCGGGGAGGGGTGTGTTTACATTCTCCATTCCAAGGAAACTCCATCTTTCCCTGGCANGCTCTGGAGGGCAGGGTGGGGTGCAGGTCCCTTCTGATAATGGGCCAGCTGTTAAAAGCAGGTAGAGCTGTGTTCCTTATCTCCTCCATGACACGTCCTCCTTCCAGGGGCATATGGGTATCTTCTGGTAATGGGCCATTAAGACTCGCCACATGACTGGAAACATTACATCATCCCATTGTGAGATACTCCACTCAGTGGGGGGAGCCAACCATTCCTACCTAGATAAAAACTGAGACATAGGAACACCAGGCATTCTGGATTCCCAGAGGAAGACCAGACCCATCTCGCCATTACTGGACCCTTTTCTACAGGACCATCTCTGCTCCAACAGAACCACATCTGCCACTCCAGGAGGGCTTACTTTGGACTGCTTCCAACACCCTGACCAACAGGGTGGCAGGTTGTATTTCTGACTCTGTCAGGTTTTCTAGGATTTTTGTTTGTTTTGTTTCCTTTTTTTTTTTGTACTACTACATTTGTATTCTTAATATTTCTAGTAAAGAACTGCTATTCCTATTCCTAAATCTTTGCCTGAGCAGCCTTTAATTCCAAAATTACAATAATTTGGAGCACGGGGGCGGGGAGGGGTGTGTTTACATTCTCCATTCCAAGGAAACTCCATCTTTCCCTGGCAAATACCTGTCTTCCCAAACCAAGACAGAGGTTGTGGTGGTACATGCTGATCTTGTGCTTACAACAAAGACAGTACTAGTAGACTCTTCCTTACCCCTTGTAAAGGCCCTTCTGCCACAGTGCACTGTTGGGGTAGAGGCCCATGCATTCTTGTTAACTGATTTCAGCTACGAATAACATTTAGTCAGATCGAAACAATTTTTTTAAACATGACCATCTAATACCTGTTCATTTAGAGCATCAAGTATCTTTAAAGCCATTAAAGACTGAGATGAGTCCAGCTTCAAATGTTACTTGAAAATGAATGATCAGTCCTGCCTGGGTATAGGATGTTTCTGGTATGTTATGGGAATGGCTGCAGAGTCCTTTTTGAACTTGTTATTTAGACAATGATTTGCTGACATCTGAATCTGTGCAATTTGTAATGAATAATTTAAACCACAGGGAGCAGAAAGTGTGACTGAATTAAAAGACCAAAAAATGCTTAAAAATGCTTTCATGATCCTTTTCTTTGCTTAAAACTTGAAGATCAAACAAGAAAAAAAATGCATTTTAGGATCATTTCACATTGTACAAGGAACCAGGAGAATTGTAGCGTTGAGCTCTTTGGATATACCCACTTTAAATGGCATCTCTCTGTAGTCAATCAGGACAAAGCCATAGACATTAAGAAGAGAATATTAAACATTTATTTTGTCTGTTTTTACTTGTCTTCAGAGAATCATTCTGTAAGCAATTTATGTTACCAGATAGACTTTATTCCACCACTGTGTATGAATTAACTGTTGCTCACCTGTTAATCCAGCTTTTCTGCCAGTCTGAGAGGTGCAGAGATTCATAGTCCAGAGCAATGTTGGAATACAATGTTGGAGTGTTTTCTGAAGTTTATAATGTATGTCACTGCTCTGAGGCTAAGTTAGGAAAGTTCAAGATTTCTGCGGTAACCTTTGTTGTGAAGAGAAGTATTGCCAGACTTGGGGTTTTGATCACAAGTTAATAGCAGTGATGGGCAAAGGAAGAACAATGTCTCTCTCCTCTCTGAAGCGCCACAGCCTGGTGGTAGCAGATGGCTGGCTGCTGGGATCAAAGAAATCATGTTCACTTTCACTGTGATAATTGCAACACTCCTTGCTGACTTCCATATTAATGATCATGAGTGAATTTGATATATTTCAATAGAAAAAGGTCCAGGAAAGTGCATTTTCTGTACAGTAATGAAGACAACTAAAATCCTGGCTATGCATGTACTCAAGGTTGTAAGCACAGTGAGGAAGTGCAGTGACTGCTGGGCTAGATGTGGCTGTCATTGCTCTTGGCAGTGAGATGTTCCTTTCCTGATGTTGAGTGTGAGTGAGTGGGGTTTGCGCAGGCCATCCCTTCAAGAGGAAAGATGTTACTCTCATCCAGGTGAAGAGAGCTTCATTTGTGCCTTTTGGTAAAGGATAAGCAGCTGGGAACACTAACCACAAACCAGTGCTTTTTTTGTTAGCTAGCTATTTGCACTTATCCAACTTTTTAAAACTAACTTATAGCTGTTTTGCAGGTCAATTTTTATGGCTTGCTTTGATGTATGATGGAGGACACTGTATAGGCTGAATGTTTACTCCCATATTTTCTTGGGGTAGTAAGTATTTAACAGCTTAACTGTGCAAAAATGTGTATTTAATCCCCCCCACAAAGGCCATTCAGTCATAAATATCTCTAGATTTTTAAGTACAGAATTTCAAATATGAAGTCACCAGAGTCTGTATTCCACATGTGGATGTAGCAAGTATCCAGGAGGCATTTCTTGAGCATGCCGTGTTCAGATAGAGGTCTTATAGGCAAATGGCCGTGACTCAGCTGGCACTGAATTAAAGAGTTTCCAAAGAGCACTTACCCTCCAGAAACAGAGAACTGACCTAAGCCATGGTTGAATATGTGTGTAAACAGCACCTGTTTCACTCCACCACTGCTATCTCAGGACCAGGAAAGACAATGAATGAGGGTGCATGTACAGCAATAAAATTTCCTATTTGTTGACTTGGTGTTCTGCAACAGCATTTCAGTCTCTTTTTCTTTTGTTTTCTGGGAATTTATTGTTTGCAAAATTCTCTGTGTAACTATGATTTTTTATAGAGGATCATCAGGAAGACCTGTAAGGTGTTTCCTGACAGGAGATTGAGAGAGAAGAGAAAATGAGCTGTTAGTAAGAATGCTGCCTGCTGTCTGAATTGCCCTAATTCATGAAGAGACATAAAGCTTAGACAAAAATTTATGGTGCCTTAACCCTGGGAATGACTCAGTTGTTTAACAGCATGTTTGTGTTCACACAAGCATAGGAGCTGGGCTGAAACAGAATATCTGCTGGAGTGCTGCCACGGTTGGATAGAGGCTCTTCAGGAAGGACCATCCAGGGCATGTAGGGAGCTCTGTCTGAAGGCAGCAGGGATGCACAGGGCTCTGGTCTGGCATGGATGATGAGACAGCTCAGGACTTGCAAGTAAGGATCAGTGGGATAATAATGGGGTGTTTTTGAACAGGGTGCCTGCTACTGCCAGCCTGATGGGGAAGAATGGATGAACCCTTCTGCAGACAGCTGGAAAAAGTCTCCTGTTTGCAAGCCCTAGTCCTCATGGGGGACTCCAACCACCCCAATACCTGCTGGACACAACACAGCAGAGCACAAGTGATCTGAGAGGTTTCTGGAGCACAGGGATGGTGACTTCCTGAGGCAGGTGGTAGAAGTGCCAACAAAAGGAGACACTGACAGACCTGATACTTACCAACATGAAGGTTGTGGGCAGGCTTGGCTTCAGTGACCATGAGCTGTGGAATCCAGGGTCCTGAGAGGTGGGAGAAGTGCCAAGATCAGTATCACAATTCTGAACTTCAGAACAGATTTTGTCTTGTTCAAAGACCTATTTGGAAGAATCCTGTGGGACATGGCCCCGAATAGATGAGCAGTCCCTAAGGGCTGCCTGATTTTCAAGATCACCTCCTCCAAGCTCAAGAACGGTCCCACCTGACAAGCAGGAAAGCAAGCAAAAGTGGCAGAAGGGTTCGTGGATAAACAAAAAGAGCAAGGAAGGCTTATCCCCACTGAAAGAGAACTGGGGCAGAGAATATCTAAACAAATTGTGCCTGAACAAATTCTTGGACCTGAAGGAATTTGAAGGAATCTCCCTATAGAAAGATGATTCTGTGTTCTGAGCAGCTCTTCCACCTTTTAATGTGAATTTAGTTTTTTTCTTTCAAAAAGAAAAATGTACTGAAAGCTGATTCACTTTTTTCAGCATAACCACTTCTCTAACCTTGCAAACACATTTCATAGCTGCAAGGTGATAGTAAAACTGTTTGGAGATCATTTTAAAACAAACAAATATACATCTGGGCAAGAAATAGAAACAATAATTGTAAACAATTGAATATATCAAATATTCTAAAGCCAAAGTAAATAGCTTATGAAATATGCATAGTTAACTACTATCTAAAAAACTATTACCAAGAATAAACCACAAACAGGAAAAATGGGTAATAAATGAGTATCTCCTCAATAACAATTTGACTGGCCCTCCAGTTCAAAATTTCTTGGGGCCATATTGACCAATTTGTAAAATAAACATTATATTTACAAATGATGATTATAAAAAAACCCCTGAAAACTGTCTTGAAACTGTGTTATTTGTCTTGGTAGTTTTTTGTTGTTGTTTGTTTGGGGTGTTTTTGGTGTCAGAATCTGTTAATTAACAGTGGTGCTATATTTTTGTGAGAGATATCAATTTATCCAAGCTGATGGTCCATTTCAAAAGATCTCAGAATAAGACTCTTCACCCATTCAGTTGAAAGCTCACTATCCTGCAGAGCCACTCTTTAATCACTTCAATGCATGCCTCCATAGAGAGCAGAATGTGTTCTTAACTTTATTAAAATACATTTCCTCTTCCAAACTTAAAACTAATCCAGATTCATAGTCAAAAGATCATCTTGCTCAGTTCTAAAAGGTTTTTTAATTTTTTGTTTCTGATATTAATGAGCCTTGAAAGTTTTAGTATTGTTTCTGGTGTACACTTTGATCAGTGGATTTGAAATGCAAGCTCTTTGGCTATGGCCCTTCTTTTCATTACATTCAGGCAGCACTGAGTACAATGGAGACTAAACTCATTTGGAGGCCTCTTAATGCCAACAGCAATACATAAAAATTGTAGAAAGAATATTAATAAGCACACAAGTTTTAGCGACACAATTTTGTTTTAAAGTTCTGTCTGTTACTTGCTCTGTCTTTTTTGACCTGAGGTCCTCTGTAAGAGCTGAACAGGATTTTCTGAGGATTAGTGTGTCTTCCTGCAAAATGTGTTTCTAGAGTTGGGTTGGGTGATATAAATGTCCTCTTCCTAGTTGCAGATATATCTGTCCAGTGACTTTTGCTTTCATGTACCAATAAGATAGTTTTTCTCGTATGACTGAACTGATCTGTGAGCAGCACAATAAAGGAGACAAAAAGATGAAGGTGCTGCAGCTAGCCATAATCCTATCCTCCTCTTCTAATGTCTGTTAGATGGTTTTGAATTTATTCAACACAGCTTTACTCCTGAATCTGCTGTAACAGTCTGGTGTAAATTAAAAATTAAAAAAAAACCCAAAACAAAACTCTTGGGAAAAAAAACAAAAAAACAACCAAACATGAGAAAACTTGTAAATACAAGTCTTTATGGCAGTCTTTCTCTTCACTCAGGACAGTGGTTCAAAATGTGAGGAAGCCTGGTTAGGAAGCGATCAGCCACTGGAAAGTGGCATCGGTGACTGCATTCTTGAATTCAGGACAACAAAATGCAGAACAAGGCT
>VXBB01004271.1:1661701-1685555 GCA_013399915.1 Illadopsis cleaveri
ATGTACATGTATGTCATCAAAGTCTCATGTTTTCTCTCTGCAATGGTAGCAGAGTCCTTGTTTTAACTACGGTTGTTATAAGGGTTTGTTACCATTATCTTCCTAATAGTTTTTATCATATGGTTGCACTTCTGAATCCACTGCATGTCTTGTGTTTGCTGTTGAGATGTAGTTGAAAATTTGGATGCAAGTGAGTATTTACCTGTTGAGTAAAGAAATGTATAAAAAAACCCCCAACAGTTCTTGACGTTCTGTATTGCACTTCAGTTTTTCATATCATAAAAAACTTCACTGCTGGAAGCACTGCTGGAAGTAAACAGGGATTTCTGGGTGGGGCTCGGCCCAGGTGGAGGATAAAGAAGTTCTTGTATTTTGGGGATAAGTTAACTTATCATTTAACTTGGCATTTTTTGTTGCTTAGTAGTTTATTAGGTTGCACTTTATCATTTGTAGGTTAACTGGTTTGATCGCTGTTCTTAGAGATTTTCTAGTCATCATTTCTGGCTTTAAGGTAGTTTTGTTTGACTGGGGTGAAAGGTCAAAGGCCTTGTAGCTAAGGGAGTTAGGTTTCCCATCTTTAATTTTTGCTAATGAATATTCAGCTTTCAAAATGGAGAGAAAAGTAGTAGAAATCACAGTGACTAGTGACTGAGAGACCCCAAAGAGCAGCAAGCTGCAGGACTTATCTGGTGATTCATGTGTTTTGTGTTTTATGTATTGACTGTGTGCATAAGCATCAGCCATGTGATGTCCATAAGGGGTTACACAGGGAAAGCACTTTTTTTCATGAAATGACACCTGAAATAATTACAGAATCACAGGATCAGTTAGATTGGAAATGACCTCTGAAATCATCAAGTTCAACCCATGACTCAGCATGTCAACTAGACTTTGGCACAAAGTGCCACCTCCAGGAACGGTGACTCCACCACCTCCCTGGGCAGTCCAATCCAATGTTAAATCACTCTTTCTGTGAAGAAATTCCTCCTAATATTCAAGCTAGATGTCCCTTGGCAGAGCTTGAGGCCATGTTCTTTTGTCTTTCCACTGGTTACCTGGGAGAAGACACAAACCCCACTTGGCTACAATCTCCTTGCAGGCAGTTGTAGACTGATAAGGTCTCCCATTAGCCTCCTTTTCTCCAGGCTGAACAACCCCAGCTCCCTCACCCACTCCTCACATGACTTGTGCTCCAGACCTTTCCCAACTTTGAAGCTCTTTTCTGGAGTCTCTTCAGCCCCTCAATGCCTTTTTTGCATTGAGGGGCCCAAAACTGAACACAGGATTTGAGGTGTGGCCTCACCAGTGCCGAGTACAGGGGAGCAATTCTGCCCTGGTCCTGCTGGCCACAATATTGATGATACAATCTAGGATGCTGTTGACCTTGGCCCCCTTGGCACAGCTGGCTCATGTTCAGTCACCGTCACCCAGCACCTGCATGTCCTTCTTCCCTGGGAATATTTCCACCCATTCTGTCCCCAGGCTGTAGCACTGGTTTCACAAGAAGAGAGGAAAAGAAAATGGAAATAACTAAGGATAGAGACTCCAGGAGAGAAAGTGTATTAAAAGTAGAGAGCATGAACAGAGGGTGAAGAGAGCACAGAGAATCAGTTAGAGGGAACGTGAGTGGTAGAACACTTGCTCAGTGTTCAATAAAACTAAGTTTTCTTTGAGGATGACAACTCCCTGACATGCACAGCTATAGACTGCAGCTCAGAAGAGTGGGGAAAATTTGTGACTAAATAATATCCCTTCACATTGAGATATTACCAGGTAACCTTGGCATCAAGCAAGTGATGGCTCAGGTGGTTTTTAGCCCTTGAAGAGAGTGAATTTGTGAGAAGATCATGCAATTAGACAGCACAAGACCTTGGGATATTTGGCCATTGCAATATTAGATTGGAGATTAGACATTTACAAAGAAGGTGGTGCAAAGGTAACTCTGAATCCAAGATTCACAACTTCAAGAGGGAACCCAACACACTAAAGGAGTGAATTAATGTAGGAGCTTGGACTGAGGAGCTTGGGAACTAAGTGCAAATTACTTCTTTCTGTCAGAAGAGTGGAAACTGTTAGAAAGCTCTTTCTAAGCTAGAGTCTAGTCTTTACAGATCAGGAAAAAAAAATAGAAATCAACAGGGAACCTATATTGAGGAGAAAAACTAATGAGCAAATAAATCTGGCTTTTGCAAAGTACTCACTACTGATGTAAAAAGAATAGTGCTGGAAGTTCGACTAAGAGTTGGGAAAGGTTATTAAAATGAATAGAGGAAAAATGTTTGCTTAGCTGTAAGAAACTTAGGTCAAGGAAATTTTGTTTAAAATTATCCTCCTGGCTTGATCAAAAAATACTATTATCTTTTACAGGCAGAACAAGGATTATTTAATCTGAAAAAATGGAAGCTGAGAAGGGATATGTGAACACTGTCTGCAAATACATCTGGGTGGAAAGGCACCACATAGGAATAAAAGGTCAGTCTGGATAATGAGGAAAGTTTCTGACCACAAGAACTTTGCGACTGTGGAAAGGCCTTCAAGTGGGATTAAAATGGAGCTGGATGCATGAGATTATGAACTTTATGGATGAAATTATCAGTTATCTATGACAGCAAGAATTTTTACTTGATTATCTGGGAGTTTTCTTCCACTGCAATGATACTTCTAATTTGAAGGCTAACATAGTAAGTCTTTCTGCCAAGGAAGGGAAAGGCAATTGTGCGAAAAAAGTTAGTTTTCATAATGACAGAGATGGGAAGTACGATAGTGGTTTTGATACTCCAGGTGTATAATTATCATAGACTTATTATTAACCAAGATTTTTGGGGTTCATGTAGTTTTAAAACTCCCTTCTTTAGTTACAATTCAGCTGTGGCTTACAGCATAATATTTCTTTGGCTAGAAATGAAAATAGAAATGTCTCAAGAAAACAATGAGGATTTTTATTTCATGATATGAAAATACTTAGGTTAAAAATGGACAAAGCAAAATTATTTAAATATAATCTCTTCTAACAGACTACCAAACCTTCATCCCCAAATTTAATTTACTCAATTACATTTCTCCTTTTCCTTGGCTGAAAGCTTTTCAGGAGTCTCTTAGAAAAGCATTGGTCTCTGTTCCCTTTCTTATTTCTCTTGTTCTTTCTGCATGTCACTTTTTGTAGTGAAAATTGTACAATGACTGGAAAACATATCATATTGTTTCAGCTGTAGGATAGATCAGTAAAGCTTACTTTCTGAGGTTTATAGCATAGAATAGACATATGTTCTGAAAATATATTTTTTGGGCTATCAAACGATATGGGATATGAATGAAGGGGACTTTAACTAGAGCTGTGATGAGAAGTTGAGAAGCAGCAGATCTATTAGTGTTTGAAAAGAATATTTTTAAAGTCACTTGTCAATAAATAGGTGGATAAACTTGTAACCTCCTTTGCAAGACGGAAGATGAAATGAGTCTTGCCAAGATTCCTCAGCAACCTTAGATAGCACTCAGTTCTCAGCAGGCTACATCAACATTTTCCAGCCATTTAGAGGCAGGACTGCATATCCAAAGGGCAGGAAAATGCAGTTTGTAGCAGAACAGCTGCTGCTAATAATGCAAGTGATGAGCTCAAATGAACAATGGATGTTAAGTTTTTAAAGTTTGTCTAGTCCCCTCTGGCTATGCTACCTATTGCAAGCCTGCTTTGATTTCACACCAGAGTACATCATGATTCAATGGGAACTATACTAGTCAAACCAATATGAAATTCAAATCAGAAAATATGTATTTGTGGGAACAAGTGGGATAGGATTGAAGTCTTTTGTTCACGTGTTATAGTTTTTCTTACAATGAAGCTTTTGGATGGTTTTTATGGGTGTATAAAAATAATAATAATTAAAGAAAAGAATAGATGATCTGAGAAAACCATGTTGCCAATTAGACAAATCCTTTATTTTATGACTTATGACACAATTAGGTTTAAATTGAAGGATGCCAGTGCTGAAACAAGTGATTGAGAAATATGTGAGAGTGCATAGAAATGCATCCTTTGTTTTGTGCAATTATAATTCATTCAGTTAGGAAAAAATTCCTAAACCACTTCAATTGTAGTTGTGAGAAATGTCTTGTTACTGCAGGCAGAGTTTGTTAGGTGCAGAAATAAAGCATAGAAGTCAAATCCAGAGACACTGAGTAATGACGAGGTACACTTTATTTACTTATTTGACCTATTGATTTTAAACAAGGCAAATCTGAATTTAGCTCAGTTGTCAGACCTGGACTGTGTGAAGCAGGATTGAGGGATCGCTGTAGCCTATTTTTTCACAATGCATCTCCTAAATTTCATCTTTTGACTCTTCTTAATTTTGTTCCTCCTGAAATATTTGCAGTTTTTGAGGCTTGGTAGCTTGCCTGGATGTATGTGGAGAAAGTTCTGAATCTTTCAAAAGAAAATAGTGCTGCATGCCCACAGCTCACAATAGCTTGAGAAATGTCTTGTTTGGAGAACAGAGACCAATTCAGACTGCAGACAGATACACAACTGCTTCCAGCTTAATTTTCTGAAATGCTTTTGTACCCTTCAGGTGATTTACTTTCTCAACCTGGATTGGAATCTTTACTCCAGTTAAATCTAGGCCATTTAATTCAGTGGCTGCAGCAGAGAACAGCTGGCCACTATTTGCTTTTGTGTTTAATTCCTGTTTTTCAGTTCTATTCACGTTCTAAACAACAACAAAATAATTATTCTTACAGTGTTTTGTACTATTGACACTTGAGTCTTTTTAATCTTCCTTTTCTAGAAAGACATCATTTGCTTCATCTTTTATTTGATACCCACCTGTAGACTTACTGTGCTGTGTCTAACCTTCCTGCTAAAATTGTACCAGAAATTGTACCAATTCCCTTCCTGGCCAATTATCCCCTGAATCTTATGCATCTCTACTTTGGTATATGCTTCAGTGTGCAAAATCATTTGATAAAATGGGTTTTTAATGTAATTTATGAGAAGATCAAATCCCATTTTTTCTCTGAGGAGTCTTCTTTTTCAACTTCCATGTGAATGTTTTTGTGTGTGATATGTCCCCACTGGGATGAAATGTGTGTGTTGTCTCCCAACAAAGCACCCTGCAGAAGTGATCAGGCAGTTTTGACTTTGAATATCCACCAACAAGAATGTTTATAAGAAGTCTAAAGAATGCAGCAGAACATATAAAAATTAAACCTCTTCAAAACTAAAGTTAAGTACTTGGATTTAAAAAGAAGCCACATTTAATTTCTTTTTAATTCTATATGTTTTCTGCAACAAAGTGAAAGTTTAATTATTGCAGGACATTTTGTATTTTATCTTCTGTTTTCCATCCTGCTTCTTGGCATGGGCATGTTTTTAATAGCTCGTTTTTGAGAATTCAGATCCAGAAATGTTTTTATCTTGGGTGACAATCATTGAACAGGTGGCATCTACAAAGAGGAGTTTTAAAGGGATTAGTCAAAGGTAGGGTACCACAAGCTCTTTTGAACAAATGTAGGAGTGACGTGCAAGAGGTGGAAAAAAGGGACTGTTTGGCTTGATTAAATGCAGGTGTTATGAACATGGAGCAGAAGAAAAGACTTTATTAAGCTTAGAGGTTACTTAAAAATTTATAAGACTATGAAAAATACCAGCTCTTTCCCAATTAAAAGAAAATCAACAACAACAAAAAAGGCATCTAGGAACTGTGAAAGAGCAAGAGGTAGCAGCACTATGAAAATTTTGTTTTGCTTTGCTTGCTTAAAGGGACCTGAGAGCTGGCTCAGCCTTACCACAGCCTCAGTCACACCCCAGCTGAAATTCGGGGTCTCTCCTGCTTGTGCCTTTGCTGCTGCTGCTGCTGTTGTGGAGTGTCTGTGTAATCTCCAAACAACTTTCTTGGCTGAGGGCAAGTTACCATCATGCTCTGAAGCTGAAAGGTGGCTTAATAGTACCCATCACAGCAGTTGCCTGGCATGGAAATTCCTTAGAGAGGGGCTGTATGGCTTCAGTTCTGGGTGGCCTCAGACAGTTTTTCCCACTTTTTCTAACCTTCCTGATACTCCTAGGAAAAAAAATACACTGAATAAGCAGCATGGTCTGCTGATGGGAGCATGTCTATGAGACATTTCTGCTTTTGCTGCTGGATTTCCTGCAGAAGCAAGAGCTTTGTTTCCTCTGTTGTTTGTGTCTGCAGCACGTGAAGACATTGCTCTCACCTCACTGTAGCTTTGGTGGCTGCTGTTGTCACATGTTGGCCCTTTCCATAGTGCTGTGCTCCTCAGGTGTGATCTGGAAAGTGTTTCTAAACTCCCAGAGGTTGTGACCCTGCTTGCTCCATGGGCAACATGGCAGAGTTTATGAATTCAAACTGTGGAAATCTGTTCTTCTCAGTCTCTTGTCTCTGAGTGCATCAACACACAAACCGATACTGATTTTCCAGCATCAGGGAAGGGACTGACACACCATCTAAAAAAAATAAAGCCATTATATAATTTAATAATTGTTTGGCCAAAGATAGACTACTAAGTGTGATAAAAGTACTGGTTAAAGGTGACAACAGTGCTGCCTCTAAAAGCAATATTTTATTGTCTGTCTCAGAGTGAGAGTATAGCCATGTCAAAGCTCAGCTGATCTCTCACAGCTTTTCTTTCCCACTCAGCAGAGCTGATTTTGAGAACTCTGCAAGTGTTTCCCAGGCACATCTATAATGTGCAGTGAAGTCTTGTATGAAGAAAGGCTGCCCTGAGATGATAATTCAGGGCCAGAAATTGGAGATAATTGTAAGATCCAGCACCTACTGGGATCAGCTCTTATTTCAGTAGAATGGTATGTACTGAGAGTTTTATGATTCTCTAGTCTTTCTTACAGCTATTTATGGAAGAATTTTATGGATGATTTTTGGTGTCTGCATGAAGGGGTAAATGTAATATTTTCCTTAACAATGCTAGGTGATATATTTGCCCTGTAATTCTTGAAATGCTTGGAAATGAATTACTTTAAAGTTGTACATGGAGTAAAAACTGGTCAAAAAGAAGCACTGAACAAAAATAAAACATTTCCATATCCAAAAAAAAGAAAAAAACATAAAAACACTTTTTCATCACTCTTGCACATGTCATGTGGAACTAGCTGCTCATTCTTAGCACTTGCCCAATCTTTGTGTCTCATCTTGCAAAGTATGAATGCTGTATATACATTTTTTAGGGAATTAACAGCGATAAATATTGATATTACAGTGTTAAACACATAGTAGCAGTAGTAACAGTCAAGAAAATCTTGGCAATTTTCAACAAAGATTGAAGAGCTTCCACAGAATTTGCTCAAATCATGCTGCAAATCCACGTCTCCCAGAGTAATTGGCACTTCACAGTACTTGGAAATTACATCTGGAAGTACTATTTTCTGTACAGCCTAGAAAATCTAGTCTCTCAGCTCCTCTGGCTCTCCAGCCTCCAGAATTGCTGCTTGAATGGATATATTGTGCAAAATCAGATTGATTTGGCATACAACAGGGTGCTCTCATCTAGTCGCACAGAAAGCCAAATGCTTCATTAAATATTTTGCCAGTTCTACTTTTTAGAAATAGCACTTAACTGCACAGTTACTACAGCCATTACAATCCATCGAAGTGCTGCAATAAATTTCCTGTCGCCCGAATGGGAAAGTTTACATAATAGAACAAAATACAAGCTTTTATGCTGCTAGCCATTGAAAAAAATATATACATTTACACAGTTTGGACATCAAATAAAAGCTGCTGGCTTTACAGTGTTACAGCCAGGACTGCAGATACAAAGTAGTATTAATAGTCCCTGTCTTTCTCAAAGAGGGAGCTTTTAATTTCTGTTTTTAAAATTAATGCTGCTACTTCTGATTCTGAGTAATTCAGTGAAAATGAAAGGGCTCAGTTCCTTTTTCTACAGCTAACTGTCCTAGGAAGTAGACACTATTGTATAGCATGGACTTAGGTAGAAGCCCAAATTCTGACTTCTGCTGATGCTGATTTTTACCCGTTTTTCTCACCCCAGTGCTCCTTACAGAGAGTCTGCAGATTCAGAGTGGGGAAAAGGACCCAGAAATTAGTTACAGACTAATGTTTTCTTACAGTGTTTTCTTATTTTAGACAAGTATGTCTACTGTCCATATGTGAATAACATTGCATTCTAAATTACGTAATGGAGGCAATGAGGCTGAAGCCATGTTTTTTTGTTGTAGAGAATTTCCACAGCAGGCAGGTAACTAATTAGACTTTTACAGGTGAAGGTAATGCATTCAGGAAAGCCATGTCTGCTCACAGAGCACAGGCACAGGATCCTCGTGATGAGGCACTTACCAGTGGAGGTGATGCTACAAAAGAGGTTTATTTCAGATAGGTTATAGCTAGGCACCACAGCCTTCAGGTGGCAAAGCCTGCAGCTCTGGAGGTAAAGTCTGCAGGCAGAAAAACACTCACCTGCCTTCTGGCCGAGCAGGCAGTTCCTAAAGCCACCCAGGCTACTGTTGCTATTTACTGGTAATATAGAAAAAGCTGGGATGCTACCCTTAGATGCAGACAGCAGGAAAAGTGCTGTCAGTGGATGGGATAGCTATGGCCTCTGAAATTCCAAGACTAGTAATAAATAAAATTTAACAGCTTTCTTCAAATTATTTATATTTAAAAATTATTATTTAGATTTAAAAAATATGCATACATCTATACACAGACAAATAAATACATTCAGAACTTCTGTCATAGAAAAAATTTCTTTAGACTCAAATACTTTAGTAATTTTTAGCAGGTTTTTTGTTGCTTGAAGTGTCTGACAGGACTCACTGGTCTTTGCCCAGGGTAATGGGGGTAGGTCTTTGTAAGTCTTGCAAATAAAGGCTAGGTACAGTACCCTTTAATTTTCCTGGACAAGCTTGGTTGAATCACTGGGGAAGCCATGAGCCATCTATTCATAACCAGGGACTTTTAACATATTATGCTTTATATATATATGTGTGTGGCCCTCTAATTACCATCCAATCATCAGAGCATCAAAGTGTCTCACTTTGTTTACAGTCTCGAAAAACCAGAGTCAGGTTTTATGAGCCTGACAATATTTTTTTTTGTTTTGTTTATATTATGTGATTTCTTTTTAATCATATGAGAAGAAACTTTCTACAGAATCATTGCAATAAACCTTTTGTGACACTTTTAGAAAATTATTTTGTACTTGCACTGCTGAAAATGGATGCTGAGTCCTATTTATATGTTCAAAAATAAGTCCTTAAATCTTTTAAAGTACAGAGGGCTTGGGGGACCTCCCTGTAGGTGCCCCTGTTTATATTGCCAAAGTTTAGCTAGTGGTTGCAAAAACCCAGCAGCCAACTTACTAATGAGCTTGTTTTGACAGGACTGCATAGCTCATTGCTTATTAATGCAGTGTTACTGGCTGGATCATGCCACACTTTCTGGAACTGTGGAAGTGATTCAAGAGACTGTATCAAAACCAAGCTGCAAACATAATTTGGAACCAGACTCACTGGATCCACAATCCAGTTCAAATTATCAGGACAGGACTGCCATTTTCCCATGCACTGGTATTCTCTTCAGCTCAAAACTTTGAGAGTCTTCAGTATTCTGAGACAAATTTATCCTGGGGATAACTCAAATGAAGTGAGTGAAGTCACACCAGGGATTCCTTTGGCTCATTACTAACATCTTGTCTCCTACCAGCATACTCTGCATTGCTCAGCTGACACACTCTGGGGTATGATGAAGACAGAAAGGATCAGTTCAGCTTTCAGGATCTTCTATCTTCTCCTTGGAAAATTGTTTTTTTAAATTTTATTTTTAAAATAAGAGAAGTATAAGTGCTGTGGGCTGAAAAGAGTTTAGAAACCAAGCAATATCAAAGTCATAACAGAGGGAATTGCAGTGATCACTGGGAGATAACTTCCTCAAACTCATTCCTCCTGTCATGCCAGGTAGTTGAAATTTTGCAGTGTAATGCATTTTGTTAACGGGTCTAGGGATTCATGAGGCCTTCATGACCCTGTTGACTTGCCATAAAACATCCTATGGGCTTTTCCATATGCAGTATTTCTGGAAGAATCCTTTTCCTTGCTCAATTTCTAACTGAAATGTGTAAAGATGGATTGACATCAGTCATCATCTATGACATCAACAATCTCTGACAAGCTTGAAGAATTGATCCATTTGGCCTGAGAATTAATCTGGCATTGAAGTCTCAACACTGTCTACTCAAGGATGACCTCAGGGCACGTTTTGCAAAGAATCTTTATTAATTTAGATTTAGAAATCTCCAGAATAAATACAGTAGCTGTGTTTTATTATTCCATTCACACAAATACATAGAGGGGAAAAAAAGGAAATTAGAAAGTCTGAAATGTTTCCTTTTATTTTTTAATTAAAATATTTATGACCTTGTGATTACATTACATACGTGAACATGCATGTGTGTAGATGCATACAGACGTGGACATAGGCTCACAGAGAAATATGCACATCTTTCTCCCCGAGGAGGCATTTGTATCTCATTGTTTATAGGACATTGGCCTTAAAAATCATGGAGAATAGGTTAAACAAAATTCTCACTGTAAATCCATTAAAAAAAAAAATCTTAAGATGACAAAAGTGAAGTTAAATTTCCAGTTTATGGACAAGATAAGAAAATGCCAACATTACACAAAACTTTGCCAGTATGTCTGCCAAGACAACATAAACGTGGAGCCACATTGTACTATGTCAGATCAAATCTCTGGGGATCAAGGCTTGAAAAACAAAAACCCCAACTATATACTCATGCAGTTCTGGCTGACTACTTGTATCACCTCCAGGACTGACAGAGGATCATTAAAGTGGATGAGCAGTACACTCAGCTTCTTCTGGTTTTTGACCTCTGCAGCCCAAGAGCTCTGGAACGCCTTGTTTGTGTTGCTCTGGGACACAGTTCTGATGCGTTCTAAGAAACTCATTTATCTACAAGTCTATGTGTCTGCCTTATTATACGTATAAGCACAGTATGGGCTTGCCTAATCTCCTCTGTGAGCCTAAAATATTGTCTTTTATTTTTAGCACTCCCACAGATGTCACTGGAATTACTTGGATATACCTGAATGCCAAACTTGATCTTAAGTTCATAAAAGTTAATAGTATTAGTAGAATACTGTAATTAGGAGATCTCCTACACTTAGCAGGAACAGTAGGATTTATTAACTTTTGATTTCAACTCTGATATATGTACATGAGGTTATAATAAGCCTTTTTCATTCCACACTAAAAGAACCTGCACTGACTGGTTTTGCTCCAAATATTTCATATGATTTATAATAAAAGTTCTTTTTTCTTCTGTGAAAATGAATCCAGGGGACAATTGCTCTTTTCTTTTAAAAGTATTTCAAATGGTTTCAAATTTACTATCTGCGTGCATTGATTATATAGATTATATTAATCTTAAATAAGAATAGGAATACATCTAAATAGTACCTTTTTTTTGTACTTCTAGCTGTGTTATGACCCTGTAACCTTTCAGCTCTCATTGCTGGAATCAGAAACAGGAGACTGTTGTACGTTTTCTTTGGCTTCATGATAAGACATAACTGTTTTTGTTTCAGTCCATGTTGCTTTCACTGTCATGGAATTTGGCTTCAAAAATTAGCTTTGAAAAAAACATAACGTCTCAAATTGAAGAATACTGACTTAAAAAAAGGTGTGTATTATTCTGCCTGCATTTTTTGATATATTATATACTTATATGATATCCTAAATACTGAAAATTCTTCAGTCTTGGTTGAGTTAAACAGAAAACACCTTTTGACTCTTAGTGAAATGTCTGATAAATATTAATTTCTCTGTTTTTGTTGAAAAGCTGAAAATTGTCCACATTGCCTAAAATTTCTTCCCCTGCAAATGTTTGGTTCTGGGCCAATGAGATAATTACATGATCTTTCACTCTCCTCTGAAATAAAAAGTCTTCACATAAAACAAGACTATTATTAAGTGCACTGTGACTTACAAGATTCTTCAATGTACACTAAACATACCATGTCAAATCTTACTAAAATGGGGAAGCAAGCTGCAGTGCTGATGATGTTGAGATCCTCTCTAATCACCTGTGCTGAGATTAACTCATCTAAATTTTATCACCTCTAAGGCAGAAGTCTTGTTTTAGCTGATCATTACAGCTTCTGCTATTCTAAGAGCAGTGAGATGAGCCTGGTCCCTGCAGTGATATCAAAGGGCTGGAAAGGATTTAAAGGGTACTGAGGAGAGATATTATAGGGAAAGGTAGAGAGAATCAACAGCCAAGGAGAGTGGGATAACCCAAAGAGGATGAAAGGAGAAAAGGCAGAGTTCCTGTTCTGCCAGGGAAAGGAACATTGAGGGCACACTTCATTAAATACTTACATACTGTAAACAATAAATAAATGTAGGGTGAGAAGTGACTCCCAAGGACAGCTGTAGCTGGCTGGTTGCTTAGGAGATTTAGAAGTGCAAGCTATCTGAGAGAAAAACCCAGATAGCTCAGAGGAGGGGTTGAATTTCTTTACTAGTCTGTGTTTTTCCATGTAAAGACTAACAAAATTGAAATGATCACTAATACATTTACGAGACTTTCTCTTTCTGTGGAAGATGCATTTCTAGCTCATCAGAAGTCCCCTCTTCCTCAGGAGACCCATCATGATGATATGCTCCGAAGTGGGGTTTCCTTTTAATTTCTTCTAATTATTCATTTGCTCCATAATGTGGATGTTCCAAAGTTTTTTAACTTGTATTGCCTTTCTATAGACAGCTAATGCACCTCTCATGGAGGTGGCTTTTTCAGAGATCTACATGCATTTGAATACACAGTTTTGCTAAGACAAAGAATACAATTAGGAAGAAATTCCTTACCTTGAGGGCGTTGGAACAGTTTGCCCAGAGAAGCTGTGGATCCCCCAGCCTTGGAAGTGTTCAAGGCCAGGTTGGATGGGGCTTTGAACAAGTCCAGTGTAAGGTGTCCCCTCACATTTCAGAGGGGTTGCAACAACATGATTTTTAAAGTTCTTTCCAAACAAAACCATTCTAGGATTCTATGAAATTAAACACTGGCTGGTTTGACAGTTAGTGTTGGAAGATGGTCTCATGAGTGCGTTTTATAAATACTCATCATATTTCTTTAAATGTGTTTAGATTTATACCATATAATGTCCATCTTTGCTAAAATGTTAGAAAGTGTATTTTTGTATCCTCAGCACCCTATGGCATACAGGTGTTTGAATAAAATACCAATAGTAAGAACAACAAAAGCAACTTCCAGGACTTCGAAGTAACAAGACTCCATGAAATCTTCTTCAGTGGTTCTTCATCAAACATTTCTGCAGTTGGGATGTTTTGGGGCAGACGTAGGCTATGAAAACAGGTAGCTTCTTGATACAGAGGCCATCAGATCTCAGTTGCTTGGATGAGAGGGACAAAGGCATCTGTTCAATTAGATGTGTAAGTATAGAAATATATGAATAGACCAAACTTATTCAGAAATGGCCACTTCTGGCAAACTGGTAAATGCTGCAGCAATTTTTAGAATTAACAAACAGGAACAGAACAGCAGCTTAGCATGGAATTAATTATGATTATCTATAAAACCTCAAATTCCTTCTAATCTTCAGAAATTTTTAAAAACCAAGTAAGCATAAGGTTAAGACATCTGATTTCTCTAACATAACCCCCCTCAGAATTAGACATGGTGTTAATCATAGTTTGCTGAATTCTCATTTATATTTTAGGAGTAAATGAAGTATCTTTAACAAAAGGCTTAAAGAATTTCATGAAAGTGTGCTTTTCCAGATGTACAATATTGCTGGTTTGCTTTTATATGGCTGTCATGAGTTTTAAAGTAAATTTAACCTTAATTATGTTGAAAGTCTCTGTAGATTTTTTAAGTAGCTGCAAATCTTCAATGCTGAATATGAAGCAACAAATTTCCTATTAGAGAAACATATTGGTAATTTGTTAAACAAGTCACACCTGATTGCCAGTTGCACCTCATTGGTATGCTGTTAAGACAAGCCCCTTCACATTTAGTTATGTATTGTTTCAAACAACTTGCCAGCAAAGATTTTTCTTTGGATCTTGGGAAGCAATATTTTATATATACTCAAAACCAACAACATTTGAATGACAGTTATTTTCAGCTTGGAATTTTGACAAAGACTCTTAATTGTTATTCCCAGGCAAAAATCTTCATTAACAGGAAGTCTGGAGTATGAATATTTATTGATTACCTAAGGAGAGAATCCTTGAGAGGAAACGTTATTTTCTAAATAATGCAACCTATAAAAATTAGTCTGGGAATTCCTTAGTTTACCTTTAAAATACAAATGAAATTCCTACAGCTCTTGAAACCTGAACTGCTTCGAATCCTGACTTAACCACTGCTTTGCCACTGTCCTTTGTACCCAACCACCTGCCACACCTGGTCTTCATGATCCAAATCTTTTTCCCTGAAGACAAGGAAACCTGGTATTTTGAATACAAAGATAGTTCACAGAGTGATGGTTATGTTTGGGTGCAGCCAAAACAGGGTCACTCACATGGGCTCTTAAATTTAGTTCCCTCTTTTGACTTTTAGAAACCACTTCTTAATAGTGTTTCTTCCTTGTTTTTTGGTTTTTTTTCCATATAAATAAATAATAGCTGAATAAAGGAAACACCCTAGTTAAATAGAGTGAGAAAGTTTATGAAAATCAGAAAGCAAAGGACAAACCAAACAGAAGGAAGAAAAGAATAATATTTTCTCCCTTAGTTTATCCTATCTTATCACATCATGATCCAAAGCAATGGATACTTGTGGGGTATAGTTTCTTTCAAAGAAAGAGCCAACACATATACAGAGAATGAAACAAGTTCATTTGAGGGTGCCAGATTCTTTGCATGTAACTCAGTAGATGAATGCAGCACTGATTGAATCACACAGTTTTCAAACAAGATATTATTATTATTTCATTATTTTACACTGATCCTTTGTTTGCACTGTATTATTTAGACATTGAAACATGGTACAAGACTTCAACACTCCTGATCCGACCCAAATTCCAAACGCATGGAACAGGTAAAATTCTCATTTAATGAGAACAGAAAAAAGTTGACAAATAAATTTATTTATAGAACAGTTGAAATACCTCATGCAGAGTTGCAGTCCAATGACGCCTGTAGCTTCTCATTGTGCATTGTGCTTTAAAGAAAACGTCATGTGAATTTCTCTCTGCTGCTGTCCAATTATAGTGAAAACTGCTATATCAGGGTAAGAGTAAGAAAACAGAGCTGACAGCAGTGGGACTTGCTGTTGCCTGCATGTTGCACAGCTGTCTCTGCTGGCAAAACCACAGGTACTACATGCTCTTGCTTAAAGCCCTGCTTCAGATCAGATCACTGTTTAAACTTATATTAGTGATAAAACACAACTTTCTGTAGTTGCAAGGGAAAACTTGGACAGATAAATGTAGTTGCAAGCAGGTGCATGCAGGAGTCTGCAGGTCTGAAACAGCCCTGAGAGATGTATACAATACTGGAGTGCTAGTTCAGGACTCAATGTTTCATGAAGCTCAGCACCAGCCCAGCAGAAACAGGAAGATAAGAACACAGGAGGCTTACACTGACCTATGTTGCTTAATTTAAGCATAGGAAGCCTCCCAAACATTGCCTGCAGGAAGGACAGGATGGCGAGCTCTGCTCTCAGGGCTGGAAGGAGCCAAAGTGAACTCTTCACCTTTTGAAATGGAAGTAGACCTGCAGCCTGGCATGACTCGTGGATTGCCTTGGCTGCTCAGTAGGAACAATATTTGTTGGCAACACACTTCTACACACACTAAGTACTGCTGGTTTTCTAGCTAGGGAATTGCAGAATTATTTATTTTCCTGACCAAATGTTGAAAAGTAGGTATGTTCTGACTGATCTTTACATTTTTATCCTAATACCTCCAAATCCTGGTGACAGATGTCAGTCATTGTGTGAGTATTTGTTTTACTATGTGTCTAATTTTAAGGCTTGCTTTCAGGAATTAAACTATCTAAAGTAGATATGTAACTTTATATTCACGCTGATTAATATTTTGAGACTGTACCATTTACCAGTGCTGAAAATGCTTTTTCTGTGCAATGGATGGGTTATTGCAACACATTTGAGTCCATGCATCTGGCTGATGCTTTATTCCCAGTCATAGCTTCTCTTTGGCATTTGTCGTCTTGGTTGAGTGGGAAAATCCTTAGTAACTGATTGTTAGGGTTATATCTTATAGTGCAAAGAAATGGAGATTTCAATTTACCTCTCTGTACAAAGAAAATAAGCAATTTGACTGACATCATACAAGGGAGAAGACTGCCAGCTCTTGGAATCCATACTGTAGTTGTCCTTTGCAAATAGGCTTCAAAAAGCATTGTCTGTCATGGCCACAGAATACTGAAGACACTAAAACTGTCAACAGATTTGGTCCAGGGGCCTTGTTTGTGGTGGAAAAGATGTTTCTTCATCATCATTAAAAGTCTACTACATTTTTGATGAGGGAACTTTGAAAACAGTGTGTTAGCATCATATTTAGCTGTATGTAAATAGAACAAGTTGAAATTAAAAACTGAACATATGATTTCCAATTTGGGGTTTCACTAATTCCCTTCACAATCCATGAGAATAAAAGTGAGGAGTAGATTTTAGGATTGCACCATTTCATGAAGCTTTGCTTCAGAACTGTCACAGGTTATTAAGATCCAAAAGGTGGGTTCAGACTCCCTGGAATGAATTAGTTCTTGCCTTAAAAAGATAAGTCAGGTGACATTTGATGTTTCTGTGCCATCTACTGTGCTGGCAGCTGGATGGCAACTGCAGCAGCCATGCTGTCCTCCTAGCCCCTCTGCTGTGTTATCTTTCAGCTCCTGCCTTGCTGCTGTTTTCCCCAGTCTAACAGTCTAACATTTATGTAATTCACATTGGAAGTATCTGACTGTTCTTTCTCTATCAAAATACAACCATTGGATACATAATAGCAGAGAAGCAAATAATTTTTTTTTTCTTTTGGTGTTTAAAACATTTTGCTTCCAGCAGCACAGTATTTGGAGGAACAAAAGAGATATCAAGCAGAGATGACCTGGATGGGGAGGGAATTGAATGGGTTGAAAGATAAATGACAATATGCTCAAGGGTTATGAGAGCCATCTAGCGATAAATACACCAGGAGTGAAAAAGGTCACTCTGAATAAGTGAGTGCAAAAAGTAATCAAGCATTAGAAAGAGGGACATGCCATGTGTAAAGAATGAGGTACTGGAGTTAAGAGTATAAATACTGATAAGGAAAAGAAAGTAGGAGAATGAAAGCAGATTGCCCAAGAGCTTTCAAAAGTTGCACAATAAAATTGGCTTCAAGAACACCAGGACAAAGAGGTTGGTCAGAGCTGCTGAAAAAGGCAAGGACTGCCACAAGGGAGGCAGATGCCTCGGTCCAGCCAAGGAGCAGCCAGGCAAGTCAGAGCTGGAGTGTGGAGGTGAGTGGGCACAGCACAGCCTTTCTTGGGAAGCTGTTGTGCCCGAAGGCAGCCCCCACAGCTTTGGGGCTGCTCTAACAGAGAAGAGCAATGGCTGCAAATGGGGCTGAGGCCAGGGGCACAGCACAGATGTGTCCTTGGCAGCCCTTTGCTTGCCATGCTGCACTGCCATCAGGAAAGGCAGAAGCTGTGTGCCTGCAGGAATTGCTTCAGGCTGATCATGCTTGTTCTGCAGTCAGATTCTGCACAAAGCCTCTGTCTGGCATTCAGGGAAGATCTACCCTGACATGCAGCAATGATAGCTTGCTGGGAATGTTTTTTACTGCTCTGAGGCTGAATCATATGCAGAGCCTAGTCATTTCAACACCCACCTGGTTTACTTTAACACAAGACCTATTTCTATAAATTTTACAAGTCTTCCATATGGCATATACAGGAGATTAATTTTGGACCCCTACTGCATGTTTACGTCTTGATTCTGGGCACTTTAATAATGTAGTTAAAGATGGAAAAAATCTCAGGAAAAAAATCCCTGTGTTTCCTGCCAGTTTGTCTGACTAGTTCTTATCAGCCTGTCTCCTGGGCTGTAAGAGAGCTGTGGGCTTGAAGATTTTCATCTCTGCATGTCATGGACAGCCCACAGGGTCAGGACACAGAAATGGCAGCTATAATGCCAACATTAAGCCAAGCAAGATCAATGCATCAGAAACCTGATCTCACCTAAGGGAGGGTATGCTATACAGAGGGACTTGGACAAGCTTGAGAAGTAAGCTTGTGAGAACCTCATGAGTTTCAACAAGGCCAAGTACACGGTGCTGCACCTGGGTTGGGGCAAATTCCATTATCAATACAGACTGAGAGACGAACAGATGGAGCAAGCCCTGATAAGAAGGACTTGGAGGTGCTCATTGATGGATGGAGGGATGGATGAAAAGCTGCACATGAGCTGACAATGAGTACTTGCAGCTCAGAAGGACAACCACATCCTTCCCTGCATTAAAAGCAGTGTGGCCAGCAGGTAAAGGGAGGTGTTTCTGCCCCTCTACTTTCATGAGACCAGCTGGGGTCTGGCACTCAGCTCTGAGGCCCTCAGCACATGAAAGAAGAACCATTTCAAGAGGAAGGCCACAAAAATGATCAGAGAGATGGAGCACCTCTTGTGTAAGGACAGGCTAAGAGAGTCGGGATTGTTCAACCTGGATAAGGGAAGGCTCCAGGGAAACCTCACTCTGGCCTTTCAATGTTTAAAGGGGGACCCTTATAAGAAAGATGGTGACAAATATTTTAGCAGGGTTTTTATGACAGGGCAAGTGGTAATGGTTTAAAATTAAAATAGAGTAGGTTTTGACTAGATATAAGAAAGAATTTTTTTTTATTATGAGAGTGGCAAAACATTCTAACAGACTCTTCAGAGAGGTGGTAGATGCCCTGTCACTGGAAACATTTAAGATCAGGCTGGATGTGGTGCTGGTTGAAGAAGTCCCTGATCATTTTATGGAATTGGACTAGATAACCTTTAAAGATCCCTTCCAACATAAACTGTTCTATGCTTCTGTGAATGTATGAAACCAAGGATTTGCCTGACCATTCAGATAGACCTGACTGGCATAGAGCTCTTGATAGTAAAGTTCTCCAGCTCTCTTCCTCTTCCTTATATGAGGACTGCAGCCATAGTAATTGTATGGGACATATAAGAAGCTTGATTAATGCCTGATGAATAATACAAGAAAAGGGTGATGGAAAATATATTGGTGTGCAAAACCGCCCCAAAAGCTGAGTTAAAGTGGTGACTGGGAGGGAATAGGGGGAATTCTGCATAAGATAATTTCATTTTGGCATTTTGAGGGCTGAGTAATTCCTGAAACACTTGAAAGGTTTATCATGGAATTCTATAGTGTTTCCATACTTGTAGGGAGCCCTTGGTTCCCATCACTTACTCTGATGTTGCTTAGGTGTAACTCCCCACAACTTCATCAGCAGAGAATTGAAATCTGCATC
The DNA here is from genome assembly GCA_013399915.1 of Illadopsis cleaveri. Classification (NCBI taxonomy): domain Eukaryota; kingdom Metazoa; phylum Chordata; class Aves; order Passeriformes; family Timaliidae; genus Illadopsis; species Illadopsis cleaveri. The sequence continues at coordinate 1,681,195 of VXBB01004271.1, forward strand.
ACCAGTTGTGGAACTGTCCTGGGGATACGAGTGAGAGGCACAGGGTACAAGGATTGGGATTTTAGCATGTGCACCACTAGAGAATTTTAATCGCTTGCCACAAGGAAGGGAGAAGACCTACAGAGAAGTGCTGCTTTTGCCTTTTTTCTCCAGAAATACCTTCTCTTTCTCTTTGCTAATGAGAAAAAGACAAACTTTGGGGTTTTGTGTGTTTATTTGTAAGACCCTTCCCATCTGCTTTTTTCCAGAGTTATTTAGTATGGTTTTAATGTGAGACAATCACTGAAATGACATTTAAATTGAGATATTCCCTGCTTATTTCAAAGGAAAGCTAAGCATAAAGAGGGAACAATCCAATACAGAATTTCTTTCATGATTGATCTCTACTTGTAAGGAGATATTCTGCATTTCTCCCATAAGGAGGAACCCAAACCTTCATATACTCTTAAGTGAGCTCAAGGCTTGTTTTGAAAAGATTAAGATGTACTGTACTGGGAACAGCCAAAAAGAAACATGGTAAAGAAAGCTTCATAGCAATGTGTAACAGGGATTACTGGAGGTTATTTGTGATTGATTATAATGAAGATAGGAATAAAAATTAAGAAAATGTCCAGTATGTGATACCCAAAATAAAATTAGAATCAATAGTATTCCTGCTTGTTCTGGCCTTGCTGGGGGATTTAGCTGACTCTCATCTTTATTGTTTCTGCTTGGAAGCTGAGGAAGTCTTTTTATGCCCATGAGATGTATGCCCAGTGTCCTGGGGCATGGCCCAACACACCCAGCAACAGAGAGTTATCAAAGAGATGTGTGTCTCTCCACCATGGAAGAGTAAGTATGTAAAAAAGGTTCCATGTCCACAGTGAATCAGTGGCTTTTAAGTGCTGCCTTGCTTTGAAAGCTTAGACATCACAGTTCATCACATCTGTAGTTCTGTAAATAATGGGTGGCTTGATCCTAGGCCCAAAAGTCCTGCACTGGCCACAAGAGATGGATGGGCTGTCTTCTGGCAGGGATCCCAGCACCCAGGTTGCCTGGCAAATGAGTCACTCATTGCTTCACATATGAGACTATGTGTATGTACACAGAAGGCAGCATTTTCCATCCCCACAAAGTGAAGGGGAATTTGCAAGGACTGTGTTCCAGAATTTTGTTCATGCTCTTCCTCAAGGCATTAGAGGGGACAGACCTGCCCCACCTTGTTCAGATTGAACAAACTCTATCTGACACAGCAGCTGGACAAACTCTAAATTTACTTCCTAGGTAATAAGAACACAGGTCCTATCACAGCTGAGCCCCATATCCCACTCACGTGTGATGATGTATCACAAGGTTGTGTCCCCAAAAGCTGTGCAGAGATAATTGTTTTCTGTCTTTAACCATTTTTAGGAGTTTTGTTCTTATCCTTTCAGCTTTAATGGCATGCCTCTTTCCTGTAGTCTGGATAATCAATGCTGCAGTGTTTATAATCAACACTGAGTGATTTTTCATGAAGTAAAACACAAAGAGTGGCCTTGCTGAGTAGGCAACCTGATTTGTATTTGATTTGTATTTTATTCTTAACCATTTATTTCTAACTTGACCCTCTTTTCTCTCTGCAACTATCAGGCTTTCAGTATAAATGATAGAGCAGAGGTACACACTGGCTTGCTTCATATTAGGCTATATTCATGGTTGCTGATGTTTCATAAATCACTACGTGAATTTTGGTAGAGGTCTGCAGATCTTACATTGGTTCTGCAAACACGTGTGTAGAGAAAGAAGTTGTATGTGTATAGTTCTGTGGATAAGGAGATTCATAGGAAGCATTTCTTACCCTATGCAGAACTTTTCCCTGCTGGCTGTCTTCAGGTCTAGCATTAACATCATGTCACAAGCAAATGTCAAAGATGTTTTATCAGGTTATTTCATTTTGATTTTGCCATTAATATGCACCTACATTGTTTCCTCTTCTTTGTCCTTCCTCTCCAGTTATTAAAACACTTTAATATTCCCTATGGATCTTCTTTATTCAGCCTATACATATTTAATACAAGCAGCTCCTCTGAGGGAAGCAGTCCTTCTATCAGCACCTTTACTGAAACAAGCTTATGTCTTCCTTGAATGCAAAGTGGAGGAATACACTTGGAAAACAAATGACCTTAGAGAAAAAGCATCAAGTGAACATCACAAACTCCTCAATTCCTAATTTCTAAAAATGACGCTCATATACTAAAAGAGCCATTATGCATCAGTATGTGTTGTCTTACAGGAGTGAGGTGTCACATGGCAAAAGCATATGTGAAATGAGAACAAATTGTTGCTCCCAAAACAAATGACGTTTATTATCTAAAAGAAATATCTGGGCAGTAAGATGGAGTTGGAGGCAGTGCTGAATTGAAAACATAATCTTGGCTTTGGTTCTTCAGCCGTCTCTGTTGGAGATAGATTCTCTGGCCAGTCATGGGCTAAGGTCCTTCAAAAAATATTTGAGGAAAGAGTGGATGAAAGCATTTCAATCAAGACTCTTTGGTCTTAAGAATTATTTTAAGCTTCTTAGTTGTGTCTAACTTCCACCTTCCAAGGTTAATTTTCATCAGGGTCATGCCTTTCAGATTTTTCACTCCTCTTTTTCAGTACCTGCAGGATGAAATATTCTTCTCATGAATGACACATTTTCAAGCAAATTTCTATTTTGCTGCTCTGTGCTCGAGCACTGAGTTGCAAAATATTCTTGTCCTTCATGACTGTATAACATTATGTGAAAATTAAACCAATGTAGCTTTTTCTCCTTTAGGTCATGCATGTTGATATTCATCTAGATTGGATCTAAGGCAGAACTCTCTTGGAGAAAAATCACCTCCTCTGTCTTTAGGTAGATCTTTCTTCCTGGCACAGAAAAGGATTCAGGGATGGGTACACAGCTGACTTTTCTCTGTCACAGTGATGACTGGCTCTCCAGTGAAAGCGTCTCCCCATTCTCATTGTTCTATGAGAATGAGGTATTTTTAGCTCACTTTGCAGACACCAATTGGCAGTGACATTCTGCCCTTTTCGAAAAGTAAATTCAGTCACTGAAAATGTAAGTTCCAGTCCTGCCAACAGATATGTGTGGATAGTCTGTGCCTCTTTGCTGATCCATATTGATTAGGGATAAGGCTCTGTCTCTGCAGATAGCTTTGAAGGTTCAAGGTCTCTGTTGTGGCAACATGAGCAGTTGCTGAGAGCCTGTACATAAAAGAAAACTGGGAGATGAAGTGGAAAATCTTGTCTCTGACCTCCCCCGACAGCATGGGAGGAAAGAATGTCAACTTGGGCATTTTTCGGCTTTAACTATGAGTAGCTTCAGTGGAGTTAATGATAACTAGTGTTTCTGTAGACAGCTAATCTGTTCTTCTGATCCTCCCAAGGCGCCCTGTCCCCTTTCCCCTTTTTATTAAAAAATGAACTCAGTCAAGGCAGAATTTTAATCTTTTGTGACCTGCAGTTTTCATAAAGAGCTGGTTGGACAGGAGCAATCATAAAGTTTCTGTATCTGATGGCATTGTTTGGAAGCATTTGTTGTGCTTCCCACTTGAGGTTCAGCTGATAAGCACAGTTCAAGGAATAAAAAAAGCATTGTTGATTGTCAACAGGCCTAACAAAACCAGATTGTGTTCTGATGGTATTTTAACAGAGATACTCTTTTAAAAAATGTGCAAAGTTGACTGTGCTGTTTTGGATAGACATTTTCTAAGTGCAAAAATGCAATGGAAACAATAAAAGACATTAAAATCTTTAAGATGAAAGAGATTAGACAGATTTTTTTTTCTGTCCAATCCATTAAGTTGTCTCAGGGATGGATTATGTGCTGTAATTATCACCATAAATGCACCTGATTAAAAAATTTACATAATTAGTGTGTTAGTAAGTAGCTTTGAAAAGAAGTGCTACATATATTTGTGTGTGTGTGTGTGTATATATAGTCAAAAAGATCATGCACATAAATATGCAAATTATATATCTAGTCAAAGAAAGGCACCTAGTAACCAGGGCTTTTCTTCTGTCATAATTCAAAGACCACTAGCTGAAAAATAAGAAGCTGGAAATTTTTAGGAGATTTCAAAGTGTTTTATAATACAGTAGAGTGGTAGGCCACCAACTTCCAAGAGCNTCCTCTCCTCTCCTCTCCTCTCCTCTCCTCTCTCTAAACAATGCTAGAGAATAGTGTTAGGAAAAAAGAAATATTTATTGACTTTGTAATGGGATTAAGGAAAATTGGAAGAGAGTATCATTAACCCAAGGGATAAATGTTATATATGCAATCACTGCTATCCAAACCGTTGTTCATCTGGAAAACCAATTTAAGTTAAGCCTTTTTTAATTGCTTCTCTGTGTACATT
>VXBB01004271.1:1691722-1731712 GCA_013399915.1 Illadopsis cleaveri
AAAAAAAAAAGAGAGAGATGAAGGGAATAAAGGGAATATTAAAGTGAAATAAGTCATAGAGCAGAAGGAATACAACCGGATAATCCCATTTTCCCCAGACATCTCTAGGGAAATAGCAAAATGGCAAATATTATGTAAGAGACTTGAGCCCTTCTAATAAGGGTGCCTGCCTTCTTTCAAGGATAAATTGAATTAGCATGTCTAAACTTGGAAAAGGAGTTAATGAAGGAAACTAAAAAATGGCACAAAGGACAGAAAAAAAGCAAACATTGAAAAAATTGATTTTGGTTTCTCACAGTTTCGCTGTCTTATAATGCTTGCATAATTTGAGCCTATCTGGGGAAGTTTTTTGCCTTTTTACCACAGGATGTTGTGGATGTTAAAAGTACAAGTGGCTGCAAAAGGCAATTCATGGAATTAATGGCAAATAAAAAGATCCTTACAGGATGTTAAACACAGAGGAAAATACAATAACTGGCTTAGGATACTAAGATTTCTGACAGCTGAGAGGATACATTAAGGAGAGTATCTGGGTGTGCTTGTGCTTTTTCTATCTTCTTTCCCTTATTCCTTAATGCCAAGTTTTGATCTGAATACACTTTTTGTCCTTCATCTGCAGCATTGCTAAAAGCAAATTCTGTGGTTAAAGGAAGGGAGTAAAAGGTTCTAGCTGATGCCTGTCAATTAATGTGTTGAAGTCTTTTCCTGCTTCCGTTACATCCACAAAGTAATGATTTCAGAGGAGTTGGTGTCAATTCACTGAAGTTCCAGTAGCAACAAGCAAAGCAAGAGGAATTACCTAAATTTATCTTAATCCTCCTTATTAGGGTCCTTCTCCTATGTGTGAAAAAAGCTCTGAAAAATTTTAATAGTGGAGCAAAACCAGTCATTTAATAATTATGTCAAAGTTTAATTTATCAGCACTTACCAATTGGGGGGTGGGGGGAGGAGTGGCAGGGGTGGTTTAACCTGCTTAGAACTTATTTGTGCCTTTCAAAAAGCACGTGTTTGAGTGAAAAATACCTACCACCCTAAAACTGTCCAGACAGTTTCAAGTTTACTTTTCCAAAATGATTCAATTTACATCAGTCGCTTTTCAACTCTATCTGTATATTAAAATGTAATACTCATGGCTGAATGAAATAAAGTCTTGATTTTACAGCTGAATATTTGATATTGGGGGTTTCCTATTGTTGCATTACCTTACTCTTTTCAGATTGCTAGATTCACCTGGATAGAATATCTCTTTTTTTTAATATTCAAATAAATGCAAAATGTCTCCATTTAGTCTTCTCATTAATATTTAAAATATAATTTTCTTTAACAATTAATATGAGCTTTTTTGATGTTGTGGATATGGAAGACAGATGTAAAACAGCTATAGGATGACTCTCTTTGGTCCCGTTTCTTCACTTTGGCAGCAACAAACTTGGTACAGTTTTAAAATCTTTCTAGTATCTGGTCTACCTTCAGGAACTTTTCCAGATGTTTACTCCCTTGTTGTGTCTCTGCTTCACCTCCAGCCCACTCCACTGGCCCACACAGGAGCCACAGGACTGGCTCATATCAGCTCTGCAAACAGCAGAGGAGGATGATATAACACTTTTACTCTCACTACATGCGTATGGCAGCCTGAAGGAAAGTGGGAGGTTACTGTTTACTGTAGGAACTTCCAAAGGAACTACTGAAAAGCTAAGCCAGTTTATCTGCTTGAGGAACCCTGGCTCAAGAGTCTTCCCTTGGGAAGAGGACCCAAGTCAGCCAGGTGCAGAGGTTCTGAGTGATGGGGAGGGACATGTTGCTGCAGGCAGGGAGTGACTGTGGTGTGCATTGGTTCTGTCTGGTGCCAGGCGTAGGTGCTGTGACTCATGCAGGCACTGCATCACTGCCATTGATGCTATCAATCTGCTTGTCTCCCAGCTGTTCCCTAGCTGTGCTGCAGTGTAAATCCTTCTGGCAGAGCTTCAAGCAAGGTAATTTTGTATGCAGAGGCAGTAACAGAGCTCCATGTAATGCCCTAATCCTTTTTTATATGGGGCGGGTTTTTGTTTGAGAGTTTTTGGTAGTTTGTTGTTTGGTTGTTCGCTTGGCTTTTTTGGATTTGGGCCTTTTTAATTGTTTGGTTTGGTTTAGGTTATAGTCTGCAAAGTGCTCATAAATGCCTGTCTGCTGTTGTATTGCACAGGTACACTAGGCAGGTGCCTAGAGAGAGGCTGATGAAGAAACTACAGTGTTACCACGTAGGACGTTGCTAAATTGCTTCCCCCATTAACTAGTGACATTTGAGTTAAACTAATGAGAAGCATGTCTGCTGCAGTGCAGTATACATTTATTCTTGGAGTCTGCTTTCTTCAGCTTATTTACTGTTTTACCAACACTCTTAGTCACCATTACAGCTGATTAATGATGCCTTTCATTAAAGGGGAACTATTACGGACAGTCTTATTTGATCTACTTTGAAACTTTTCTATTTGTGATCATCCTCTTCTGTCCCTCCTTTCTCCTCCTTCTCATCTTTTCTCAGAAATGATAAGTGAGGCAAGAGATAATGCCTTCACAGCCTTTGATCAACTGCTGTACATATGGCATGTGATGAAAATCAGACAAAAAGCAAAGTGATATTCTTGATAAAACATGTACTTCTACATTAATAAATTGCCATCATCTAAATTGCCATAAAATCCTCAGCTAGACTGATATAATCCTAATGCCTTTTGCACAGTAGTCAGGTTTTAAAGTACAAAACTACATCTCTTCTCTGATATAATCTGTACTTTATCAGAACTTGCTGTATAAGGGATGACCTCAGGATTTCTACAGCTGGGATATTCAGCTGCTTGCTTTAGGCTTATCTGACCTTGCCTGTTTTATAAGTAGGTCTCTGAAAGGAGTTTTCAGTAATATTAGAGGTGCAAAACACTCAGTTCTGATTTTCCTTTTCAGACAAAAACCCATGCATGCCTGTTCTGAGAATTCTATCCAAGATTCTGGATAGACCCATAGATCTACTGGATGGGAAGGAGTGGCTGTGCCCCCATCAGAGTATGTCTTTTTGAAACCAATTTACACCATTTGATTTTCTATACAGATATCTCATTTTGTACAATGAAAATAAAAGGTGTATTTTGGGGATTATTTCCCATTTGTAGAAGTACCTGCAGTCCTTGGAGGAGTCCTTCTCAAAACATTCCTTGTGAGTGGCAGGAATTCCTGGAAAGCAAAGTCAAGACACCTTCTGGGGCTTTAGCATTACCCTCTCTCTGATATGCCAGTATGCAGAGGGCATGATTTATCCAAACCTCTATCCACTGGAAGTCACAGAAGGGCTCTGTCTGATTAGGAACAAGCAGCAGAGACCATACAACAGAAAGAAAAGCATATTTTCAAGAGAATGTGTAGATCAATTACGTCTTATTCATATGTCTTTTTTCATAAAGAACATATGATCCAGCTCATAAATGCCCTAAAAATATTCAGCCTACTGCAAAGACAGCATCTTAACAATGTGCTAGAGATGAGGTAATGAGGAATGCCTCTCTTTTCTCATAGGTTTCAAGTTACAAATATTTTTTATACTGTGATTCATCAGCTATGTTTGTCTTGCAATTTGTCTACTCAATTTGCTGCTATTCATCTTTCTTCCTTCTGCCATGCTGCCTCCTTATATTTTTGAGCAATATCTTTCTCCTTCTAGGTTTGATTTCCTATCACCCCAAATAGAGGGAAATAAAGGTTTAGCAACATGTCAAGGGGGTATCTGGATTGAGGAAAAAATGAGAAAGGTAAAAAAGCGCCAAGGTTTCCATAGATGTGAGATCTTGACTGACCAATTTTGTTCCATGGCAGGAGGCAGCCTCTTAGGCCAAATATTTTTGAATGCCTCTTTGCAGTGGTGCCACACAGATAGAGACAAAATCTCATGTGGAACCATTATCTGATTTATTTCTCTGTACCAGCCACTGCTTTACTTTAAACCTTTAGGAAACTGTGCCTGTAGCACATTTTCCCAATTCTCTAAGCATTTCATGTCTTTGTCCAATACTGGGGATGTGGCTGTGCACTCATGACCCAGAGGTGCTCAACAAATGTTTTCTGGAAGTTATTCAGTAATACATAGGTATAGTGCATTTTTTGTTTGAAAAAGGAAAGCTTTTTAGCCCTGGAATTGAAACTACAATTGAAGCTATTGTACCTGTGAGCAGCTTCTCGAATATGACAGAGTAGAGTGTATGAGGAATAGAAGTACAGTGAATGGCTTCTCAAGGACAAGAGGTGTTTGCAGTCTTTCTCACACATAAATACTATTTCTATTCCCCACCAGAACAAACTGGGTGATTACTAAGTGTGGAACATGAGAAATCAAACCAAGATGGTGTTATGGAACCCAGTGGACTATGGTATTAGAAATGTGCTTTACTTAAACAGCTCTGAATTTTTATTACCTTTAGTCAGAGAAAAACACAACATGATTCAAAGAGGTTTTTTGTGATGTCCAAAATGTATTTTTAAGCTTAGTTCTTTGAGAATGTTCCCAATTCCACAACTCCTGGGTGTTTTGTTTATACTATTTCCCTGATCATTACAATGCCTTAAAGCATTACAGTCTCTCAGAGACATGGAATTTGCAAAGTGTGTTATAATCACAGTAAAGGCAAGACAAATTTCTGTGAAAATACGGGGTTTTAGTTCAGTATATTAGCACAAGATCAATAAGCAGTACATTGATGAACATTCAGTGTGCACTGAGGTGAAAGGAGTAAGACACACATTTAAAACAAATGCTGCAGCTGAGAAATTTTCAACAAATCATTTGTGTACTGGTAGTGGTTTACCTCAGGTGCCCTTTACATTCTATGAGGACAAACTGTACTGCAAATATCAGCATTTGCCTTTGCTTAACAGTGGGAGTGAGCACAGATTTAAAACTGAAAAAGACAAAACATATCAGGGACACCTCATTCACAATCACTTCAAATCACCTTGTAGTGTTGAGATGGTATATTGCTCTCCAAACTGTCATTTCCCTGGCTAACCCAGTCTTCAGAATTTCTTATATTCATTGCATAAAGCCCATTATACATTACATGCAATTATGCTCAGGTCTTTTCTCAGAGATTTATCCTTCCACTTTTTAAGCACAAGTTGTGGCTTTGAACACCACCCTATGTGCTCAGTGCCTGATTATTAAGGGAATTACACAGGACTTGCTAAAACAGCTAGTGGTAGTGACAACTTGAATTTAACCTTAACACAACCTTGTTAATGGTGGGGCCAATGCCTCAATATAAATATCTACTTGTATGCTCTGATTGTGGTTTATTTTGCTGCAGAGAACCTTGTCAAGCACAAGAGTTGCTGGCTGTAGATCAATAGCTGCGTGAGCTTAGTCTGCTCTCCTGGTTGTCGCCCTAAGTTTTCTTGCCTTGTGAGTGTTTGCAATTTTGTAGTGGAGATTCTTACCCAGTTTCTGTAAACTATGTATATATTTGGAATATCTACTTTGTTTACATATTTCTCCTCTGGGAGGAGAAATATGATTGATGGTGATGTTCACCTACGAGGTCAGAGAGGTGGGAACCTGTGTAGCCAATCTTTTGCCTTCTGTACAAAGTGTATATAAATGAAGTCAGAAAAATTAAAGTAGGATTTTCCTGTCTGACTTTCTGATGTCTGCCTCTTCCTTTGTGTGTCTGAAAGTGTGACGCCTGGTCTTTTCTGGGTCATTTGTTTTGCACCAAAGTCTGCTGTAAGTGGCATGTGTTTGGCCAGTGAAGGTCCCACACATCTCTTTGAATTGGCTGGCATTTGGATGGGAAAATTCTTTACTGTCTTTGGAAGTTCTTACAAGTATCTCATATTAGCTATAAATGGCAAATTTAAAAATATTAAAAAGAAAGTCGAGGAATCAGTTCTGGTTGTAAACTGGAGATGTACAAATAAAGTTTATGCAGGGTTTCAGATTAAATGATAAAGCATAAAGCTAAATATTTTTTGTTTTTAAACTTTTATCCTCGTCTTTTTTATTAGTGTATCAAAATGGAATGGGTAGCATTTAATCATTTTTGTCTGTGGGAAAAATCTGCATCTTTCCCTCACACTTCTTTCTCTATCTTCCCACATTCTCTTCTTTTTGGAAATTGTCATGCTCCAGGTATATTTGTGGGCACTGTAATAAAGTCCAATAATACATTTAAAAATATTATACTTCTGGAAAATTTTAAACTGTAAACAGTTCCAAAAGTTAGGCAAAAAAAAATGAAATAGATTTTAATCTAAATCATCATAGATATCACTTCTGCTATTAAAAAGTTTCATAAAAGAATAAGAAAAAGGGGAAAGTGTATGAAAGGGGAGTTATTTCTGTTATTATTTCAGAATTTAATATTACTATTTGTTTGTATTATGTTAAGAAAAACAGAGGGGAAATCGTGATTAAAAATTCATTTTAATTTTAGATGCCTTCCCTCAAAATCATGAGAAGTGTCTCTGCATCTGGCTTCAGAATTTAAATACCTCTGCACACGACGGATGCTGCAGGAAGTGATTCATGCTACTTGTTAAGGATGCAGTGAGTCTGCCTTGAGAGGTGCCCATATATCTCCTGCCAATGGAAGGAGAGTAGTCTAGAAAACAAGTTTAAGCAATATTGTTTAGAGGGCTGAAGTCAGAAGTGGTGCTTCCACTTCTCTTTTCTTTTGAAATTTGCAGTGGGCAGTCCCATGCATTTGTAGGTACCCAGATCACTGTGATGATCTGTCCTGAAGTCCCTAGACTGCAAATCCTTGAGGCATGAAGAATTTATATGTGTGTGTGTGTTTGTTTAAAGCACTGAGCATAATAAAACCGTGATTGAGGGGATAGCACAAAACCGTTACACCATCTTCAAGGGTTATTGTTTTGTATTTTTTTGCACACAGCCTTTTGTAAAAATTATAAAGCTGCCAAGCCCATTAAACTGGAGCATCCTGGACAGCTACTAAGATAATATTAAATAATTTCTAGGTGTCCATGGGATGTTTTTATAAACATTAGATAAGACAGAGCACAAAATAGCCAGGCATTTTTGAAGCTGAAAACAATAAATATGTGGTATTTATTTATGATGGTTCACATTTAATATTAAAATCCAGGTAGTGATCCTGACTTTGGAAGGCTACATTACTAGAGATTGATCTACAGTTATGAAGCACATGATTAAATGAGGGCTGCACCAGGCCAGTAACTCCTGAGCCTATCTGTTCTTTCTCCCCAATGGGATATCTACATTCTTGTTTTCTTTCTGACCCTTTGAAAAAAAAAAGAAAAAAAAAGGTTACAGATCATAGTAACACACTCTTCATGATATTTCATGAGTCTGATAGAATTTCTGGATTGGAGGTTGTAGTTAGTTAGCTTTCAGACGACTTTGTAGTGACTGCTTTGAGTTTATACTTTTCTCAGAAGAGTGTCATTAATGTATCCATACTGTTAAAGCAGTTCCAATTGGTGACTCCAGTAAAGAAACAACATTCTGTGAGTGACAAAAAATTTTAAAAAGTTTGATCTTTACCACATTAACTCCTTGGTTACATTGGAAAGCATTGGTAGCTCTACAACATAATTCACATTTCCTGGGACTGGAGGGTAGTAGGACAGCCTAGGTTGGAAGGAACCACAGGAGGTCTGCAGTGCAACCTCCTGCCCAAAATCTGGGCAGCTGTGAGATCAGTCAAATCTTCATAGTCTCCAGGGGTGGGAGTTGCACACCCTCTCTGGACAGCCTGCTCCACTGCCTGGCTGTCTTCTTGGGACAAAAATTTAATCTTTTTATATTATTCCAGTCATATTTATCAGCTACCTCTTCTGCAGCTTGAACACACTTGGTCTAAAATTCTTGGTGAAACAATTTCTTGGAAAATAATATACAGAAGCACTAGGACACTTTGAATTGCATAGCCATATAAATCAAAGCTGTCAAGAAAAAGAATTGTGATTGAAAGCATTTTGTTCAAGAGTTCCTATCATTGAAAGAGACCAGAGTAAAATCTTGAATTTATATCTATATCTATCTCTCTCCCTCTCTCTCTCTCTCTCTATATTTATGTATATATATGAACATGTGCTTTTTTTCCTATGGCATATCAGTTTTAAACATTACCAGATATGACATTTATACAAACCCACTACTAAGAATGAAAAAAAATAATACAAAATCATAACTGTATAATGAGGAGGCAAAAAATCTGTATTTTGAAAAAAATGCTTTATCTTGCAACTGAAATCAACATTTTTCGAAATATAATTTTCAAGGTAAGAAGCTTATTGTTATAGCAATGTCTCCAAAGCATTCATTTCTATTGACAACAGAAAAAAAAAATCCAAATTTCCCTTAAAACAGACCCCCAATTTTACCAGATCTTAATCTAAATTCTACCGGCTGATGCTTTCAAAATGGTTTATGTGGAAGATTGAAGTAACCAATAGAAAGAACCTCAGTTTTCCTGCAAAGTACCATGAATGTTACTGATCTTGATCTCCATCCTATCCTGAGACAAAATTTCACCCTATACCTTTTACTAGTTTTGTCAATTAAGGATACTGAAAATTATCTTCTTAGCATTATTTATATTCCCTTTTTGTTTTATAATCACAGTCATAAGTTTTACACGATTGTTTGACAGGAAGTTTACATATGTACCAAATGTATTTCTGCTCTTTAAGAGTGCAAAAAATACAGTAAACTGTTCAGCTGTGGTACAAGACAGATAAAGCTAAAGGTCTCGGATCAAATCCTCAGCAGGCGAAAAATAAATGACATTTCATTGACTTCAATGGAGGTACTCCTGTATGTGCCAGTGAGGATCAGGAATATGAAAGAAAGCATTACAAGGGCCATGAAGAAAACAAAAGCATTGAAATATTCTAATATACTGTGATTGTGTGTGGATCCCCAGAGAGGTGCATTCTAGAAATAGACCAGGAACTGCAATTACAGTGTGGATAAAGAAAGACAATGAAACCATCTCATTTTAGATTCATAGGGTCAGAAAAAAGAAATTGCCTGACATATTCTCCCACTTTGGAAACCACATATGTTAACAAGGGAGGGAGAGCGCAGAACCTAGAGCAGAAGAATTTGTTGCATCACATTTAAAAGCTTTTAGAAAGGAGTATTTTTGTGTGCTTAAGGAAACAACAATACTGAGTTAATTCTGCAAATGGGGTTAGCCAGAAATTTGAAGAGCTGAGGTGAAACCTGAAGTGAAGCTGAATATTTACAACTTCACTCTGTCCTAATCCTAATGCTGCAGCATGAATACATTTTCATAATCTTCGTGCTTGTGAGTCATCCTGGTGTCCTTTGCTGCACAAATTCACACTGGGCTATGTAATTATTTTTAGAAAATAGGAACTTTGTCATCTTTGCCCTGCAGAGGGATCGGGTGATGCCATTGGATCCCCATTGCTTTCCTGAACTTGTGACAATGAGGAACAAGTTCACACCAGTGATTATTCATGAGCTTTGTCATAATCAGGATGTGTATATGTAGATACAGAGCTACTGGGAACATTTTCAATTAGAGCTCTGTGTGATTAGGAGTAGTGATGCTTGCTTCAAGCTTTACCAGCTGATGAAAATAACCTTCCAAACATGGTATCTCAGTCCTGAAATGCCGGAGGGGCTTTCCATCCTGAAAGAAGAATCTGGCAAAGGGAGAGAAATAGTGCACATGATTGAATGCTTTCTTTCCACACATAAAAGCGTGGGCCTGACAAAAAGTATTTGGGTATTACTGGACAGTTTAGGGGCTGCGTAATGAGATATGGAGACCTTCACCTTTGGGTCACCTGTGACATGAAGTCATTATCATCTGTCAGCTGTTTAGCAGTCTATGTGAAATGAATGTTGTCCTCTGTCCCCTGTGCACAGAACTGCAGCTAGCCAAAATGGCATGTATTGTCATATTTCAAAGGACACTCAGACCACTAAGATTTCCTATAGTGCTGAGAATTACTCCTCTCATTCATAGCTGTTTCTCTTGTCCATATTTCCAGATTTTACTAGAGGTTGATCTTGATTGTAGGATTATTTATGCTGTTTGATATCCCCCACTCCCTCCTGTCAGTAACTATTTAATATAAAACACATAAAAAAGGTTGGGAATGGGAGCCACATCCTCTGCAGAAGAAAGGCCATTAGAACAGCTCTTGTGGTTCAAACCTGGAGTGTACATAACCCAGCACCTTGTTCTGAATCAAAGTCCAGGGAAAAGCATGATAAAGAATATAAATGTGGAAACACCCTTCTCTCCATCTATCCTGAGATGCATATCCATACTTCTCCCAGATCTGAAGACTTTCTGAGCAAGGTGAAATTGTTCCTGTGTTTGCCTCCTGATGGACCTATCGTTCATGAATTAGGCTGCTCTTTTCTGAAGCACATTTGTATTTTCTCTCCCTGCAGGCAAAGAGCTCAGAATGCTGAGCTCCTTCCTAAATTTTGCCTTCTCTTTACAGCTCCATTACTTTTCCATGCCTATCTCAGGGGTCATAGCCTCAGATGGAGAACCGAACATGTCAGCTGAATCACAGCCTGATGGTCAGAGAACTTTCCAAGGACATTTCTAGACATGCCTTGAGAATTCCCAGGGAAATGGAAAAAGCACTTTTTCTGATAGCTGTGAGGAATCTAGACCCTCAGTCATCCCACTTCTTGAGCACATAATTTAATCCTTACTTATTAAATGGAAGGAGAGATCTGCAAGTGGCCATCCTCTGGGCAATCTAAAGTCAAGAGAGGGAGATCCAGGGCACCTGGTTTTACTCTGGTTGTTACACATATGAGCAGTGGAGATCTAACAGGCTCAGACCAAGAAAATATGTCCACACTGAGAAACACACCCAGCAACCTTCCTCAAAAATGCCTTGCCTTTTTGACCTTTCCATATGCACAGTGAACTTACTGAGGGCAAAAGATGTGATTGATTTTCCAACACAGAGAACAAGTGGAAGAAAAGGAGCCAAGGCACAGTGTGCCTGGTTTCCCTGTTTGTGCAATGCTGTCCAGCTAGCTTAGGTTTTAAAGGAATACAGTAGGAAATGCTAGCTTTTGTTGTGATACCATTTTTGACAAAAGCTCAGGTTATATTTGTGCAGTGACATCAAATTATTTTTTGCCTTTAGATTTGCTATTCGTTGCAATTTTTACATTGATTAAACTGGACCTTTGTAATGTTTAATATTTACAGTATGCTTATGAACAATATATCCAGACTTGTAAAAATGTAAAACAGCCTCTGACCACTATTCCCTTCTTTTTTGCATAGTGTCAAAAATAATCGTTCATCCCCAAGAAATGCTGGCTGAGGGGACACCAGATTCCAAAAATGTTGGCAGATGTAGCTATTACCTATGATGAATATTTCCCTGTAATGCTTGCAAGGACTGAAAACTTATAAACAATAACTTGTAGCCTGCACAGAGAGTAAATTAAAACAATTGATTGAATAGATATAGATATAGATATAGATAGATATAGATTAAAAAAATAAGAAATCATAGACACACTCCATAAAATCACAAGTCCATAAATTCCTCTACAGTGGAACTCCCATGTAATGAAAGGTAAAACTCAGCAGGACTTCTCATACATTCCCTCTTTATTTAATACTGTGTTTGGGTTTTACACCGCTCCTGATAAATGAAAGCCATCATATTGTTGCCATGGACTACACCTTGCTAAGGACTTTCCAAAGGAGTAACTTTATGGGTTACTGCATAAACATGGATTTGATGCATTGAGCCCCTGACTGCAACACTGTATTGCTGGAGATGGTTTTAGAATGTCCTACAAATATTTCTGAGGCAGATAGAGCAGTGTATTACACACTGACTCATTATGCTGTGTCTAGATTCAGTGACACTGGGAAATGTAGGTACATCTATCCCGTGATATATCTAAGCAGTAACTTCTAGTGAAAATAGACATTAAAACATCTCTGGCTGCTGATGTGCAGAGCATTAATGGACCTAATTGTAATGTTAATAGTCAGCAATATTAGTTTCTTAAGCAATAAAGAAAAAATAACTAAACTAAGTGCACAAAGACGCAATATTTTGATTGAGTTCTATAATTTCTACACTTTATGGGGCTTTTTTTAAGTCATCTGGCTGACAGCATTATTATTATAGGGCACTATAAATAAAGTCATTGTTGCATCATGAAATCAAAACTATTTACTCAGAGAAAGCTTTACAAAGAAACCCAGATTTTTTTTTGCCTTGAGGTTTTGCTCTGCTGTGTGAACCTCCGAGATGTCATCTGAATTGATATTTTGACAATTGCCTATTTCTAAATTTGTCAATTATATTTATAGGAGCTGAATGTTTTGTGCCTTAAATTATATCTTTTCTTTAGATAAAGAAAATCCTATGTCTCATAAATATTTCATAAGAAAAATAAAAACATGTGAGCTTGTTTTACAGATAAGACGTCAAGGTTTTTAGGAAAAAAATTGCCAGGGAGATGTTGAATTTCGGAAAGAAAACCAGCAAAGAAATTCAGAATAAACCAGCTTGCTTTAAGGTAAAAAAGAAATACATTGTATCCAGATTTGTATACTTAGAGCATTTATGCAATTCCCATAATTATATATGGAAGTAACCAGTTATTATAGATTGCTAATGCAAATGTGTGAGTAGCTGAAAACACACATAAACATTTTAGCATAACAGCCTGTTGGAATTCATATGCAGATTGATATTTATATTTCTATTTGCTAATTTACAAACAATATTTTGTCACTGTATAAATACATGTGTGTGCATGTAATAATAATATCCAATACTATATTTTAAAGTGTATTTGTTTCATAACTATATGCTGCAAAAAATAAATTTGAACTATTTAAATATATAAATTCAAATCTACAGATAAAAATGCATGTTACAGCAACTGTTTGGATTATTGATCTTTCTCAACATATTACCATTGCTAGTAATGGGATGTACTTTGTGAAATTTCAACTTTCTGAGTCAAGGGGTTAACATTTAATCAATAGTTCTCACTGTTATGGGCTCTTCTGGGAAATACTAGGTTGTGATATATGCTATGCATCATGAAACAGGAGTTAGAGCCTAGTAGAAAAATAATCTGATTGCAGAGTTTCATTGACAGTGCCCTACTCATACATTTTCTGTATGTCATTATTTTCCATAAAGTCCACATCAAATTGCCGTGATCCTTTCCATTATAGTGTCTAAAAGATGTTACATACCAGAGTGTTACTGTGCTCCTGTGAAAACCCATGCCAGGTTCCCATTGGGAGTTACTAGGGGCTGTTAATAAATTGGAATGTAATGAACTGGTGCTCATATTTTCTCAGCTAAACAGTAGGTATGGGGGTTCCTTACTGGAACACAACCAGAAAAACTGTGTGGTCTCATCTTATTAAAAAACACAGACTGGTCAGAAGAAAAATCCTTCATCTAATTATTCCAAAGTCTTCACAAACTATAATTCCAGGGTCATAAATGAATAGATTTTAGAACCAAAAAGGAAAGCTGTGGTTATTTAATGTGAGAGAAGTGAGAGGTGACAATGATAAGATAATCTAATGGTAAGATAAATCCTTATTTGTAAGAATATCTAGTCTGTTCTCTGAGCTGTATACAAAGGGATTATTCCTGAGTCATGTCATGCAGCTGTGGCTCTACAGAAGACAATGGGGGCTCACAAGCCTGTGTATATAACCAGACTGAAGACTGGCCAATATCTGGACCAAAACCCAGTCTCATGGGCCAATGTAGTGAGACAGACTTAATAGCCTTATCAAGCCATTCCTACTTCTACATGGCTTGATGAGCGAGGCATGACCATGCCAGGGAGTTTTGCTGAAAAATACTCAAGAAGTCCCAACAGGTTATGTGAAAGAGTAGACCTTTATTAAAAACATTTTCTTCAGTTAAAATTTCATGATAACGTATCTCTCTTTTTCCTTCTCTCTGAAAGATATTAACAGCTCCCTGCTGCTTTCCAAGGCTAATTTTCAGGTTTTATGTACAAGTCTGATGTTTTACAAAATGACCACATCTTCTTATTGGGCCTCTCTTGCCCATATGCTCACAGGAGTCAGCAGGAGACCTTACCACCCCCTTGGCCTGGCCTTTTGGGAATGGGAATACCTGAAAGTTTCTATGCTCTTGGAGGGTTTGAAGACCTCTGTGGACAGTGAGTGGAGATTACAGGCAGCCCCATCTTCATAGAAAATAATTGTAGGTAATGGTTTTTCAGGAGAAGTTTATTTTTGCACTTTTTTTTCTTGCACCTATTATAGAGGAGTACTGAGCAGATAGCAGCAGTAAATGGTGCCTTATTTATATTTTGTTAGGATCCATGCTCAAAATTTTTACTCCCTCTAAGATGTAATTCAGGCAGAGAAAATCCCATCAACAGCCTTATATTCTTTCCTTTTGCTCTTTTACTCTGGGGTTTTGTAGGTGAAATGATAACAGAAGAATTGTGTGTTACTTGTGTGTAATCTTTAATTACAAACATACTTGCTATTCCCCTCACAACTTTGCAAGGGCAGCAAGCAAAAAGAGAAAACAGATAACTCTTTCAGTATGTTTGTGGCAGATTTTATACTGCAAAGAGCAATGGGAACTAGCAATGTATCTGTTTACAGGAGGTATTTCTGTTTAGTACACATGTCACTAAACCCAGCCATCTAACTTGAAGGAATCATTATTTTGCTACATAACTTAAAGGACACCAGTCCCTGTAAATCAGCTATGCACCATGCATGTGTATGCTGGTTTTTTTACTGCCTGTTTGAGGGGAATTTATAGAGTAGTTCTCCAATAAATAACTTAATTACTGAAATGTAAAGGCTGCAAATGTGTTGCAGTGTAGCAGTGCTGCTCCCAAATGAGGCTACATCTTCCTTACAAGAAAAATATACGCTTGAAGAAATACTGCATTTTTAGGCTGCATGCAAATGAGCTGCTAAGGAATACACAAAATTTCTTGTTTTCATACAATCTTTTAGCTTTCACTATACTCTTACATTACCCACTTCAATTTTCCTCTGTTGACTTACAGGCTGTAAGTAGCAGAAATGGTATGCAAATGCAGGAGAGACTCTGTCCTGTGATTTTTAAGTATGTCCTTTAAGCATGTCCTAACTCCTGACCCATGGAGTGCAAGACTCTTAAAAAATTCAAACCAGACTGCATGTGGTATGATTTGATATAACAATGTATGGTACACAAAATAGACTGGAAATAGGGAAAAACAGTGCCACTTTTGGACAGCACTGTCATTCTTAGCTCTATATAGCTCTTCTTCAATTGCGAGCTTATACACATACCCATCTTCCTCTCTCCATTTTAGTGTCCACATCAATAAGTATGAATTAAATTTTATTTTAGTTAGTGGGATGTGTCTGGTTTGCTCTAGTCTCAGGTCACACTGACTGGCTATGGATGCAAGTGATTTGTGTCTCTGAAATACTTAAGTAGTGAATGCTCAAATTCACAGAATAAAATTCATGGAGTAAAAAGTAAGCATATTACTTTCCTGAGCTCATGCTGAACCACTTCCTAATCTGTTAATTGTTCATATTGCTTATCATGGGACAAACATATTTGACAGTCTAAGCAATAAATCCAGCAAATATTGCTTAATGGTCTGTCAGAAACAGGAGCACAGGCTCAGGTCTGGTGCAGCTACCTCAGCATCTCCTGCCAAGGCAAAGCCATGGTGTGTCAAGTCTTAATGAAACACGCAAAGCCCAAAGACAAAGCTCCCTTTGACACTGATGATGCAGAATTGGAATATTAAACACCAATGCCCTGATTACCTCTCCATTGGGATTAAAAATCTCGCTGAACTTTCTCTGATGTTTCTCTCTGTACTTATGGCCATCCTTTTCCTTGGCCTTACTCTTTGTACAGAGAGTGTTGCCTTTTTTTTTTTCCCCTGACCTCAGACAGGCTTTTACTCCACAGTTTTGCTCAGTAACTTATTCCAGGTGCAGGGCACAGAATACAATCTCACCTGAAAATATGATTCCCATATTCTTCATCTTATGACATGTCCAGAAAGACACAAATCAGGGAAAAAAATTTCAAAATTGACAAAAAAAGGTTGTCATCTCAACATCTTATCCAGTACTAATTGCAATTCATAGGTATTTCTTTCTGAATAGAGTAAAACAAAACAAAACAAGCAGATTCATGTGATAAAGGTTCAGTACAAGGTAGTAATTTACTTCAGCTACTGACTATATTCAACCTGATTTAAATATCTTAATATTTAATTATCTACATTCATCTTACTGAAATGCACATAAAGGAACATCTTCAAAGAAATTAGCTTTGAACATTATTTACAGACAAGGTGACAGCTGTCTAATTCATTCTCTTGCACCAAGGGAGAACAGCAAAGTGATGTAAAAAGGTTTTGAACTGTATTATTTAATTCACATAATAAATTTCAAGTAGAGTCATGTGATAGGGTTTGTGTTTCTACTGATTGTCTTATTAGATGTTTGCACATCTACGTCTGGCCCACATAAATTATTTCTCTAGTTGTCTTGAGTAAACTTGGGACAACAAAATAGAATGCTTTTACAAGAGTGTGTATTCTTCTGGTGTGTGAGTGCATATTCAGAATGAGACATTCTCAAAAGCACAATACTGTTTCAAAGGCCTTAAGGCAGAGGAATGTTAATGTGATTGCTTTCAGTGCCGATTGTGTACTCTGCACTAAGTTCTGTTCTGCCCTCAGTTGCTTATTGACTAGAGTCTGATGGCAAATGGCAGGAAAACAATTCTGCAGGTGAGTAGACAGATAGACCTCTTGGGCTTCTGTCCAGTAAGGATGGGGTGCAAACATTATTTGTAATGAAAAAACAAAACAAAACAAAACAAAACAAAACAAACCACTTTGGGCTTTGATTCTCTGCATAAAATAGGGTTGGGAGTGCTGTGCACTGCAATTTCTATAATCCTTTTAGCTCTGAGCTGTGTAATGCTGGTCTTTCATTAAAATACTCTTGAGGATAAGGAAAAGCAGATATAGTCCTGACCTTACCAAATCTAGAATTTTGGATAGAAGATTCAAACTTTAATGTCAAATAGCTGTTGTGTCAGTCCAGAGAGCAGTAAGTGAAAAGAAGATGGAAAAGCTGAGATGTAAAAAGGTTAAAAACTATGTTTTAGCAACAGGTTCTGCAGAAACCGATTGCTCTGATGTAGATTAAGCTGTACACTGACCTTTCAAAGAATAAGCATTTTTCTCAACTGTCACCGTATGAATGCATGAAGCAAGCAATATCATTAGGGAAGACACCCAGGCTGGTAGACTTAGAAGAGATTATGTCAATGACCCACCCATTCAGCAAAAGAAGTGAAGGTTAGAGATTGTGCATATAAAATAAATTTGACTGAAAAACTGCAATTATGTTTCTCTCTTAAAAACAGCTTGGTCATAAAATCTGGGGTTATTTAGAGCTTGTGAACTTAAATATATATATATATGGCCAAAATCAGCTGTTGTGAACCTCTCCAGCCTTTCGCACCTACATGTGTTTCCTACTCAGTGGGAGAGAGCATTCTTAGCCTATGAAAATTGTGATTATTTCAGACATTTTGCATTTTGCATCTGGCAAATGGTATTTAAGACATAGTCTCTGCATGGTGCTAACAACATCCAATCATTCTTAGCACTTGTTAAATTCTGGGATATTTTCACCATTCTTTACAGAAAAATATGACTACTATTTCGAGTCCCTAGAAGAAATTGTGACACCAGGAAAGCATGAACGCATAAAGGTTTAGGCTGTGCCAAATTAGAAATTGCATTGGGAAGAGTGGGTCAGCAGGTAAAAGGAGGTTATCTNCGACTAAATTATTATGTGATTCTGTGAATCTGGGAGATTATTTTTTGTTTGTGAGATGCAGTCATTTACAGGACTCCCACCTGGAGCACCGTGTACAGTTCTGGTGGTGCCAACACAAGAAGGAAGTGTTAGAGAAGTCCAGAGGAGCACCATGAATTTGATATGACAATGGGAACATGTCACCTGTGAAGACAGGCTGAGAAAGTTTGGGCTGTTCAGCCTGGAGAAGAGAAGTTTGTGTGGAAAGCCCATAACAATTTTTCAGCATCTGAAGGCAGCCTACAAGGAAGCTGGAGAGGGAGTCTGCATCAGAACTGTTATGACAGGACAAGGAATAATAGGAACAAATTAAAAGAGGGGAAATTGAGGTTGAAGATCAGGAAGAAATTCTTTACTCTGAGGGTGGTGACATACTGAAACAGGTTGTCCAGGTACACTGTGAGTGCCCCAACCTTGGCAGTGTTTAAGGCCAGGCTGGATGGGGCTTTGAGCAACCTGGTCTAGTGGGAATTGTCCCTGCACTTGGCAGGGGAGACTGGGACTAGATGATCTTTAAGGTCCCTTTCAAGCCTTAACATTCTATAATTCTATGATATAAACCTCAGATGAGCCAGCAGCTCAGGTTGAAATTGTTTCTACCCTGCAGGAACAACTTTCATGTCAAAAGATATAACAAATGCACTGTTTTCTGGCACAACACCAAGCAGGAATTAATCTAACTACACAGGCCAATAAAAGAGGGGATGGTGGGGTGAATTTCAACACTGAAACACTGAGCAAGCCTTCCAGAAAGCCTCAGCTCTTGGGGTGCCGAATACACCTTTGTGTAAACACATTTTTTGCTGCACCAGAACACAAACTACCAATATTAAAATTAGATTTTGTATATTTATTCAAGCTGCAGTTGAAGCAGACATTGCTTGGCACACATGGGTTTGGTGTGTGATGTGCTACTGACTGGAGGAATCTCATTTATTGAATGTCTGGGTTAATATACTAGTCAAGAAAAGCCCCAGACTCAAAAAGTGGCAAAACACAGGCAAAGACTTTTCTTCCATGCTTCTTATGCAACAGGGAAGAAATGGTAGATATGCAGCTTTCTGTGAACAGTCTTTACAAACAAGACAGATACTTCCACTCATGAAAAGCACAAATAAGCAGAAAAAAAATTACTTTTCTTATCCAATCCCTTCGTCTGTGCTTGAAACGTAAAAGCAGTCTAATCCCTAGTTAATCACAGCCCACCAAACTACTTCACATATGTCAATCAAGGTTATGTAAGCTATAAAGTGCAGACTGACAGCAGGAATTTTACATGCTTGACTCAAGCTCTTTGAAAAGTGTCATTGATCTTGGTGATTCTAGCACCAGTCTTTGTTTGGAAAGAGCAGTAAGAAAAGGGGAGGAGGAAAAAGGGGCTATGGCTGTAGAGGCTCCAGCTTCAGTCACTTCCATGAAGGCAAAGAGGCAAAGAAATGATAGTGGAAGACACTGTGTTCTTTCTGCTAGTCACTCTTCACTCATTCACTGTACTGGGGGACAGTGTACTCTTCCCTGACCACCTTTATCATTACACTGACATTGTAACCAGTTGGATAGAAACATTCTCCCATTCCAAGTCTCTCTCCCTTTAGGGCATGCTGTCCTGCAGACAAGGGCTTTTTTTGATTAGGCTTACGGGAAAATCATTTTTCAAGTTTCATTGCATGCACAGATATTAATGACACAAGCCTAACACGAAAAAAATTGTAACATAAGTAAATATTAAGAGCTGTCTGTCCCCTAATAGCCATAACTTTTTGCAAAGGAGAAAAATATAGCTGAATATATATGTATCAATCCTTCCTATTCATGTGTTTGACTTTTGAAACTCTGCAAAGCTGCATAATGAATCTGGTGATCACTGATCATAGAGCAGAAGTTCATGGCCTTAAAGATTCTATTTCTCTTCAATAAGAAAAGGGTTATAGCACCGCTGCCGCATCCTCAGGAGTTCTGGTCAGGGGGTACTCTTCTCATTCACATAGACTAGTGATACTCATGATGACATCTATCTGCCTGCTCACTGACTTTTGAAGCAAATGTGTCATCAAACAGTGTGCATAATTATACTTTCATCCATTATATATATAAATACATATTATTTTATCCATTCTGTATAGTATTTGCCACATGACATTTTAATGTGGACCATCGTAAGCCACCTTCATTTCCATAAGTGGCTTCTGTTAAGAAACTCTAAGCTTGTGATAAGTTCATGATCTCTATCTTCACTAAGTCCATTATTCATGCTCCCACACACAATTGTCTTTCCTCTTTTTCTTCTTTTTGATTTCTATGAGAAACACAAATGAAAGGAGCTTGTCCTCTTACATTCTGACATTTAGTATTCCTAATAGTCCATCTTGCATATGGACAGTAACAGCATTTGCTTTCTCTTGGATCACTTCTGTTACATTCCTTATTTTTTTTAATTGTCGTTGCCTTACACAAATATGCAAGGTGAGGGACTTTCCTTGACATTTCTCTTGAAGTAATGATAGTCTCACTGTCTTCTGCTGCTTTTTGTGCCCCTATGACAGTCTGAGATTAATATTGAGCTTCCTGCTGCACAGTCCTTCCCTACTTAGCTGCAGAAATCTGAACATCGGAATCTAGATCCTGAGGCTATTAAAAAAGGAACTTTTGCCAGAACATGACTGCACTGTCTCACCAGTTCAGATAGCCCAGAGGACCAGAAAAGACCTTTCACAGATCTGATTGACATTGAACTTAGACTCATTTCAATTTCCTAACAGTTTCATCCATGTAGATGTTCACTGCTCACCGCTGTCCTTGTAGTTCATCAGTCTGAAACTTTGTCCTTCTAGACCATGTGGTCCAATATACTGAGACTTGCTCATTACATATACACAAGAGTTGTTGGAGGGGTTTCAGAACTATGACACTTAAGAAAAAGACTGGTTTGTACGCTGCTGAGGTTAATAGCTTTGCAGAACTCAGAAAAGCATTCACGATTGTTCTTGACTGAATGATCATACCAGCAAGCAGGTGCTTATATATAATCATATGTTTTGGGAACTGTGTCAGATCATTTGTCTGGCTCAAAGGATGTACCTCACAGCTATTCATCTGAAAGACATAAAATGACTCAAATTGGCCACTTGGCTTTCATTTCTACCAGAAACAGTGTGCAATTCAAGATCACTTTGTTGTTTACACATCTTAAGCAAGTGACATAGAAATGGCACTTCTATATGTCAGAAGTGGTTTCTTTTCTGTTAATGAGTAAGAAGTCTCTCTACTTTTTCATCAAAAAGTATTATTTATTTTGCAAAGTCTATTATGTAAGTTTGATTTGTTTCATGAGTATAAATGTATAAATGTTCTTTCTAGCCACTAATAGTTTTCATCTGACTACAGGCAGCTTAACATATAGATTATTACTGGTAAAAAACCTCATTGACAGAAAAGCCTATGACCCTTTAGCACATACAGTCATATTTTTTAAAAGAACAGAAAATTTTAACTTTGTTGCATGATTTCAACATAAAAGAGCTTATTCTTTTCTTTAAATGAAAAGTTTAAAATAGTTAAATGTTTCTCTTTCAGCTGTCCATATAATCATTGAAGAAATCTCACTTTCTTATACTGCTGCTTCTAGACTTATATCTATGTGGTTTAGAGTCTTCAAATCAGTGTTTCAATTATCTTTAGTTCTTCTAGGTGATACCAGTAGGGTACAATTTTTGAATAGAGTATTTCATGACAAAGAAATTTCACAATTCCACAACTGCTTCTTGTTTTCACAACCGAGTTTGTTTAGTTTCTCCTACTACAGTAAAGATGTACAAAGTGGTGACAGACAGACTAGGACTTGATTGATGATGTTTCTCGCTCTTTGCATAGTCAAACTGTAAAGGCAATGCAAAATCAGGGGACAATACTCCCAGCAGGAGTGTAACAGTGTAACTGCTTTGCAGTTTGTTTTGCACAAGACAATGGTCACAGCACACCTGGTAGATGAGGTCCCTTTAGTCCTCTGAGCAGCCTATGTTACTGCATCTCCTCCTTCAGATGCTGAAAGAGTATAACGGCTACTGTAGAAAAAAAAATAGGAACAAAATGGAAAGAATGTATGGTCTCCTCCTGAAAATGGATCATTTTTATTAGGGTTTTTTATTCCCATTTTTCCTTTGCCCTTAATACCTTAATACCATTACCTTGCAGCAGAGAATCAAACTGCTGAAAGAAAAGCTTCCAGGACTTGTTTGCAAGTCTTCAGGAAAGGCTGAATTTCATTAAGAAAATGTCGTGGTTTCTTTATGACTTCTCTTTTTGCTTTGGGATCAAAACTTGATTTCAAAGTGTATCTATGAAGTTATATCTGACATCTCAGAGAAATACCTGGGAGGGCCCTTCAATGTCAATGAATTGCATGTGAGACCTAACAACTATTGTGTGCCTTGTTTCGATCAAGCTGTACAATGAATTGTACATTGATTTAGCAACTGAAGTAGGACTTGTATGATTAATTATGGAAATTTTTCTGAAGTGCCAAAGTGTGCAAAATCAAATGTTGCCATACTAAATCAGTAATACCACTCTGGTAATTCAGTGTTTTGTTTTGTTTTGTTTTTCTTTTGCAGATATGTGCAGACAAAGGCAGATTTCACACTTTAAAAGTAGAAAACTTTTGTTATAACAACTTTTCTCAGTAAAAGTGATTGCCTTTGGAAGGTGTGATATTCATGTGTGTCTCCACAGATTAATTGTCTTATCAGCAGTGGCAAAAGAAAATGCAACTTCTATCTCCTTTACTGTAATTTAGACATGCCTAAGCATTGCAACCACTATTTTTTCTAGCCCTTTGAGGATAAATTATCAAGTGGTAAGGAAATACTGATCTCATTTGCATAAGGTTTCGTTCAGTACTGGTATTTTTACTAGGTGAAAAATACTACTTGAGATTTTTGGGGAGTGAAAATCTTTCAATATACAAATATGCAACACAGAGAAGGGAAAATGCAGTTTTCTTTTTTTTTTTTTTTTTCCCCTACCATGATAACAAAGACACCAAAAATATTTCATCCTTGCATGTGGCTTTTTTTCCTATATGCTGTTCTGCTTATGTTCATTGTCCAACTAGGGAAAGAAAATCTAGCTTGGTATTAACTATTCATGGAATTCACAGTGGAGTCTAATGTAATTGTGGTGTTGCTGGGCTGATTACTCTCAGGGAGAGGTTTTCTCCTGCCCTTTCCAGACCCAGATCTCCAGCTGACAGTGCAGTCAGCCTGCAATTGGCCATAAGCAGGTGTTCTGAGAAACCCGGAGCAAGTCAATAAACAACTGGAATTGAACACTGAAGAAACAGATAGCTCGGGGTGGTGCTGCAGCAGTGGTGTCTAGCACAGCAACCCAATTCCTCTTTGTAATGGATGACCAGAGGGGAAATAAAATGGATGCAGAGCAAAGTAGGAAAAGAACAAAAAGTTCTCTGGAGACTTGGATGTCAAATGAATGTATAAGGCAACATTTACAATACATC
The DNA here is from genome assembly GCA_013399915.1 of Illadopsis cleaveri. Classification (NCBI taxonomy): domain Eukaryota; kingdom Metazoa; phylum Chordata; class Aves; order Passeriformes; family Timaliidae; genus Illadopsis; species Illadopsis cleaveri. The sequence goes on from VXBB01004271.1 coordinate 1,715,159, forward strand.
TTGTTTAACTGGAATTAAACTTATCTGTAAGGATATTGCCTAACTTGCACTCTCCTAAGAATGACTGATTATCTTTATTTAGTATAATATTATAAGACATCTACTTAAACCAGCTATTAATTAATTACAGAAGTATACTATAAGTACTTTTTAATGAATAGTATTTATATAGATAAACATTTGTATACTCAATATATTGATTGTAAGTTTAAGGAGGAGAAAGACTCAGGCCAATATCTGCAAGACTAGTCAATGTTTTTAATTATAATTTTGGAGGGATTTGCACCACTTGTTTTCAAAAAGTGAGGTGATCTGTTCCAGTCATGAACCTAGTCACACTGGCTTACTGTATGCTGATCTCTGTAAGTATCTTAAGAGTTAGGTTTGCCTGAAATGAGTTTTCTTTGTAGTTTTTCTATAGAGATTAAAGTGCCCTGCATAGTAAGAATCAATAAATGACTTCTTTCATGGGAACTGGGCTTGCTAGAATATTTACTGGAAATTAGTGACTGGTATAGTAGAAATCTGTCCTTCGCAGATAAAGTTGAGCAAATGACTGTGCAAATAGACTGCAAATGCTTTAGGAATAATGTCAACAAAACACTTCCCCACGACCCACAGCCTAAAGTCATGACAAAGACCTAGTGCCCTTGAATATACAAAAGAGGACAGGTATTTGGAGGTGGAAAATGTTTTTGTCACTTCAGCTTGTACCAATTGTGTCAAAACAAGCTTCTGGATCTGGTTTTGGACCTCATAATTAAAAAAAAACACTCAAGAACTTCCATGCATCTCACCTGTGGTCCAAAATTTCTCTCACAATGGAAAACACAGAAATTTAAATCTCATTAATTTGTCCAGAGGACACCAACATAAGCTTTGATGGCATGCATGCCATTCTGACGCGAAAATTTTCCCTGCTAGTGTGAATTATAATGTGCTAGAAAAAGGCACTATAAGAACAAGCACCTAGAAGTTAAACCTGCAGATTCAACCAGAAGGAAGGCACACAGGTGCTCAGCATGCACTGGAAGAGACTGCTGAAAGAAGTGGTGAATTTTTCATTTCTTGAAGCTTTCTTATCAAAACTGACTGCCTGTCTCAAATTGCCTGAGTTGAAATCGCATCCTTGTGTTCAATAAAGGCATGCCTGTATGTAAGGCTTGATCAAGGATCTCCTACTAAATAACCTAGTGGTCTTTGCTGACATTAAAATCAGGCAATCTATTTCTTCTACAGGCTGAAGGGAGAAGAAAGAGATAAAGGTTATTTCCATATTTTCATTTTGGGAAGGTGCTCAGAGAAGTGTGATGCTGTGGTGTATATATATGGATAGATGGACCGATGAGAATTGATAACTTCTTACCTTGAAAAGAAAATTCTCATACTTGCAATATAATAAAAGAAACATCAAAATAAAACAGACTAATTTTTCCTTTAATTATCACAGTTGCTACTGCTGTTGAGAAAATTATATCTTCTTTAATATGCCAAATTTCATATTATAACCAGCAGATAACAAGGAAATAAGGGTAATTGGAATTAAATTTATACAGTGGAGAATTCTCTAGTTTAATGTTGTCTAAATGGGTTTTAACATATTGAAACTGCCAGAAACTCACATGTGAATAAGAACTATTAAAGAAAAAGAAGAGGAAAGAAAAGTAGGATATCAAGTAAATACAGTTCCAGAAAACTTTTGAAGTAAAAAAGTGCATTGCTACTGGCAGCTCCCGTGAAGTTCCACTGCCATTGATCAAAGCTCAGTTAGTGTAAGTTAAGTGCCAACACTGATAAGGAATAGATAAGTCTCACAAAACATGATTCTCCAGGGTGACAGGTTATTTTCCTCCATGACACTAATCCTTTATTTCTTGCAAGATGAGAAACTTCAGAGGAAGCTCAGAAGAGAGGTAGGAACAGCAATTCTCTCAGAGAACAACTGATTTTGATGCTGGTATTGGTTTCAGGTCAGCACCAGTCATCTTCAGAGCTCCTTACTGTGCAAAGCTCTCCCACAGAAGCATGGAAAGTGACCTTACATATTTGGTCTTACAGCTGAAATCACCAAGATACAAGGTGGGCAGTGAAGGGAGCAGAAGCTGAGGTGACTTGCTTGAATACCCAAGTAGAACTGAATTCAATCCTGGGACTCTGGGATTCTGAAGACAGTGTTGTTTGCTGTCCCTAACTGTGAGAACTGGGATGTGAATTACCATTAAGTCTAAGGCAAATTCCAAGAGCACAGCCTCTGCCAGTCTGAAGCATCTTCCTGCTGAGGCACCTGGGTGTCCTCAGCCAGCCAACCACCATCATGTAGAAAAAGCACCATTTCATGATCTTGTCTTTTCCAATTTTTATTGCTGTAGGAGGTGTTATCTCTTGGGTTCATACAAATCTTGGAAAAAATTGTAGCTGCATGAATATTGATAGAAAATGTTCTATTGACTTTGGTGGGAGCAGGGTTTTGCCTCTCAGGCTCATGGATCAGAAACAATGCAAAGATAGCTTTGAAAGTGTGTTTTTTCGATGGCATGAGTAGGACAGGAGCCTTTCTCTGGGCCATCCAAGATACTAACTTTTAGGGTTTGGCCAAAATACATGGACAAAATAGCCTTCATCTGTATAGACATCAATGGTGGGCACTTCTGCATTATTACCATTTTGTTTCTCAGGTGTAAGAAACAAATTTGTAAGCAAATCTTATGATTGCCCCTCCTTTCCTGCATTTGTAATCAATTGTGGAGTGATTTTGAGCACATGAGCTAAATTCCTTATGGGTGAAACGAAACCAAAAGATGGCTTTGGGGAGAGCCCTGAATGTGCTCTAAGTACTAACAGATGCTCAGTCCATGGGGCTAGAAGAGAATTACTCCAAAACAGACCATGGTCAGAGTGTTTCTGGGTGCTGCTCTGCATCATCAAAACTTTTGCTCTGCAGATTTGGTCCTGTTGTACCTACATTCCTTATTAATATAAGCACAAATTTATTTTCAGCTGTTATATGTCCAGGTTAGCACTATATTGAAACTGGCCTTTACACACCTTCTGTCTGTATGGGAACCTGAAAATTTAAACTACTGCCCATCATTAGAAGTCTTGTACCTAAGGCAGTGTTTGAGCTATATCTGTATAAGAATGACTTTAATTCATGTTGCAACCCACATTGATTCCACAGATCTTCTGGATATCCAAAAAGTCAGATGCTCTCAAAGTTAGGGCTCCCATAGTTCTTTAAATCATGTGATTCCAAAATCATTGGAATTATTTATATAGGCAGAGCAGAAAGATTGCAAGGTCTTGGGTTTTTTTCTCCAGGCCAGGACAAACAAATGAGAGTAGTGCCTTAATCCAGAGTGGATGTTAGGTATATATGGAACTGCTAGTGCCTGGTTATGCTCACACTGTGCAGAACACACAAGGTTCATCATGTCTGGAGGCTGGCCCAAGGCAAAACTGTCATGGATTATCAGAAAAAAATTCAGTTGATATTATATCATGGTATAACCTGAGGCAGTAATGAATGGAACTTTCTTTATATGTGCTTTCATTTAAATGTTGGCGTCTGTAAGAATGCACTGAAAATAGATGATGTCACCAGATCATGACTGAGATTTTCCCATTGTACATTGCAGGAAAATATTTTTCATGCTATTAGCTTCAGTATTTACAATTCTATTACAAACATAGAAAGCTAAGAAGAAAATAAATTCACTCTATAGATAGCAATCCCTATGTGGTAATAATATAGATAATTAATACTCAGCTGAAGTATATAATGATGGCTGTATCAATCTGGACTGCTAGTTCCTATGTCCCTTTCATCTCTATTTTACAGTCAATAAGATTTCTGAATGGCACAAAAGTGCTCTACTCAAGTGACATGATTTCTAGGAACCTGTCAGATATCAAGGAAAAGAGACAACACCCCCTGGAAGGACCAGAACACATTCTCAAGGGAGTAGGTGAAAAGATGATTTTATGACATTATATTCTGACGCTGTGTGAATCAATTTTAATGAAGGATATACTTGCTTTATTTTGCAGTGATGAATCTGAAAGTATGTAATGCCCTAGGCCTGAAGGAAAAAAAAGTGGTTTTATAATGGAGTAAAAAGGTGCTATATCTTTGTATTGAACATGAATTTGAGAAATAAAACTAGATAAAAATACTTTTGTTCCCATATTTTTCCCACAGAAACTGAATAAAAGCAAGACTGTATACTTTATCTTTCTCTCAGTAGCTGGGATCTGCCTATAAATTCGTATTGCACATAGTATTTTACTCAGATTTTTCAAGGAGGAAAAGGTTCCACTTCCTAACTCATCTCAGCTTCCAAAGAGACAGATAATTTTTTTTTCAAAATTATGAGCAAATTAGAATAATCTAACAGCAATATAATTTAAATATCACTTCTATACATATATTTACAAAAGATGTCCAGGAGTCTTTTAAATCCACTTGTGAAGTACAACTGTTTCTGCAGTGAGATGTAAAAAGCAATTAATAGTAAAAATACATGATAGTTTGAGATGACAGGTGAATGAAACTTCTTCCTGTCACAACTGTGTCATAAGTAGAAAAATTATATTATCCAGTTGGAATTTGAGAGGGATATTAGAATTAGCATAATTTTTTCTCTAAAGAAATGGGAGGATTTAAATGTTACAGAGGAAACTAAAAATACCTTAAAGAGACTTGCTATATATAGGCTTTGGTTTTGGTACCATTGAAATAAACCAACTTTTCTCACTATGAAGAAAGTTTGGTTAATCACCAATGCAAAAATTCCCTCCTACCACCTTCATTTCAAAATCTGTCTTACTAATATCATCCTGTGGGTTCTGCAATCACATTCTCATGATACTTATGCATTTCTCTCAACTAAGAACAAGCCATCATGACACACTACCTGTTCTTTCTGCTGGTAATAAGGGCTGATGTCTTTATTTTCCAAAGCGGACTATTACTAAATTTTAGATGCTTCTGAAAGTAAATAGACTAAACTGATTGTGTCTGTTCATTTAATGTGGCTTGTGGGTTCTTTGGTATTTGGTCATGCTTTTTAAAAGGTAATGATAACTGATAAGATCATCACCATACTTTTATTCTTTCCACATCTGTTTGAACAATTTTGCCTAACTTATGAAACAAGTTTGGGGTTCTTTTGGTTTTTTCTTTTTTAAGCTGTTTTCTTCCCTCTCTTTGCACTTGGTTCAAATGATGATGAATTCAATTCCCATTAAAATCATTGTAATAATTGTGATTATTTGCTGATATGAAGGACAACCAAGTTGTTCCAGAAGATTACACACTGCATTACCCCAAAATACCTATAGTGTAGCACCATGGATAGGAACAAATAGAAAGATGAATTCTACCTTGCTACCAGTGTGATAAGAAGCCTCTTTAGTCTCATAGTTATGATTTCTTTTTCTGCAAATATCAAAGAATAGCATACAAGTTGAGTGTTATTTGAAAACTGCTCTTCTTTCAAATGTAATCCACAGGTATGGCTCTGTAAGTACCTGATTCCACAACAAGCATCATATGTATGAATGAAAAAGCTGTTTGTTAAGCTTTTACAGTCCTTAATGTTAATTACTGCAATTAATGACTGGAACTGCAATTAGAGTTCAACTAAGGGTTTTCTAAACTAATAATGGGGCTCATTAATATTGCACCTGACTGTCTACTGGGAATTATTTAGCAGCCATGAGACTTATTATGTATAGGACCTCAGCTTGAACTTTCATGACTCCTCTTCAGATGAACTAGTGATGTCCCACAGACTCATAGGACCACATCTTCTGTTGTTTTTTTCTGGAAGAAAGATGGTTTTAAAGCTAACTTTGCACCCAACAAAATCAAAATGAAGACTCATAACATTGCATACATCACATAAAAATCTTCTAGATGAGAAAATTTACATTACTTTTCACTCTGTAATGCATAATCCCTCTTGGAGGACAAAGACTACCCTGACACTAGAACCAAGCTTCAAGAACAAAACTGCTAAACTCTTCCAGATCACTACAGCCTTAGAGAAGTTTCACAACAATCAGGCAAGTTTCACAACAATCAGGCAAGTTTCACAACAATAAGGTAAATTATGCCTCATCCTTTCAGCTAATAATGTTCCTATAAATTTGACTTCTTTATGAGCATTCTTACCATAGAACTGCATTTGTTCTTAGAAGATCTGTGTATGGTCCACAATACTATAGCACAGACCTCATATGCATGTCTGCAAAAGATTGTGTACATGCTTGTCTCCAGGCTTGTCAGTGGATTCTTGCCTTTGAATTTCTTCATCTGTCAAAGCTAAACCTGTGCTCAGCGGCCTGTGTCTGTAGTTTTGGATCCCTAACCAAAGAAGAAATTTGCCAAGAGCTCTTTGGCCATTTCCTGAATTCTCTTTGAAAACGAGACCCAGTCAGTCTGATGCACTCTTGCCCTGCTCACAGGTCCCCATGAAAGTGGATCAAACTAGTACTCAGCTCATTTTTTTTCTTCAGGAGACTCTCTTCTACTGTACCTCCAGAAATGCCTTCCACATGAGCACAATTTGGTGTGCTGGCCACACCAGGTTTTAAGGCAGCTTTTGGACCAGACCACTAATGATGACCATGAGCTTTCTCAAATTGGCCCTCGCCAATGGCCAGACATTCTTCCCATAATAAACTCCTAACAATGCTTTTTTAAAAAACATTTCTTTCACAAACATTTCTTTCATTTCTTTCACCTTCATTTATCTGGCCTAATATTTTACTTACTACAAGCTTTCAGCCTAGTATCCATACAAGAACTGAAAAACCCCCAGAATGTCTATCACATAAGGGTACCAATGTTTTAAAACAGTTCATGAGTTTGAGAATTTTTATGAAATTTGAAATCTCACAGGGGTTTTTCATCATTATATCCTCAAAAATTTTTTCCGTTCACCGGTATGATTTGCTTAGTAGCCACTGTTTCATCTGCTTTGTGTTCTCTTACGAAAGTGGATGTCATGAGGAGGAAATAATCTATTTCAAAAGTTCTCAAATAAAATCCAAAAAGATATTTACATTTCCATCCAAAATGTTGACATTTGAACACAAAATGATATATTTATTTGTTCAAATGATATTTTTTAATGGCAAGTCTGGAAGATGTAGTGCTCTAAACAAGCTTTAAATGCAATGTAAAATTACAGTGAGGTTTATGTGGTGGAATGTGACCTGCACTTAACTCTGCACAATGGACACATAACTAAAGTGGACACATTGCCCAGGGTAGCTTTAGTGTTCCTGAGTTTTAGTGAGTGGTCTCTTTCAATAACTGAAGTGAGGACTGCTCGTAGGTGCCTGATCCAAGTGTAATAGGGAGAGTCTATTCAGAGTAGGTCCTGGCTGTGTGAAATGCTGACACTGAGCTGAGGTGACAAACCAAGAACTTTTCTCCCATTTCTGTGTATTTGTTAGCACTGAGCTCTGTCATGAGGTAAGTCATGCCAGGTGAAGAATGCAGAGATTTCCCAGATGTGAGGACAAGGAGATAGAACAGATGTGTCATCTTTGTTGTCTGTAATGCATGTATAAATGCACTAGCTACCTGCTGGCAATACTGTACCAGAATTGCATAATAAAAAAAAAATAAACTGCATCATAATAAAGCAGAAAGAAAAAAGTAATTTTGTCTAGGAACAAATGAATGGGCCCCAGGGTTTAATGAGCTAAGTTACTTGAGTAAGCACAGCAAATTTCCAATGAATTTACCATATACTGATAATTCACTCATCATGTATTGAGTGCTCTGCTTGTTCATTGTTTATTCTATTTTTTGGTTTTTTTGTGTTTTGGTTTTGTTTTTTTTTAATAGGAGTGGTGATTAATGGGGTGCAATGAGAATGAGATCTAAACTAAAGCTCTTACTCTGCTGTGGATTTCCCCCATTACTTTAAAAAGCCTTTTTATTTTTTAGACATCCCTGCATTGAGAGCAATCATTTGGAAATGCCAGCAAGTTTAAGAAGATATTGGAGACAGTCTAGCTATGATAGCACCTGCAGAAGAACTTGTTTAGCTCAAGTATCTTTGGTATCTTTGAAATGAAAGGTTATCTGCAGGATCTCCTATCAGCAGCATTCATCAGGATTTTTGTAGTCTTAAACCAGGACAGTTCTAGTGTTTGAGAGTATACTGATTCACTAAAAATGTATTGTTAGCTAGAGAAGGGGAAAAAAAAGAATGGTCTGTTGATTATAGCAGGGAGTGACCTAGGATAAATGATTTTATTTCAAGCACTGTGAAAGAAAGGATGGATTACTGGGACAATGCAGGGAAAGAACAAGTTGGTTCACCTGTTGGTCTATGTACAAAATCAGCATTTCCTAAACCAAGATGGAACATGCAAATTTTCTGCTGTCCAAAGGCAGAAAAGGACATTGATCTTGACATTCAGGCTGCTTATAAATATGCAATTGTAGGTGCCTAATTCTATACACTCCTTTTATTGTATGGGATAAGATTATAGACAGGGTTCCCATACTGAGACAGAGCTCTGACTGTGTAGGAATATGCATAAATTAAAAGTCTTGACTAAATGTTCAGGACAAGTGGAAGATGACCTGGGGGCACACAGGAATAGGATCTCTTCAGTGGCACTAAATCCAATGCAACAGCTACAGTTTGCACAGTCCTGAATTTCCTATTTATCAGTAATGCTGACTATCTTTTAATACCAGAGCCAGATATACTGTAGATTTTTAAACAGGTGAAAGTGTTATGAAGAGCAGATACAGAGTACAATCTACAAAATAATGCCCAGCAGGCACTAAATACTAAGGGGGACAAGTTGAAAAACAATTATGTTCAAATAGCATGCACAAACCTGCTCTGTTCTCACTTACCAGCAACAAGTCCGTTTAAATAACATCTTAAAGCACAAAAGAAAAGAAAAGCCTCATGAAAGTCTCTTTCGGGGACAACTGCATCACCCCAATCCTTTTACTTTTCTTCTTCAAGGAACTCTTTTTCCCTGATGTGGAGATGAAGAATTAATCATCCTGTTACATAAAATGCATACTCCATGGGGAAGATGTATAAAGCACGCAAGAGACGGATGGATTTTTTGTAGAGTAAGGTCACCCTCAGGGGGTGAGAGCACAGGGAAAAGTGCTCACTGAGTAATTACTATTTCAGAATCCTCTGGAGAATTGCAGTCTTGATACCATCTGAAAGTGCCTATGATTTTCAATTAACTCTTTGCTCCTGTACATTTGTAATTACCTCAGTATATGTTGGGGAGCAGAGGAATTGGGAATGGTTTCATTTGCATGGTGGTCAATGTCTGCCACAGGTGTGAAACACAGGCAGGGCACTCCTGAATTGGCTGTCAAGAGCAGGAGAATCTCAGATCTTGAGGAAGACCTCTACTGCAAGGTTGGGAAGAGACAAGTATAGAGAAAACTTCAAGCTTATAATTTTCTTATCTGTTTCTAGCTCGGTCTGAAAATGCCTGTCAGTGTCCTGCTGACCAGGTGATGCTGGCAGGCTGAAACCAGTGCTGGATTGCACTGAGATTTAGGGGACAGGAGCAAACATTATGTAAATTCATTACATGCTGAGGCAGCAGGTACCATCAAGGAAACTAAGATATGATGAGCAAAGTAAAAGATGAGAAGATTTTTGAGTTAAGAAAGGGGATGGAAAAGAGGGTATCAGGTTATAAAGGCCTCACTGTGTTTTCATTACTGCAAACTAAATCTCTGCAGTAGCTTGTTAGACATAATAAAGTTTTAATTAAGTAATTAGGGAGTTTGATGAAGAATACAAGGATTTTAGAATTTAAAGTATTCTGGAGAGTGTATAGGCAGGAGAGTCTTTTGTCTCAGGTGTCTCTATACTATATAATGATTAACCTTGAGTGAAATGTTACAGGAAGCACTGAGAGCTTTTATTCATGAGTCACAAGCATAAAACCTGGCCCAAAAGCTATTTGAAAAAACTCTGCAAGGAGAGAACTTTGTTAGTGTGAAGCCTGTAGCACTCAGGTCCAAATGTGCATTCAGGTAAGGTACAGCAGAAAAACATTTATCTCTTAAAAGGACATACTTATTGAGTAATATAAATAGAAATAAGAGAACTTCTGTGTTACAATGTGTTGAAGAGATAATGTGGTTGCATTTAGGTTATGTGTGACATAAATTTCAGATTTCTCACTGAAAGGTCTTGAAGGAAAAGAAAATACAGTATGAGAAAATGAATACAGTTGTTCTCCTAGCTGTTATTCTCCCATCATTCACTGTGTAAACTTATGGCCTTCTAAGTGTAATGTCATGAGATTTTCACAGAAAGGACAAATACAACCCTATGGGAAAGATACATTGTGCTTGGTCTCTCTTGAGACAGCAATTGGATTTGTTATGGTGGTGGGAAAGCCAAGGTTCCCAGGTTAGCATCAGTGCAGAATGTGCCCCTAGAAGTCTTAAGGTAACTGCATGAGAGCTGATAACATTGTTCAGTTTGAAAAGCTTTTCAGCTTTTTGAAGTATAAAGAGTCATTCCATCTTAAATAGCATTAACTACCAAAAATCTCTTCAAAGGCGAATCTACTCAAACATATGAATACTGAATAAGCAATATAAACTCTGTGCTGGTAGCATGCATTTGGTAGCAATCTAGTTTGTTATTAATGAATCAGTATATTTTGCTCAGTGGGGCACAAAGACACATTTAATCTTGAAAAATCATTAGTATTGTGTTATTTTGTGGCACATTTCACCTCAAAGATTACTGCATTCACTTCATCTTGAGTAGAAAGTCTAATCCATCAGTTAGTGCCATCTCATTATAGTTCCATCAGAGGTACCTAATGACTATGGATACCTAATACAAGTTTCTAGGTGATTTCAAAACGTGACTCAATGCACTTGAGAGGCATAAACAGCTTTCTTATATCTGAGGAAACTGGGAAGAAAGGAAGAAAGAAAGAGGAGCTAAAAAAGGGGAAAAAATTAGAAAGAATAACTCTGTGGCTGCTGGAAATGAGTATTTTAAATGATTTATTGTATTTAAAATGAGTATTTTAAAATGATTTATTGTGAATAAATCCTTCCATAATTAAATATTTAGATAGTCTTTTATGCACAAATATGTATTTTCTGTTACAAGCATGAAACTACATAGCAATTATAATTATATGTATTTATATCTATCTCTATATTACCAATTTTATCTACAGATGCATGTTGATATATACTATGTACACAAACAGGTAAATATAAAGACAGGCATTCTTACAATGTATATATACATAAGAATTGCATTTTTTCATCACTAAATACAGCCAGTTCTATGCTGGAATTAATTTTCTATTGTAGTTGTACAAAAAGTATTCAGAAGAAGAAGAATTGGCTACTGAGTCAAGGAAAAGGCAGAATGTTATATACCAAAATAAGATAGACTGCTATGGTCAAAGTACTGCAGAAGTGTCAATGTAGTTACAAATAGCCTGACACAGCCCAGTTTCTTACTTTCATTAGAGATTACAATTCTGTGAGAGTAAAATTTATCTCTGTAGTGCAGATTTCGCTAGTTGGTCTAGGCTGGATCTTAAAACAAGCAAAACTGCTTGGAGGATGGTGATCACCTTTGTTTTGCATTTAGAAGTGACCCCCACTATCCAGCTGGTTTGCAGGGGGAGGGGAGGCTGCTTGGTTGGTTTTTTGTTCTTTCTGTTTGCAGTCTCCTGACGACATACACCATCTCAGTATCTCCATCTAAATTTAGGAAATTAATATCACTCTTCTATCACAGTATAAATATGTCTGACTTCTGCTACAATATCTGTCATTTGAGACCAGAGCAAATTACCCAGAAAACCTATGAATTCTCCATCTGTGGAAGTTTGCAAGTTTGCTCAGCTAAGAAAGGGCACAGCCATTCTGCTCTCAGACGGTGAGAGACCTGCTCAGAGCAGAAAAATGGTCTTGAGACACCCAGAGGGGTCTCTTACAAACACAGTTTCTATGATTCTATAAATATGTTTGACTTGTGCTACAAACACTCCAAGTACTGGGAAAAAAACACTCCAAACTTGTTAAAATATTATAATAATTTCAGCTAGGGAATTCTGAATGTTTTCAATTTCTTGTTAATTTATTCCTGAGCTCTGAAATGTTTGAAAACCCTGAAAATAAATGTCTGACTCATAGAAGATATTTTCTATGAAAAACTACCAAATTTACAAATTATTTCTTTGAAACTAGGAATTTTAGACCAAAATGAAACTAAAGGCTGTCATAATTTGGAATGAAGGCCAGCACTATGCCAGATTGCACCCCTAGTGAATAAACAGGGGATGATGGCAACAGAGCAACAGCATATTTAGCTCAGTTTAGCTTTTTCAGGGTTTTGCATCAGTAGCTCTAGCAGGAAACAGACAGCTCTGCTTTTTGGCCACATCAGTATGCAACCAGCACTGAAGAGATCAGGCATAACCAGTGAGCTGAAAAAAGCAGTTTTGCATGCACACAACTGCTAATCTGAGGCAGAATGTATTTGGCTTCATACCTAGGGAGTTTGGTGTGAGCTCCTGGTAGATTTCAGTGGAGAACAGCCCCCCTTTTCATCACCTTTGTTCTGCAGCATTAACCTGCAGCAATTGTTTAGAAAATGGAGTGAATATCTTAGTCTTGGGAAGAGCTAAAAGAACATCGATCTAAGGCTTTATTCAAGCCTTTGGATATGCAACACTTCATCTCAGTAAGAATGTCCTGAAAACAGAGCTAAGGACATTTCCAAAGATTGCTTTTATATGATTCTAATCATGACTTTGTTACCAACTCACACACAGCCTAGAGCAGCAATGTTAATGTTTGAGGGGTTTTTTAACAAAGAATCCTATTCTAAAAAATGTGGGAAAATAAATTTTTAAGTGGAATTTCAAACTGCTTTAATCTATCCTGTAAATGTTTGAATCTTTATTGCCTGGTAAACGTATTAATACGAAAACAAAACAAAAAGAAAAGTGCATTGAGGTTAATGGAATGTTTCCCTAAGTAGAAAATCAGAATGCATGATGCAGGACACCTGAGAGCTTTATCTCTAAAAGCGTTGGTGTAACTGAGGATCCTCAGGATAGGATTTCAGATGCCTTAACTGACAAGATGTGTAGTACTACTCATGTGCTATTCCACAAGAAATTTAGCTTTGTAACTATGACTACTTACTGTTATAGAGAACTGGAGGAAGGAAGAAAGAATCCATTTTTATGCAGAAGTGGAAAAACGTGGTTTACTTCCATGAATTTGAAGTAACTAGAGAACTCACCCAGCTTTCTGAAGCCTCTGCAGCTTACCATGTTCATAATGCACGGTTATCACATCAAATTAGCTCATAACTCCCTCAAATCTCAGCTCAGTATGACTTGACTGACCACATTTCATTTGTTGCAAAATCCTTCTAATTTTTTTGCTGGTTTGTTTTTTGGTTTTTTGGGTTTTTTTTAAGAAATGAAATAAGGAATGGTGCTTTGTTGGCAGACATATTTGTCTCCCAGGGCCATGAGTTGCATGGGTGTAAGCAAGGGCAGAGCTTGGCTCTAAATGGCTAAAATGCTATGCTCCTCTGGCTGTGAATTGCCAAGGCAGCATATAAAAATAACAGAGCATGAAAGCTTTATAAGTAGCAGTAAGAAGGGTCTGAGTGACCTGGTGTGCCTCCTGCTTCCCAGGGGCCTGCAGAAAGGTTTTTGTGCCTTCAGCTGGAGAGCACAGACCAGCTCCAGGGTGTGGTGTGTGGCTGGGGAGGTGCCACACTCAGAAAAACCAGAAGCAGTTCCGTCCCTGACCAAATGGGCTGGGCTGACACTTTGCATGGAAAAGGGTGGGATGGACCATGAGTGTGAGTGCAGGGCTGCTGCTGGGGAGGGTCCCAGTCTTTGCTCACCACCTTTCAAGTGTTGTGTCCATGCTCACTGCAGTTTTCCTGCAATTTGACAAGCAGATGAATCTTCTGCACTTTGAATGAGTTATAGCTTCTATGGTATATTGTCCTGGTAGAGATGAGATAACCTCCCTGGACAGTTCAGTCTGTACAACTGTACTCACTGCTTCATAGAACATTTCTGTTTTCAATCATTATACCTATTGAATGTTTCAGAATGCATGATTTTTAGGTAAACTGAAAATGAAAAAAAAAAAGTTAGGTTCAGTATAGAAGAGAGGCAGTTTAATGAGAGAGAAAAGCTAACACTGCAGTTCTTAAAGCACAGGGGAAATTTAAGCATGGAGTACTAGAAATGGGATTTCAGCCTTTGTTCTTAATACATGTTGCATCTAACAATTCCATTTGTTCCACTGTTCTTCAGTGCCAGAACTAAGCAAATAGTTTGCAATAAATAATTTATCCTTTGAATTTAACCTTCATTCCTGCTCATGGACTCACAATGTGCTGGTTGCAGTGGTTTCAAACTTATTTGCAACTCAAGATCATGCAACTTTTAGGAGTGAAGGGAAGTTGGAGATATTTTTTATTGTGATGTGCCAGTGTGATATGACACTCCCAAGTGATCACAAGCTACTGCTTATCTTCCCTGATCCGAGGGTTGCAGTGGGATGGTGAGGAGGGAAAGTGAAAGCTGTCATTTTGAAATTAAACATGAATTTCTCCTTTTGACAAGATTAATTTCTTGATGCTTTTTGAGTAGAAAGGCTGACATGGAGTTACTACAAGAAACAGACAAGACTATTTCTGAGTCAGTAATTCTAAATACTTGGTCTAGGGCTGCTTCTAAAGGGGTCACTTGAAAACAGGGCACCCTAAGATGTCTTCCAGAATAAATTTCACTTTTTCCACTGCATTGTGGAATGGACTTTTACGTCATTGAGGAAAGGAAAGGATTCCCTGATGCCTCCACTACAAAACAGAGGCCAAAACCAGGTCACTTTGGGTTGTGTTTTTTATCAGTCTTCCATTCCTAGCTCTGGTAAAACATATGGCTATGATTTCAAACCAAGATTGCTGGCCTTGCCTCAAACAGGGCCATGTTTTTGCAATAAGGAGTCACAAAAATTCAGCTAAGAAGATGCCACAAAAGAGTTTCTCATACTGCAGCTCAAGCCATGGAGAATAAACTGTGAGGATTACTGCTGAACTGTTTTTCCAACGAGAGACAGGGAAGAGCAAGTTGTACATAACTGTACATATCATCATAAAATACTACTATGGTAACAACTCACTGTTTATCTGCTTAACATCCATTTGTAAGGATAAAAAGAGCACAAATATGGAAAACCAAATTATATTTTATCTGCAGTTCCTTTGGTGGGTAATTTTATGTCTCAAATAAATATATAACTTTTCAGAATTTTAAGGGGAATCTTTGGCACTACCAAAGTGTCAGTTTTTCTCTGAGCGATTACGTTGGAAAAAATAAAGCCTCACAAGTCACCTTGCTGGAAGACTACAAGGTTTTGAAATATCTCAGTAGTGCAGAGAAACCTCAGGTACCTTCCTTTCCATTTGGAGATGGGAATCAACAATATTTAGAACAGGTTTGGCAGAGCTCATCAGAGAAAAAGAAAAATAATCCTATATGCAAATGGGGAAAAGTACTAGAGTAAAACAGTAATAAATTGGTATCAATCTGAAAAACAATGAGAGGGTTTTAATTGATCTCTCAGCTTGTAAAAAACATGTAATTTTTTTTTTTATATAAGTAAGCATGAAGTGCTTAAGAATTCAGATAGGTTTCTTACAGACATCCACAAGCAATTTCCCTTTAGCCACAGTGACAGATAAGTATCACAATTTTCTGGACAGTGAGGATTGCAATCACCGAAAGGGGTCTTGATAGTCTTATTTTTAGAAATCTGAACTCAGCTGACAAAAAATATTAAAAATTCCACTGTTTTTTTTTTAAAGAGAGGCGATATCTAGACATTAAAAATGATTCAATTCCTTTTTAAAGGAATGAAAACACCACTTAAATGACAAAAATATTTTCCTGTTTTTCTATCTTTATGTCCTTTACTATTTTCCTTTTGAAAAAAGATCAGATCTTTTTTATTACTTGTTATCTTAAGTTTTCTCCCTTCATTTATATCCATCCTTGACAATAACATTTAATTCATTTTTTAGCAAAATTGGACAATAGAAAAAAAGTAGAATGAAAAACATCCTCACATTTTAATGCAGAGATACTGGCATATGCAGAAGTAAATGCCAGGCGCTATGCACAATCCAAGGATAATCCTTTTATGTACTACATGAACTTGTGAAATCATTATCCCAACAATTAACCAGCATGATTAATGAGGCAGGGGGAAAAAAAAGAATAGTTGCTGCTGCTATTCAGTTGGTGCAGAATCTAAATGTCCCCTGACTTCATCTATTTTACTGTACATCTTACTGGGATGTCTTCAATCTTTTAGAAAGAGAGATTGCCATGAGTCTTGGCCCAGCTGTTTTTGACTGTAGCAAACATTACATTGATGTTGTCACACTTTACCAGCTACCATTCTCTTTTTTTTGTTTCCAATGAATGCACCAGAGTCTTTAAAGAAAAAAA